>PYAF01000868.1:31021-43525 GCA_007407185.1 Glycine tomentella
GTGGATGGCCTAGCTATTTTGGTCCACAAAATCCTTGTTGCCTCAATAATTTTGCACGGTCATGTAGCTCTTTTGGATGAGCTTAAGCTGATTTTTACTTCTAGCATTCATTCCTTTTGTCCTCTAGCATTAATTGTAGATTCTTTTTGTTTCAAAAAAATCTCCTTTGCTTGCTTATCTTTTTCTTGCTTTTGAATTGGCCCCTTCCCTTCACTTTTGGTTGCATTTCACGTGGAATTCCTCATACTAGGGGCTGTTGCAGTTTGTTTCATTTTCCTTGCACCGTAACTTAACTTGGTTTCTAGTTAGCTTGTGTGCACATAGACTTATTAATAGCTCCATTCTTCCCATTCATAATTGATCACTCGGCTAGCCTTGTTTCAAAAACCAATACTACACTTGTTTTCCTTTAAATAGCAAAATCATATTTTTCTTGTTGGTTTAATTTATAAAATCACTAATCTATCTTAATAAATAAGTCTATTTAACTTATAATTACAAGAAAACTCCTAATATTATATTCATCACTCTTATAAAATTTTCTAATAATTAGAATAGCTTAAATTGAATTTTATTTCAAAAGGTGTATTGAAATCAAAAAAAAAATCTCACTAGATAGTGAATTATAATTTTCTAATCATCCTAAAATATTTCTTTAAATCCATATTCAATAAATAAAATATTGGAGTGTTACAAGTGTTAGAAACAAAAAAGAAAAACAAAAAGAAAAAGAAAAATTGCATCAAGTGTTATTAGAAAGCAAAAGAAATAGTGAAGAGTAGCTGAAAAATAGAAAATTAGAAACAAGCTACAAAATTACAAGTTTTCAAAATTGCTTTGAACAACAAAATCAAGTGAAAGTGTATGACATTCAGAATTGATGAAAATGTCTTTTAGCAATTGAATTCATTGGCATATTTTTATTGTGAAGTTTATTACAACTGTAGCATTCCTTGAGTTGTCTCATAAATGCCAATTTGAGTAGTCTTTTCTAAATTGTGCTTTGTTGCTTGTCTCTTTAAATTTTCAAAAGTTTTGTCTTAGAAGTTTTCTATTCTTTGGACTCTTAAGTCTTGTCTAGAATCATTTCATATTTCATTATAGCAAAGAGGCTTGATTTGATTGGAAGTTTTTGCCTAAGAACTAAAGAGAGAATAAGAGTGGAAAAAGGCAAGAGAGAATATTATAGAAAAGCCTTGAAAGTGTGCAAACATGAGAGTGAGAGTAAACACTTAAAGAGTGGTGAGGAATTTCTTATATATACTTGTATTTTGCTAACAATTTCTTTGAAGGATGAGTTCAAGTGGAGGAGATGCTTTGTCACCTAAAACTTCTAGGTTGATGAGAACCATGACTAAGCAAATGGAGAAATTGAAAACTAGAATGGATGCAAAATTTGAAGAGTTGCAAAAGGAGAAAACAAGAAAGAGTAGTTCCATGAGTAGTGTGGATGGATTGGCTTATGGTAGTAGAAGGGGAGTGATTATGCTTCTTCTTATGGAGGAAATTACTATGATGAGAGGAGTGAGAGGGAGGAAAGGAGACAACATGATAGAAGAGAAAATCATAGGAGACACTATCCTAGAAGAGTGAGGAGAGAAGAGGAAGATAGGAGGATGAGGAGAGAACATAGAGAAGATGAGGATAGAAGGATGAGGAGAGAAGAGAGAGATGAGAGGAATGGAGGATTGGGTGGAGTAAAAATAAAAATTCCAAAATTCCTTGGCACTAATGATCCTAATTAATACTTTGAGTGGGAAATGAAGGTTGAACAAATTTTCTCATGTCAACATTTTGAGGAAGACAAGAAAGTTACTCTTGCAACTATAGAATTTGGTGGTTATGCTTTGGAGTGGTGGAGCCACATTCAAAGAGATATAGTTGGGGGAAGAAGGCAAAGAGTAAATTCTTGGGAAGATTTGAAAGCAAGTTTGAGAGGTAGATTTGTTCCAGCTAGATGTTCACAATTTTCATCAAAGACATTTCCAAAGTTCCAAGAGTGTTGATGAGTATTACAAGGAAATGGAGTTGATGATGATTAGAGCTGGAATTGTGGAACATAAAGAAGTAACTATGGCTAGGTTTATTCATGGTTTGAATAGAGAAATTCAAGATGTGGTGGAGCTATATTCTTATGACACAATTGAGGACCTAGTGCATAAAGCTCAAAGGGTGAAACAACAAATGAAAAGGAGGAAAATTTCCTATTCCAAGACTAGTGTGGCTGCAACTTCTAGTTGGAAGGACAAGCCAAAAAGGGAGAGTTCTCAAGTTAAAAAAAAAAAGAGAAGAGAAGGTAGAAAAGCCAACTAAAAAGATTGAACAATTAACTCCAACAAAAATGGGAAGCATCAAATGCTTCAAGTGTCTAGGAAGAGGACATATTGCTTCTCAATGTCCTAATAAAAGAACTATGATTTTGCTAGAAGATGGGAAGGTTACAAGTGAATCTTCAAGTTATGCATCTAGTTCTTCAAGTGAAAAAGAAAAGGCACTTACACTTGTGAAGGCGGAAGTGGGAGATATTTTGATGGTTAGAAGAATGTTGAGTAATTTTTGCCTGGATAAAGAGGAGAATCAAAGAGAAAATATTTTTCACACAAGATGCTTGGTTAGAGACAAAGTATGTTTACTCATCATTGATGGTGGTAGTTGTACTAATGTAGCTAGCACAAGAATTGTGGAGAAATTACAATTACCAACCACAAAACATTCAAAACCATACAAGCTACAATGGCTTAGTGAAAGTGGAGAAGTGGTGGTAAATTCTCAAGTGCTCATTCCTTTTTCTATTAATGCTTATCATGATAATATTCTTTGTGATATTGTTCCTATGGATGCTGGACATATTCTTCTTGGTAGGCCTTGGCAATATGATAGGAAAGTTGTACATGATGGCAAGGAAAATACTTTTGAGTTTGAGCATAAAGGCAAGAAAATTATTTTAAGGCCATCAACTCCTAGACAAGTGTGTGAGGATCAAATAAAGATGAAAGAAAAGAGAATAAAGGAGTTGAAAAAAACTACTGCACTTGAAAAGAAAAAAAAGAGTGTTGTACAAAAAGGAAAATCTAGTGAGAAAAAAAGAAAGGAAAAAGAAAATAGTAACAAAAAAATTCATGAGATAAAAGAGAGTTTCTTCTTGAGTGAAAAGCAAGTGAAGAGAGTGTTATTGGCTCAACAACCTCTTTATTATATGCTTCCTAACTCTCTTTGTTTACATGTTGAAAAGCAAGGTGAAAGGTTGTCCAAAGCTATGCAATCTCTTTTGGAAGAGTATCAAGATGTTTTTCCACAGGAAATTCCAAATGGCTGACCTCCTTTAAGAGGTATAGAGCATCAAATAGATTTGATTCCGGGTTGTTCACTTCCTAATAGGCCAACCTACAAGACTTCACCAGTGGAAGCAAAGGAGATTCAAAGTCAAGTGGAGAAGTTACTTGAGAAGGGATCGATTGTTGAGAGCATGAGCCCTTGTGCTATGCCAATCATTCTTGTGCCTAAGAAGGAGGGGACTTGGAGGATGTGTACGGATTGTAGGGCAATCAATAACATCACCATAAGGTATAGACATCCTATCCCTAGACTTAATGATCTTTTAGATGAATTACATGGTGCTACTATTTTCTCTAAAATTGAGGGAAGAGGATGAATGGAAAATGACTTTCAAAACAAAATTTGGACTTTATGAATGGTTATGCCTTTTGGTTTAACTAATGCACCTAGTACTTTTATGAGACTTATGAATCATCTTCTTAGACACTGCATAGGTAAATTTGTGGTAGTATATTTTGATGACATTCTTGTTTATAGTGCTAATTTGGATGATCATTTGATGCATATCAAGGATCTTTTAAAGGTGCTAAGGAAGGAAACTTTGTTTGGAGCTATTAAAAAATGTTCTTTTTGCACTTCACAAGTTGTGTTTCTAGGTTTTGTAGTAGGTGCTTGTAACACCCCGTATGCATCCGGTGTATTAACATATTACTTAATCAGATGAACGCATGATTACTTTAATTAAAAAGCTGTGGAAGCGATTTCAAAATCATATTTCTTGATTCATTATGTATGGTACGTATAGACAGTAAATTAAACGAATGCCAAATTACCCTAATAGCCTTAGCGATCTAGACAACGTAAAACAATGGCAGATAAAACAATAATATCCAAACCGATATACCTATAGGTAGATGGATATCTATGGTTATAACCTCCTGGTATATCGGTTTGAATATAATTGTTTTATCTGCCATTGTTTTACGTTGTCTGGATCGCTAAGGCTATTAGGGTAATCTGGCATTTGTTTAATTTACTGTCTATACGTACCTTACATAATGAATCAAGAAATATGGTTTTGAAATCGCTTCCACGGCTTTTTAATTAAAGTAATCATGCATTCATCTGATTAAGTAATATGTTAATACACCGGATGCATACGGGGTGTTACATTTTATGGTATCAGAGCAGTTTCTAGATAGAAGCATTATGTATGGTGATTATGTGTGTTCCTCTTGACTGTTGTTTGAGTTTGACATGACTATTGCATGTGTGGACACTAGTGGTGGGCCTGATCAACTCACTATTTTGGTGTACATGCGCAGTGTCATGATAGAATCCCAAAACAACAGTGGGGAGACGAATGCCCAACCTGATCCAGTAACGGCTGCGTTGGCAACTATGCAGCATGAGTTGACTATAATCAGGCAGGTACAGGAAATTATGCAACAGGAGTTGGCTTCAAGCAGACAGATACAGGAGATTATGCAGTGTGAGATTGCTGCAAACCGTCAGTTACATGAAGTCTTGTTGAAGACTAATGAAGAGCTGATGGCAGAGTTGAGATCCTTGCTTAGAAAGGTAGAGTACCTTCTTCACACCCTACCTATGAGGGTGAGAGTAGTCACCACCTGGGTGGATGTAGCCATCATTCTGATGTGCCTAGGCACCATAGAGAGGGCCAGTTGCCTCAAGCTGATACGGAAGAGAGGGTTGCTGGTATTGGATTCCGAGGTGTGACAGATTTACTGAGACAGGGTCGTCGGGTGACAGATATGACTAGGAGGCACAGTGACAGCTATCCTATTCCCTCCATGAGATAGGAGGAAGGGAGACCCAGTGGTTCAGGCCCAACCAGGAAGGGTAAGGGCAGAGTTTTGAGGGTTTCTTCTGCAACAGATAGGTTCAAGAAGGGCCCTAGTCGGAGAGTACCACCACAAAGACCAGGTCCACCTCCCAAGTGTACTACTTGTGGGAGGAATCATTGTGGAGTGTGTTCCACTGGTCAGCTTGTATGTTATGGGTGTGGTCAGCATGGCCACTATGCGAGAGAGTGCCCACTGTCAGGCGGTGGAACTTTAGACGCTCCAGTGATTTCAGTAGCACCCCTCACAGTACAGATCTACACATGAGATGCCAGAGAGGGGACCAGAGCTCTTGACTTAATCAGAGGTATTATTCTGATAGATGTCTATGATGGGAAAGTCCTATTTGACTCTAGAGTTATTATTCTGTTTTTACTTATTGATCGTATTGTATTAGAATTGAATTTCTAGACGATCCTATTCTTTCTTCTGTGGAAGTTACCACTGCTTCTAGGAAGTAGTGTTGTGTGATATACACTATAATGATGTGTAGTCTTAGTTTAAGGGCAAAGAGTACAGTGTGGAATTGTACTGCTTAGCTATACCCATGGTTGAGATCATTCTGGGTATAGATTGGTTGGCCAAGTATGGCATAAGGTTGGATTGTTGCAACCAGAAGATTGTTGTTTTTTTTTTTGATTGAGTTGATTTGAGTCCAATCTGTTGTCTAGCAGTCTTGCAAGCCTCAAGGCAATCAGAGAAGAAGATCAAGGCTATATCTTCTCATTCGTGACAGAAGATAAGCCAATTGTGATCTGTCGTAGATCTCGGTGGTGAGTGAGTTGGTGGGTGTTTATCCAGAGAAGATTACACTGCTACCACCTGAGAGAGGAATTGTTTTATCCTTTGATTTGGTTCCTGGTGTAGGACCAATATTTAGAGCACCTTATTGTATGATTCCTCTAGCATGGAGATAGTTAAAGGTGCAATTGGAGGACCTGCTATTCAAGCAGCTCATAAGATCGAGTGTTTCTCCATGAGGAGCATCGGTGATCTTTGTGAAGAAAAAGAATGGCGGGATGAGATTATTGTTGATTACAGGCAGTTGTGTAAGGTTACTATCAAGAATAAGTATCCTTTGCCTTGGATTGATCATTATTAGATTAGTTGAGGGGAGCCGATGTAGTCTCCAAGATAGACCTACGGTCCGGATACCATCATGTTCGGATCAGGCTGAGGACATACCGAAGATAGTTTGCAGATCTCGGTATGGTCACTGTGAGTATGCCGAACATTTTAGGATTGTTCCTCGGGCATGGGGGAATAATCAGTAGTATGCTAAGTTGTTTAAGTGTAAGTTTTGGCTATCAGATATGAGATTCATTTGCCATGTGATTTATGAAGCTGGCGTATCAGTTAATTTGAGTAATATAGCAATTGTGATGACTTAGGAGAGACCCAAGGACATATCTGGGATCCAAAGTTTCCTTGAATTGATATGTTACCATCAAAGGTTTATTCAGGGGTTCTCACAAATAGTATTATCTTTGTTTTACCTCACTCGGAAGGGGATTCCGGTTGTTGGATCCAAGAGTGCGAGCAGTGTTCCAAGAGCAGAAGGAAAAAGTTGAGTACAACTCCAGTATTGACCTTCCTAACCCTAAGGGAAGCTTTGAGATGTACTGTGATGCTTCCAAGCAGGGGCTGGGATGCGTATTGATGCATCTATTTTGAGATATTTTTTTTTGTAAGGGGGATAATGACCCCTTTAGACATAAGTATATGTCGTATCGATATGGTGATATAGTTTGAGAGCCGTGATGGCAAGTCTATGTGATGTCAATTGTGATATTACATTTATCAGGCAACTGAAGCCTTACGAGCAGACTTATCCTAGTTATGATGTAGAGCTTGTAGTTGTTGCCCTTGCTCTAGAGAATTGAGTCACTACCTGTATGGTATCAGGTTAGTGATGGTTAGTGACCACAAGAGTCTCAAGTATCTGTTGATCAGAAAGAGCCGAATACAAAATTGAGACGGTGGATGGAATTCCTCAAAGGTTATGACTTTGAGTTGAGATATCATCCCAGCCAGATAAATGTTGTGATAGATGTTTGAGCAGGAAGCATGTGAGTGTTACCTGCATGATGATCTCAGACCGTGAGCTGATTGAACAGTTTAGCGATATGCACCTAACGATGATAGAGGGTGCTTGTGATCTTGATTTGAGAGAGATCAAGATTTATAAGGTTTTGATACAGAGAGTTTGAGAGACCAGGAACGACAAGAGGCTGTAAGGTTTATGATTGAATTGCAAGATGCTTCTTGGAAAATTCACGATTTGGTATCGTACCAAGATTGAGTTGGTGCGCCTAAGGGCGAGTTGATGGTTACAGTGTTGTCTGAGGCTTGTATAGGGCTAATTTAGCAGTCATCCAAATGCCACCAAGATGTATCAGGACCTGAAGAGGAACTTCTGGTGGTCAGGGATGAAGAGAAACATAACTGAGCATATGCTAAGTGTTTGGTATGTTAGAAGGTGAAGATTGAGCATTCGCGACCGTCAGGTCTATGGCAGCTTTACTGATTTCGGAGTGGAAATGGGATAGCAATTCCATGAATTTCGTGGTTGGAATACTGAGAACTCAGATTAGATGTGATTTCATCTGGGTGAGTGTGATAAGCTGGACCAAGTCTGTTCATTCTTACCTGTACGAACTGACTATATCGCGGAGAGGTTGGCTCATATATATGTCAGAGGATTTGTCAGATTACATAGTGTCCACAGAGTTGGTCAGTAATAGAAATATGAAATTTCTTCTAGATTTTGGAATGCGTTTCAAAAGGTTTGTGGAACCCATCTGAGACTTAGTATGGCATTCTCAATCACTAACAGATGATCAGACAATGTGGACTATTCATGTTTTTAAAGGATATGTTGAGAGCCTATACCTTGGAGCAAGGTATTAGGTGGGATAAATACCTCTTATTGGTGGAGTTAATAATAAGTTTATGCTAGTTTGGGGATGGTATCTGATAGGGACATTGTATGGTCGGAGGTGTAGAACTTCTGGTTGTTGGACTAAAGTAGTGTGAGACAGCTTCTTGGACTTGAAATGGTTGAAGAGACTTCTGAACAAATCCGATTGATCAGAGATAGGTTAATGAGAGCTCAAAGTCGGCAGAAAGTTATTATGATCATAGACAATGACTGATGTTGTGTGAGGGGATCAACCATGTATTTCTGATGCTGTCTCTAGTCACAAGGATTGAATGGACATTGGATGTGAGGGAACTCAATCCTAGGTTCACTGGTTCTTACCATATTCTCCAGAGAATAAGACCAGTAACCGATAGACTAGCTTTGCCTCCCTAATTGTCAGGAAGGTATAATGTTTTCCACGTGTCACAATTGAGATTTTACACACGTGATGGAACTGATATTGTTTAGATTAAGACAAGTTAGATTTGTCGTAACTAACCTATGCAGGGGTTGGTAGTATGGAAAAGAAGAACGGGAATTTCACCCCAGTGCTTAATAGTTTTGGGTTAGAATTTTGCAGACAAAATTCTTAAAAAGGAGGGGTGAATATAATAACCCAAGGTTTTGTAAAAAAAAAATCACTGTAGCTGGCGCTGATAGCGTGGCACTGTAGCTGAAGGCTATTTTTCATGGTTTTTGGCGCGATTAGCACCATGAACGGCGCCGTTAGCGCTAGAATTTGATCTGTGGCGCGATTAGCGCCAGATATGGCACCAATAGCGCCAGTAGTGACCTGGAAAACACGTTTTCTCTGGATTTTGGCGCGGATTGCGCCAGAAGTGGCGCCAGTAGTGCTAGGACTCGTGCGGAGGGCCTATAAAAGGCCACTTTCGCGTTTTTTGAAGGAAAAACTGCATTCCTTCTTCTTCCTTGGTTTTTCTGCCATTGAAGCTTGGGAAAGCTTCATATCTCCTCCATACTTCATCTAAACACTTCCTATCGTTCAGGAAAGTTGATCAGAACCCCTCTAAGAGCTATATTCCAGCTTTAATCCGTAGAAAAAAAACCATCAATCGGAGAGATCCCTTTCTCTAGGGGACTTTACAAAGCTTGGATTTTGAGGAGAAAGAAGGCTATTCAAGGACGCTGAAGCTTGGAGAAGCGATTCTTCATCCTTCCTCGACTGTTTTGAGGTAAGAAACTTAAGTTTTACCGATTGATTTGTGAAATTGGTAATGGGATGAATAGTAACACATTTGTGTTAGGGCTGGAATTAGGCTTATTAGGTTCTTTAGAAAAGTATGCTCAGGAGGTTGTTTTGATAAAGAATGAACTTTGAAACATGACTTTAGATGAAGTTTGGTTTTGACTTTAAGATATGTATGAGTAGGCTAAATGAAGGGTATTATGATAGATATGAGCCTAAGTGCCTTTACAAAAGTTGTTCAGAAGGCCAAAAAACGGTGAAAACGTGTTGATCGAACTGTTTTAGCTAAGTTGGATTATTATTGATATATAACCTGGACAAAGGCAATTGAACTGGTTGAATTGACTTATACAGAGTCTTAGAGAGACTCTAAGGCCTTGGTTAGGCTGAGATAGATCCTGTTGAGGGTCTGTGAGTCACCTATGAGGTGGTTAGTTCTAATAACCCTAAGATAGTTGATTGAGAGGGCTATAGAAAGGAATTATGTTTTCCTTTCATTAAACGGTTGAGAACTGTTGATAGGTGTTTTGTATGGTGTTATTGATGATTGATTGTGCTGTATGCCCGTATATAGGGTGGGACACCGAGAGTGTCAGTGGCGGAGACCACAGTCCAGGGATTGGACAGCAGAGCACTACCGTGCCAAGTAAGCTCTTTGTTCTTGGGAGTGTATTCCCACTACTTGTGTTTCCCTCATACTCCGAGATAGAGTGATGGGTGTATCTATGGTTTACATGCATTGGATTGGTTGTTACAACTTTCTTCATGATGATATTTATGCATGTATCTGTGCTTTGTGTATGGTTGTCTTTCGGATAGATCTTCTGGTCAGTAGATAGATATGGACCTCCCTAGGAGTAGAGCACAACTCCTAGTTAGGTTTGCTCCATAGGAGACATTCCTTAAGACCAAGAGATAGGTGGTCTCATGTTGTAGCAGCCTATTCTCGGAGGTACCATATGGCGTGCATCCTTGCGTAGGGGTAGCTCCCATTGGATGACACAGGTGTGAGTTCCGGCCTCACACTGTGGACTGAGATGGTCCACGATGACTTACTGGGTACTGAGATGGTCCCAGGGAACCGAGATGGTCCTGGATACTTTTGATGTTACACATTAGAGCTGTGTGTGCCTATGTGTTGTTGTGATGATGTTGTGATGCCTATTAATGTATTGTGATCATGGAAGTGAGCCAGGGTGAAGGAAATGCTCCAAGAACCCTGAGCTTACTGAGATTTTTATCTCACCCCATGTGTGGCGATTATATTTTGCAGGTTGTACAGCTGACAGAGATGAGGGACCCCAGGGCGAGAGGCCCTAGTAGGGAACATATATGATATAGCTGCTTGAAGCAGTGTTTTGAGAGCTTGTTGCTCGCTGTTGTGTGCAAACATATATATGATATGTGTTGTTATTTTGTACCCTGTGGGGAAAATTGGATATGTTTGTATATATTGAATTTCTGTATATGGTGTACCCTCATATGAGGATTTGATAGGTGATAATAGGGCACTGACGCCTAGGTAGATGGATATCTATGGTTATAACCTCCTGGTATATCGGTTTGGATATTATTGTTTTATCTGCCATTGTTTTACGTTGTTTGGATCGCTAAGGCTATTAGGGTAATCTGGCATTCGTTTAATTTACTGTCTATACGTACCATACATAATGAATCAAGAAATATGGTTTTGAAATCGCTTCCACGGCTTTTTAATTAAAGTAATCATGCGTTCATCTGATTAAGTAATATGTTAATACATCGGATGCATACGGGGTGTTACAGTGCTCAAGGAGTCCAAGTGGATCAAGAGAAAGTGAAAGCTATCATGGAGCATGGAGTGGCCAACTCCAAAGAATGTGAAAGATGTGAGAAGTTTCCATGGTTTAGCTAGTTTCTATAGGAGATTTGTGAAAGATTTTAGTACTATTGCTTCTCCTTTGAATGATTTAATGAAAAACGCCATGAACTTTTCTTGGGAGCAAGAGCATGGGATTGCTTTCCAAACATTGAAGGATAAGTTATCTAATGCACCTATTCTTGCATTGCCTAATTTTAATGCTTCCTTTGAATTAGAATGTGATGCATCTAATGTATGTATTGGGGGGGTTTTAATTCAAGATAAACATTCCATTGCTTATTTTAGTAAGAAATTAAAGGGTGCATGTTTGAACTGTTCCACTTATGATAAAGAATTGTATGCACTTGTGAGAGTTTTGCAAACTTGGCAACATTATCTTATACCTAAGGAATTTGTGATACATAGTGATCATGAATCTCTTAAATATTTGAAAAGTCAAGATAAACTCAACAAGAGACATGCTAAGTGGGTTGAGTTCATTGAACAATTTCCTTATGTAATTAAACACAAGCAAGGAAAGTTGAATGTAGTGGCGGATGCCCTTTCAAGAAGGCATTGCTTGATTTCTATGCTTGAGATTAAATTGCTTGGCTTTAATTACATAAAGGAGTTGTATGTAAGTGATAATGACTTCTCTAGTATCTTTGCTTTGTGTGCAAAGGGAGCTCATCAAGGATACTTTAGACATAATGGTTTCTTGTTTAAAGAAAAGAAACTATGTGTTCCTAAAAGTTCTTTGAGAGAAGTTTTCATAAGGGAAGCTCATGAAAATAATTTAATGGGTCACTTTGGGGTGGATAAAACTTTGGCTGTTACATGATTTTTGGCCAAAAATGAAGCATGATGTGCATAGATTTATTTCTCAATGCTTTGTTTGTCATAAAGCCAAATCTAAATTCATGCCTCATGGTTTGTATACACCTTTACCTATTCCTAACTCTCCTTGGATTGATATCTCTATGGACTTTGTCCTTGGTCTTCCAAGATCCAAGAGAGGAAAGGACTCTATTTTTGTTGTTGTTGATATAGGTTCTCAAAGATGGAACACTTCATACCTTGTCATAAAAGTGATGATGCTTGTGAAGTGGCTAATCTTTTCTTCAAAGAGGTAGTAAGACTACATGGATTACCAAGAAGTATTGTGAGTGATAGAGACACCAAGTTTGTTAGTCATTTTTGGAAAACATTGTGGGGTAAGCTTGGTACTAAACTTTTATTTTCATCAACTTGTCACCCACAAACGGATGGTCAAACCGAAGTGGTAAATAGGACCTTGGGTCAACTTCTTAGATGCTACATCAAAAGTAATTTGAAATCTTGGGAGGAATGTTTACCTCACATAGAATTTGCTTATAATAGAGTAGTTAATAGT
>PYAF01000868.1:51843-64524 GCA_007407185.1 Glycine tomentella
CACACAAGATATAATTCACACAAGATATGATGTAAACTGCAGAATATAAATCAAGAGACAAGATTTATACTGGTTCACCTCAAAACCTATGAGGCTACATCCAGTTTCTTCCACTCAACACTAGAGTAGAGTTCCACTATTGCAATTATGTTTCTTACAAGCAATTACAAGCTTCTCTTCCT
Source organism: Glycine tomentella (assembly GCA_007407185.1). Lineage (NCBI taxonomy): Eukaryota > Viridiplantae > Streptophyta > Magnoliopsida > Fabales > Fabaceae > Glycine > Glycine tomentella. The sequence goes on from PYAF01000868.1 coordinate 52,026, forward strand.
CAACCCTAGAGGAAGTTTAGAGATCTAAAACCCTATTAGATCCTTAGAAGCCAAACCCACACTGAGAAACCTACTCAGCAGACCTTGGAGATACCCTATCTCCCTTGGAGAAACACTATCTCCTCTTGCAAGAAAAACTAAATACAATAGAATCAACAAATTACAAAGTTACTGCAGAAAACTTAATACCCACAAAGAACCAGGAAAGAATTCACCTGATGATCCAAGATTGAAATGCATATGAATGACAAAACCTAGGTTGAATGCAAGACAAATATGCAGAACAGCTTTCCTAGACCTTTGTGAAAAAGTAGATTGCTTCACTAACAAGATTAGTAACCCATGAATGGCTTAATGGAAGCAAAACTCAAATAACCCAGAAGAATGCCTCAGTGATTCCTTAGAAAGCTCAGAACATCGAAAAGTTTTAAGATCAATCTCAATCTCTGTTGTTTTTAATCACAAAAGGTAAGGGTTATATATATAGTTATTTTTGTAACGAAAATAATCGATTAAGAACGCTCCAGACACTCTTGTAATCGATTAAACCGTCCTTTGGTATTCTCAGGATTTCATTAAACAGGTTAAATAATCGATTAACCCGTGGTGTAATCGATTAAAGCAGACTAAGTTAAAATCCTGATAATGAAGTGTAATCGATTACATTTATGTGTAATCGATTTAAGCAGTCCTATGCTAAAATCATGTTTGTGAAAGATAATCGATTTCATCCATTGGTAATCGATTAAAGCAGCGTGATGCAAAAACATGAATGTACTAAAATAATTGATTACAGTAAGTGGTAATCGATTAAGCCAGAGTGACAGTATTTTTCAACTAAGTAAGTAATCGATTTCAATATCATGGTAATCGATTAAAGCAGTCACAAGGCCAATTTCTATGTATGTGATATTTCATGTAATCGATTAAGTTGCTACAATAATCGATTAAAGTGTTTTAAGTTTGATTTTCCAGAAAACTCATGAACAAAATAATTGATTGTGATAAGCCAGTAATCGATTAAAACGATTATTTACTATCTTTTAGAAAACATCAAGCTTTTTCCTAAGTTTCAAACCAATTACTTAGCTTCTATATGATGCAATGCTTAATTAATATATGAATGATATGTAATCAACACTTGGATCATCATAATGCTTTCAGACCTTTTACATTTAAATCAAAAACATCATTTCTTCAAATCTTGATCCATGTTGAAAGCCAAAACTTCCAAGTCTTTAACCTTACTTGAATCTTCATTCAGCTCCCCCTCAAATCAACATATTACACATCGTAATAATCGATTACAAAGCTCATTTAGAAAAACATGTCTGACTGGTTTAATCGATTACTTCACGGAATAATCGATTATATTGTTCATAGCTCAAACCCAGAAATTTTTAGGAGCATTTTAATCGATTACAGTATTGGATTAATCGATTACAAATGAGAAATAATCGATTACAGGAGCGTGTTTAATCGATTATTTTCAGTTAGAAACTGTTATAAATAGAACCCACTTCTCTGAAGTTTGTAACGTTTGACTGATGACGTTTTTAGATAGACGCAGGTCGAGGAAATTTGGTTGTTCGATGTAGGTCAAGGATTTGTTTTTTATGCGAGGTCAACTAGGGTTTTTCGTGCGAACTCGACTAATTTTGTGTTTTGGCAGACATTGACATACTCTCATTTAGTGGACAATTTTTGGGTTAAATCTCGGCGAGGCTATTTCTTGACCGATGATGTAGACCTATTTTTCAGCTGACATTGGCTAGGTCTATTTTTGGACGAATGTTGTTTTTCAACCAATGTCGATTAAGGAAGTTTTGTTGTTCTATGTCGGTGAAGGATTGTTTTTAGAGAGGTCGACTAGGGTTTTTTGTTCGAACTTGATGTACATTGGTTTTTGGCCGACATTGAAATGCTTGTTAGATATAGAGGGTGCTTGAAGAAGATCAAGAAGATGAGGCTATTTGTCTTAGACATATATTTTAGCTTTTTACATGTCATTCAATTGAAGACATATGTAATTTGTTAGTTATTTAAGAACTTCATCCTATGATCTGTTACATTGCATAAACGTTATTGATTGGCATGCATACAAGGTTTTTATCAAGTCACATGATTTGTGAAAAAGCTTAAGGTTTTCATGTTTGCATAACATGCCAAGTACTCATGGTTAAGTTTTGGAAAAACCACTTTTTACACTGACTTAATTGATTATTAGAATATGGTAATCTGTTACTTAAGCCATGAAGAATTAATTAATCGATTACTAGGTAATGGTAATCGATTACACAGTACAAAACATAGAATAAGTCTTCCCGTGTTAATCGATTACCATCTAATCATAATTGATTAGATTAGCACTTTTTGAAGCTAGATTGTCTGTGGTAATCGATTACATAGCGATTTAATCAATTACTTTGCTCATGTATCTTTTCTAGGAAGAACAAATAACACTTTAATTGATGAAATATGATAATAATCGATTACTTAAGTGAAAATAATCGATTACATAGACGATTTAATCGATTACATTCAGTTGAAATAGTTTTCTATAAAAAGTTGTTAGGTCTTTTTGATTTAAAGAAGATACACTGAGTCTCAAAGCTCTTGTACCATAATTCAAGATCTTCATGCATCATTGATAGAATTCCTTTTGAACAAGATTTCAAAGGAGTTACTTGGAGAGCTTGGTCTGAAACTTGCTTTCTTTCAACCTGATTCCAGATTGGTAAACACATGCATTTTCATTCTTTGGATCATAAGGTTGTATCTCTCCTCTAAATTTTGGTAGTAATTCGTTTTTACATTTCCACTTGTTAGTTGCTATTACAAAAGGGTTCTTTAAGCTTGTCTAGAATAGGGTTCTCTAGAGGGAAGAGTAGAGAAGGGTTTCTCTATATCTTGATAATTAGAAGTCTAAAGGGTGTTTAGATTTCAGTTCTTTATCTAGGGTTGATAAAGGGTTATCTTATGTAAGCTTGTAAAGAAAAGATTTTTGTTAATAGTTGAACTCTAGCCAAGGTTTGGTTAGAAGAAACTGGATATAGCTTGTCTTGTTGAGAAGTGAACAAGTATAGTTCTTGGTGTTAAATACTTTCTCTTAATCTCTTCTTGTTGTCATTGATTGTTAGTCTTTTGGATAATCTTTCAAGATCAATAGAAGTACATTTTCTATTATTGCTTTCTGTGAAGGATGAGTCTTGATTGACTGAAAGTTTGTTTTAAAAGGGTGTCCTTGTGATACGATCCTAAATCTGCTGCTTGTTTTTAAAAAAAAATTAAAGACCCTGTTTTAACCAATTCACCCCCCCTTCTTGGTTAATTGTGTGTGTTCATATTGTTTTCAATTGGCATCAAGAGCAAGTTCTTGCGTGTTATTCAAGATCACTATCTTTTTTAAAGAAAATGAATACCTCATAAATTACCTTTAAGGAGGGTGTCTCCCTCAATTATCCTCCGATGTTTGAAGGAGAGCATTTCAGTTTTTGAAAAAATATAATGCAGATTTTCATTCAATCAAATGACCCTGATGCTTGGAATGCAATAGAAAAAGGTCGTTTGATTCCCATAAAAACTGTTGATAATGAAATAATTCCCAAGGAATTGGATGAGATGACATATGCAGAAAAGAGAGTTGTTCAAGACGATTTTAAAGCTAAGAACATGATTACTTCTGCACTTTCTTCTGACGATTTCTTTAGAACTGTTAGGTGTAAAAGCGCAAAGGAGATGTTGAAAGTCACTCTTGAAGGGACAAATGAAGTTAGAAGATCAAGGAAGCATGCCTTGATTCATGAGTATTAAATGTTCAAGATGAACACAATAGAAAACATATCTCAGCTCCAAACAAGATTCACTCACATTGTAAATCATCTTCTTGGTCTTGGGAAAACATTTGATGCTAAAGAGTTAAAGGTCAAAATCTTGAAGTGTCTTACAAGACCATGGCAACCAAAGGTGACAACAACCAAAGGAATCAAAAGATCTTTCCTAGATGTCCATGGCTGCACTATTAGGTAAGCTTCTTGAGTATGAATTAGAAATGTCTCAACTAACACATGTTGAAGATGCAGACAAGAAACAAAAGAGTATAGCCTTGAAAGCTGCATCATCTAATGTTAAAAAAGAAGACTCAAGTGAAGATGAAAGTGATGAACACATGAACCTAATAGTCAAAAGATTTAGCAAGTTCATGAAGAAGAACAAGAACAGGAAATTGTCAAAGTTCAACAAAAGAAATGACAACAACAACAACAACACCAACTTCACCTGCTTCAAATGTGGTAAGCAAAGCCACATTAAATCTGAATGTCCTATTTTCTTGAAGAAGCAATTAGGTGAAAAGAAGACAAAGAAAGAAGAAAAGCCAAAGAAAGCCTACATAGCATGGGAAGACAATGCCTCAACAACTTCTGAATCATCAAGTGAGAATGAAGAAGCTAATGTTTGCCTCACTTCCACAATTAGTGAAGATAAAGAATTCTCAAGTGCTGAATCAGAAGTAAATCCTGAACTTGATCAACTTGTTAATGCTTTCCATGATATGCATGAAGAGGCTCAAAAGCTTGCAATCTCCAACAATAAGCTAAAAGGTAACCTTAAATGGCATACCACTAAACTTGTTGAACAGTAAGCTTTCATCCTTCTTTCAAGCTACAAAGCCAATGGGTGTGTGTGTGCTTCTTCCTCTTCAAATGTATATAAATACAATGCCTTGAAAAAGAGTTTGATAATTTCAAAAAGAGTCAATCTGAAAAATAATATGTTATTACATTCAGAAAATTCTTATTTGGTTGATCTTTTGAAAAGACTATATAGAGGAAAATGCAGTTTGAATTAAATGATAAGTGTACAAAAGTATGCTGGAGATAAATCTGGTTTGGATTACAAACATCAATCAAAACCTTTTGGAATGGAAAGATAATTAGAGAAGGAAATGTAGGAGACAACTTTAAAACCAAAATTTCTTTTCAAAATAAAAACTTTGTTTCCACCTCAAGACCCCTTGAATTGTTTCATATGGATTATTTGGTCCTTCTAGAACTATGAGCTTATGAGACAATTTCTATGGGCTTGTAATTGTTGATGACTATTCTAGATTCACATGGACTTTGTTTATAAGATCTAAGAGTGATGCTTTGATGGCATTCAGAAAATTAACCAAGCTCATTCAAAATGAAAAAGGATGCAAAGTTATCTCAAGTGATGATCATGGTGGTGAATTCCAAAATGAGTATTTTGAAAAATTTTGTGAAGAAAAATGGAATCAACCACAATTTTTTAGCTCCAAGAACACCTCAGCAAAATGGTGTTGTGGAGAGAAAAAATAGATCCCTTGAAGAAAGAGCTAGAACTCTTCTTAATGAGACAAATTTGTCTAAACATTTTTGGGCTGATGTTGTGAGTATAGTTTGTTACACTTTTAATAGATTACTCATAAGGCCTATTTTAAATAAAACTCCTTATGAACTATACAAAGGTAGAAAACCAAACATCTCTCACTTAAAGATCATTTGGCTGCAAATGTTTTGTTTTAAATAATGGAAAAGAATCACTTGACAAGTTTGATGCAAAGGCTGATGAAGCCATCTTTCTTGGATATTCATTACAAAGCAAAGCATATAGAATCTTTAATAAAAGAACTTTATGCATGGAAGAATGAGTTCATATTATATGTGATGAATCTAACTCCTCTAAAGAGGGAAACAGTGTGAAAATGATGCAGGTCCTATAGAAGAGTATATACAACTCAATGAATCAAATGAAAAAGAAAAAGGAATAACCAAATGTAGAAATGGAATAGTCAACACCTATCCAAAAGCCTAAGGATTGGAGAACTACAAGAGACCTCTCTCTTGAAAACATAATTGGTAAAGTTACGAAGGGAGTATCTACTAGATCTTCACTAAAGTACGTATCCCTTAGGAAAGTGCATGAGAAAAGGAAAAAGAGTTGTGAGTTTCACTTTCTCTTTTACCACAATAAGTCGTGTAGTTAAGAAATCTATGTTGTGATATAGCTTTTGTTTCACAAATTGAACCTAAGAGCATTGACCAAGCTTTACTTGATGAACATTGGATGCTTGGCATGCATGATGAACTTAATCAGTTCAAGAGAAATGAAGTTTGAGAACTTGTTCCTAGACCTTCCTCTCACAAGCCTATTGGCACCAAGTGGATTTTTAGGAACAAACATGAAAAAAGTGGCATCATAGTAATGAAAAAAGCTGGATTGGTTGCAAAAGGTTACAACCAAGAGGAAGCCACAGACTATGAAGAGACCTATGCTCTGGTAGCAAGGTTAGAGGCCATCAAGTTACTGCTTGCATATGCACGTTTAATGGATTTTAAACTATTTCAAATGGATGTAAAGAGTGTTTTTCTGAATGGATATATTGAGGAGGAAATCTATGTTGATCAACCTCCTGGTTTTGTTGATGTCAAATATCCAAACCATGTTTTAAACTAAAGAAAGCTCTTTATGGTTTAAAGCAAGCTCCTAGGTCCTGGTATGAAAGATTGAGCACCTTCTTGCTTAGCCAATCCTTTATAAGAGTACAAGTGGACAAAATCTTGTTCATCAAGAAAAATGGCAATGACATCTTATTGGTTCTAATACATGTTGATGATATAATATTTGGTTCAACTAATCAATCTTTGAGCAAAGAATTTTCTATCTCAATGCAGAATGAGTTTGAAATGTCTATGATGGGAGAGTTAACATTCTTTCTTGGACTTCAAGTGAAGCAAATGAAGAATGAGACATTTCTAACCCAAACCACTGCTATAAGGTGATAAAAAAGTTTGACATGGAGAAAAACAAAGATGTTGCAACTCCTATGGCAACCTCAACTTACCTTGATTCAGATGAAAGAGGGAAGAAGGTTGATGAGTCAAAATATAGAGGGATGATTGGATCTTTGTTGTACTTGACTGCAAGTAGACCAAACATCATGTTGAGTGTGTGTTTGTGTGCAAGATATCAAGCTAATCCTAAAGAATCACACCTCACAGCAGTCAAGAGAATCATCAAATATCTCAAATCAACTCCAAGAGTTGGTCTTTGGTATCCCAAAGTGCATTACTACACTTAATTGGATACACAGATTTTGATTTTACAGGATGCAAATTAGACAGGAAAAGCACAAGTGGAACATGCCATTTATTGGGAAGTTCACTTATCTCATGGCATTGCAAGAAACAATCTTGTGTTGCTCTATCAACTGCTGAGGCTAAGTACATTTCTACTATAAGTTGTTGTGCTCAAAGCTTGTGGTTGAAGCAACAATTACAAGATTTTGGTGTAGAATTAAAAAAGTTACCTTTGCTATGTGACAATCCAAGTTCTATCAATATTTCAAAGAATCTAATAATGCACTCAAGGACCAAGCACATTGAGATCAGGCATCATTTCCTTAGAGATCACATCCAAAAGGGTAATTGTTCAATTGGGTTTGTTGATACAAATCAATTGGATGGTATTTTCACTAAACCCTTGGCTAGAGATAGATTCTATGCTTTTAGAAACATGCTAGGTATCCTTGATGAGTCTAATATATGTTAGCATGCTTATAATATGCCTTACTACATGATTTACCACTTAAATTTGCTATGCATCTCATATGATTGAAATTTGAAATCCTGATGAAATACACTGTTCAATCTGCACAATTGTCTGCATTAATCGATTACTATGCAAAATAATCGATTATTTGAGGTTTAGAGACAATTTAGAAGTAAAACTTTGCTGGAGTAATTGATTACTCGAACGAATTAATCGATTACTTCATGTTTTAATGTTATCTAGAAACGCAAATCCTTTGGAGTAATCGATTACCTGTTGTTTAAAGCTATTTCTAAATCAAAATCTCTCTGGAGAAATCCATTTCACTACGTTTTAATCGATTACTTAAATTTGAGAGCTGAATCAATTTTCAAATTTCTCTGGAGTAATCGATTACACAACGAATTAATTGATTATGATCTGTTTCAGAGACTGACTTTGCCTTGAAATAATCGATTACTAGGCTAATGTAATCGATTATCTATGGCATTTATGCAAAAACTACAATTTTTTGAAAATCTAAACTAACAATCTTATCTCTAGTTTCAATTTTCAAATTGGTTTCTGAGCATTAAACCTTCTTGAAACACGAAATAGTTGTTACAAAGGTTTGAAATTCAAATTTAACCTTCAAGAACTCTATAAATACAGATTATCAAAGGTTAATCACTTCACACATGAAATTCATTCTCTCTCAAGCAAAACCAACAAGAGGAAGGTTGGAAAATCCTCAAATGCTGCTTTGAACAGGCTTAATACCTGGTTCACTAATGATGTTGAAAGGCAAACCTACATGCAATTTAATGCCACTAAACTGGTCTTGCCCGCAAAATATCTTGACCTATATGCTGAAAGCTCAAGGACTGAAGAAGTTTCTTGAGTTGAAGGGTACCTTCTACCTTGAGTTGGTCAAAGTGTTCTACACTTGTGCCAAAGCTAGCATGGATGGTACTTTCCATTCCCAAGTAAATGGAGTTGCCATGGAGATTAATGCAAAAGTTTGGAATGTTGTTGCTGGGATCTCCTATGAAGGCGTCAGAAATTTTGATGAAGAGATAGGAGGATACAATAAGATAGACACCTACAGAGGAATGTTGCAGGATCCTCAAATCAGACTGAAAACCATATTAGGGACTAGAAACATGACTGGTGAAGATAGAATTCTTCACTACATTATCACCTAAATCCTCACACCTAGGTCCACCAACCATGCTCAAGTAACAGATGATGACCTTCAATTGGTGTATGGGATGAAGACAGCAACACAGCTCAACTGGATTCTCATCATTGAGAAGACAATGCTGAAATCCAAAAGGTAAATCAGTTATCAATTCCCCTATGCTATTTTAGTCTTTAGATTTATTGACTATTTTGGAGTTGATGTGTCCAATGAGATTGTGGACAACACCATAAACAACCTCATCATTATCAAGCACCTCAACAAGTTAGGCTTGATGAAGACCCCCTAATGGGTGGTTAATGGTTGGAGAACAAGCTCCACAAGAGGGTGCTGATGAAGGTGAAGGAGCTGAAGAGAAAGAGGATGTTGAAGCTGGTCTTGCTCAACAGCAATGGACACCTTTTGAATCCCTAATGATTCAAAAGATGGATGTTATACTAGCTCTGCATCATGAGCATAATAGAGCTTAAACAAATTCCTCCATGGAAGAAATTACGTCTAGGCTAGAAAACATAGAGACTAGGATGACTCTCAAAGATTATGATAATCTCTAGTTTAGTTGATGTAACTTCCTGCTTGTGGTTGTGGTGTTTTTTGCTTTCTTATTTTCAGATGTTATTTTCGTTGATTTCTAATTTTATGTTTTCTTGTATTGCACTTTATGATTAATGAATAAAACTATTTTTTTGTTGTTTCCATCTTCCTTTCTTATCTTATTCTCACAGGTATATTCGTCTATGATAAGCCAAAACGGGGAGAAAAATGAACATATAGAAAAACACGAATAAAGGTGAAATTAAAAAAAATTACATGATATATGATATTAACTCTGAATTGTTCATTGCTCTTATTTGAACTTAATATAAAATTACCTAAGATAGGGGGAGCAATATAATGAATGTACAGTGTTTATGCAAAGTATACTTGAAACTTGTTATTGGCAAAAAGCTGAATTGATTTCCGATTTCAAGTATAAAGCTCCTAGAATTCATCCCTTAAAAAGCACATGAAGGCTAAATATCTTTAATTGAAGTTTGGCATGGTCAAAACCAAAAAGGGGGAGATTCTTAGATACAGGGGGAGCTTGAAGAAGATCAAGATGATGAGGCTATTTGTCTTAGACATATTTCAGCTTTTTACATGTCATTCAATTGAAGGCATATGTAATTTGTTAGTTGTTTAAGGGCTTCATCCTATGATCCCTTGCATTGCATAAACGTCATTCATTGGCATGCATACATGGTTTTTATCAAGTCACATGATTTGTACAAAAACTTAAGGTTTTCATGTTTGCATAAGATGCCAAGTACTCATGGTTAAGTTTTGGAAAAACCACTTTTTACACTGACTTAATCGATTACCAGAATATGGTAATCTGTTACTTAAGCCATGAAGAACTAATTAATCGATTACACAGTACAAAACACAAAATAAGTCTTCCTGTGTTAATCGATTACCATCTAATCGTATTTGATTACATTAACATGTTTTTGAAGCTAGACTGTCTTTGGTAATCGATTACATAGCGGTTTAATTGATTACTTTGCTTATGTGATAGAGGACTGTCCAAGGATCATGAAGTCCTAGAAGCACTCCATGAAGGGTTCAATAACAAGGTCCAAAGCCAAGCTCAAGGTCAAGGAGTTAAAGAACTTCCTTTGATTAACTTTAAAGGACCCATGACAAGAGCTAGAACTCAAGCCCTTCAAGACCACATCAAAAATACCTTATATCTTGTGGACAAGCATGAAGAGGCACACCAAATTCAATGAAAACACATCAAAAAAAGTCTTGTCTGTTGTAATAAACATTTGTTGTCTGTTTTAATCGATTAAATGTGTCTGTAATCGATTAAAATGCAAATGTTGTCTGTCTGTCTGTTTGTTTGTTTGTCTGTCCGTCTGTTTTAATTAATTATTTTGTTGCTGTAATTGATTACGATGCTGCTGTAATCGATTACACAGTGCTAAAACGCTTTGTTTTAATCGATTACGCTTCATTTTAAACGATTATTTTCATTTAAAATGGTACTGCAGCTTTCCTTTTGTTGTTTTCATGTAATGGGCTTTGATATTTCCGTAAATAGGCCTAAACCTACGTTTTTAGGGGTTTATTAGACGTCTAGCCCTATAAATACTCAGACTTTGCTATTTTTGATTAACTTTGATTAATGAAATTGAGCTTTTGCTTAAAATTGAGAGCTTAGCCTCTTGTTGGTTCTTGATTGAAACCAAATTGATTCTTATCAAGGAAGCTTTCCTTTGTGGCGAATCCTCCTCTGACTTATCGTTTCGATTGGGGATCGTGGCGTCATTTTAAATCATTCCTTAATCTTCTCCATTTTTCTATTTGAATTTCAAACCCTAATTCATGGAGTCTTGAAGATTACAATCCGAAAACGATTTGAGCCAAGCATTCATGTCTTGGTAGTCATCATGTGGTAATCAGAGCTTGATTCCGGAAAGTATTTTGTAAAGATTTCTATCTATGTTATTTGCATTTTCGTTTTTTTTTTCTGGAAAATGAAAATTGAAAATCATGATTCTTAATTTTTTGTTGTTCTTTGTGTTTCTTGTGTGAATTTTGAGTTTATCTTGCAATTGCCTTCATTTCCCCTATGGTTTTGTTGAATTTGGAGTTGCTTTGAATATGGGTTGTTCTTCGTGTTCTTCATGAAACTCATAGCATTGTTGGAAATTTTATGAGTTTGATTCATAAAATTCTGTCTAGAGTTTTGGGCCATTTTAGAAAATATCAAAAGTTTGGATCCTAAAAGATAATATATGAAGGACCAAAAGGAAATTATTAAAAAGTATTGTGGGGTCAAAATGAAAATATCAAAAGATATGAGGACCCAAAAGTAAAAAAAACGTAGAGTAAAAAAAAATTATTATTAGCCCTCTCTTAGTGTGTGTTTATTATTGTTTAATAGCACTTTCTTTTGCATAATTATGGTAGTTTAAACTTAGCCAATTTTATTTTTTAGAGAAGAAATATCTTGCATTTTCTATTTCTATAATTGTCTTTCCTTGGCATTCCTTTTGAGTTGTGTTTTTCTTGTTGAGCTTTTATTGCTTGTCTTCTAAATCTCAAGGTTTTGTCTTAGAGTTTTCTTTCTTCCTTGACATCTTAAGTTGAGCTTGGATTTGTTTCATCTTTCACTTTGGATATTCGTTGAATTAGAATCTTTGGTTAAATTTCAAGAGTTGACAAAGAGTTAGAGAGTGGAAAAAAGACAAGAGTGAACATTAGAGGAAAAGTCTTACAAGTGTGAAACACGAGTGTTGACGAGTGTAAACACTTAGTGAGTGGTAAGGTACATTATTGTTTTGTTTTACTCACCTTTTTCTTGTAGCAATGGTGTCCGATGGTGATAGTGATCCACCTTTACCTAGAACTGCTATGCTAATGACTTCATTGGCTAAGCATATGGATAGGTTACAAAGAAATGTTGAAAGAAGGATGGACGCATGTTTTGATGAGATGCAAAGAAGTAATTATGAGTTGAGTGGAAGAATAGATGACATGGAGAGAAGGAGATATCATAGGTCACCTCATTCTTCTCAAGGGAGTGATGATGGCTATGATGATGGTAGAAGGTATTGGCCTGGGAGGAATAGGGATGGAATGGAAGATGTGAAATTCAAACTTCCCAATTTTCTAGGTACTAATAATCCGGAGGCTTACCTTGATTGGGAGATAAAAGTTGACCAAGTTTTTGATTGTCACAATTTTAGTGAAGAAAAT
>PYAF01000868.1:64624-74806 GCA_007407185.1 Glycine tomentella
ATGACAATGAAAGGAATCATGAGGGAGAGATTTGTCCCACCTCAATACATAAGGGATTTGCATAACAAATTACAAAGACTCTATCAAGGAAATAGATGTGTTGATGATTATTACAAGGAGATGGAGATTTCTTTGGTAAGAGCAAACATTGAGGAGACTAATGAGGCTACAATGGCTAGATTTTTGAATGGCTTGAATACGGACATTCAAGATGTTGTGGAGCTTCAAACTTACAACACCATGGATGAACTTATACATAGAGCTATGAAAGTAGAGCAACAATTGAAGAGAAAACAAGCCTACAAAAAGTCTTCATATGGTCATTCATCTTGGAAGGATAAGGACACTTCCAAGAAGGAGGGTTCTTCTTCCCAACATTTTGAAAAGAAGTCTTCAAGAGGTAATTCTAATCCTACTACTCATTCTCCTTCTAATAAATCTAGTTCAATTCAATGTTTTAAATGTTTGGGTAAGGGTCATATTGCATCCCAATGTCCAAACAAAAGGACAATGATTGTGTTAGAAAATGGAGAGGTGGATAATGAATCCTCTAGGAGTTCTCATAGTTCCACTAGTGAAGGTGAGGATGATTGTTTTCTTAAACCGGAAGAGGGAGATCTTTTGATGGTAAGATGACTCATGGGTAGCTTGTGCAAAGATAGAGATGATACACAAAGAGAAAACATTTTTCATTCTAGATTCTTGGTGAGTGGAAAGGTTTGTTCTCTAATCATTGATGGAGGAAGTTGCACCAATGTTGCAAGCACTAGATTAGTGGATATGCTTGGTTTAAAAACTATCCCTCACCCTAAACCTTATAAATTGCAATGGTTGAGTGACAATGGTGAGTTGGTGGTGGATAAGCAAGTGTTGCTTACATTCTCCATTGGTAAATATGTGGATGAAGTGCTTTGTGATATGGTTCCCATGGAAGTCGGCCATGTGTTGCTTGGTAGACCTTGGCAATATGATAGAGATGTGGTACACAATGGGGTCACCAATCGATACTCTTTCCTTCATAAAGGTAAAAAGGTAGTTCTCTCACCTTTGTCTCCAAGTGAGGTGTGTGAGGATCAAATAAAAATGCAATTGAAAAGAGAAAAAGAAAAGAAAATTAAAGAAGAAAAGAGTCCTTTGAGAAAGAAAATCCAAAAAGAAAAAGATGGCAAAAAGATTGATAAGAGAGAACCCAAGAAAATAGAAAAAAAAAGAGTGAAAAACAATTAGTGGTAAAACCGGGTTTGTTCATCAAACCTATGGCGGTCAAAAGAGTGATTCTAGCTAGACAACAAATGTATTTATTCATTCCAAAATATTTGTGCTTGTCTTCTGGTTCCTTTGACTTGCCTCCAGGTTTTGATACACTTTTAGAGGAGTTTGAGGATGTCATTCCACAAGACGTAATACCCCATAGCTTGCCTCCTTTAAGAGGAATTGAGAATCAAATTGATCTTGTTCCAGGAGCTTTACTTCCTAACACTGCTAGCTATTTGAGTAATCTAAAAGAGACCAAGGAGATTCAAAAGCCGGTTGAAGAGTTGATGCAAGGAGGATAGGTGAAGAAAAGCTTGAGCACATGTGCAATGCCGATCATCCTAGTCCCAAAGAAAGAAAACATGTGGAAGTTGTGCACAGATTGTAAACCCATCAACAATATCACCATAAGGTATTGACATCCTAATCCTAGACTTGATGATGGGGTAATCCACTCTACCATTTATTTTTCTCCTTGTGGGGTCTTTTATGATGTTAGTCCATTATTTCCTATTTGTTTAATTTCCTTACCTAATGATTCTTTTATTTTGAGTAAAAATGGGCTTTCTAGAGCCACTTTTCTTAGGAATCTCCATGGAAGGGTGCCAAATCATATTGTGAAGATGATGGAGCAATTTGCTCGACATTCCAACAAGGGAAGAATGACCATGGTATTTGATCCCAGAGTTTGCGTTTGGTTGCATCTAAGGAAGGATAGGTTTCCTTCCCAAAGGAAATCTAAACTCCAACCTAGGGGTGATGGACCTTTCAAGGTCCTTGAGAGGATTAATGACAATGCCTACAAGATTGACTTGCCAAGTGAGTATGGAGTGAGCTCTACTTTTAATGTCACTGATCTTTCTTTTTGTGATGTAGGTGTTTTGAATGCAAATCTGAGGACGGATTCTTTTCAAGAAGGAGGGGATGATAAAAGACTATCCAAGGATCATGAAGTCCTAGAAACACTCCATGAAGGGTTCAATAACAAGGTACAAAGCTAGGCTCAAGGTCAAGGAGTTGAAGAACTTCCTTTGATTAACTTTAAAGGACCCATGACAAGAGCTAGAACTCAAGCCCTTCAAGAGCACATCAAAAATGCCTTATATCTTGTGGACAAGCATGAAGAGGCACACCAAATTCAATGAAAACACATCAAAAAAGTCTTGTCTGTTGTAATAAACATTTGCTATTTGTTTTAATCGATTATTTGTCTGTTGTAATCGATTACACAGTGCTGAAATGCTCTGTTTTAATCGATTACGGTTCGTTTTAATCGATTATTTTCATTTAAAATGGTACTGCAGCTTTCCTTTTGTTGTTTTCATGTAATGGGCTTTGATATTTCCTTAAATAGGCCTAAACCTACATTTTTAGGGGTTTATTAGAGGTCTAGCCCTATAAATACTCAGACTTTGCTATTTTTGGTTAACTTTGATTAATGAAATTGAGCTTTTGCTTAAATTGAGAGCTTAGCCTCTTGTTGGTTCTTGATTGAGACCAAATTGGTTCTTATCAAGGAAGCTTTCCTTTGTGGCGAATCCTCCTTTGACTTATCATTCCGATTGGGGACCGTGGCGTCATTCTAAATCATTCCTTAATCTTCTCCATTTTTCTATTTGAATTTCAAACCCTAATTCATGGAGTCTTGAAGATTAAAATCCGGAAACGATCCGAGACAAGCATTCATGTCTTGGTAGTCATCATTATGTATCTTTTCCAAAAAGAACAAAGAACACTTTAATCAATTAAATATGATATTAACCGATTACTTAAGTGATAATAATCGATTACATTCAGTTAAACAATTTTTTATAAAAAGTTGTTAGGTCTTTTGATTTGCACAGAATATCAGAATTCGAAATTTTTTACTGTTTTCAAAAGCCTTCTGAATTTGAGAGAAGATACACTGAATAACAAAGCTCTTGTCCCACAATTAAAGATCTTCATGCATCATTGATATAATTCTTTTGGACAAGATTTCAAAGGAGTTTGTTGGAGAGCTTGTTCTGAAACTTACTTTCTTTCAACCTAATTCCAAATTGGTAAACACATGCATTTTCATCCTTTGGATCATAAGGTTGTATCTCTCCTCTAAACTCTGGTTGTAATTGGCTTTTACATTTCAGCTTGTTAGTTGCTATTACAAAAGGGTTCTTTAAGCTTGTCTAGGGTAGGGTTCTCTAAAGGAAAGAGTGGAGAAGGGTTTCTCAATGTCTTGATCATTAGAAGTCTAAAGGATGTTTAGATTTCAGTTCTTTATCTAGGTTTGATAAAGGGTGATCTTTTGTAAGCTTGTAAAGAACATATTTTTGTTAATAGCTGAACTCTAGCCAAGGTTTGGTTAGAAGAAACTAGATGTAGCTTCTCTTGTTGAGAAGTGAACCAATATAGTTCTTGGTGTTGAATACTTTGTCTTAATCTCTTCTTGTTGTCATTGATTGCTAGTCTTTTTGATAATCTTTTCAAGATCAACAAAAATACATTTTCTGCTATTGCTTTCTGTGAAGGGTGAGTCTTGATTGACTGAAAGTTTGTTTTAAAAGGGTGTCCTTGTGATACGATACTAAATCCGTTGCTTGTTTCAAATAAATTTTTAAAGACCCTGTGTTAACCAATTCACCCCCCTCTTGGTTAATTGTGTGTTCATATTGTTTTCAATGCTCTCATCTAGTTAGCAATTTTTGGGTTCAAACTCGACGAAGCTGTAATTTGACCAATGATTGTGGACCTATTTTTAGCTAACATTGGCTAGGTCTATTTTTCGACGAATGTTGTTTTTCAATCGACACCGGTCGAGGAACTTTTGTTGCTGAATGTCGGTCAAGGTTTATTTTCATGTGAATGCCACCAAATTTTTGTTTTGGCAAGATTGAAAACAATAGGAATACACACAATAACCAAGAGGGGAATGAATAGGTTTAAACTTGGTCTTTTAAAAAATTTAGAAAATAAGAGTTATAGGATCTTAATCACAATTGAAACAAAAATGCTTCAAATCAATCAAACCACTCAGCCCAAGAAAACTATTGCTTAAAAACAGAACTTGTTGAGTAATGAAGATATCAGCAAGAATCACAAATCAAGATAGTAAGAAAAGATTAAGGAATAGAAAACAACATAAGAATTTATATAGGTTCACTTCTCAAGAGAAGCTACATCCAGTTCTTCTAATCAACACTAGATTAGAGTTCCACTATATCAATTTTCAATTTTTACAAGCTTTACAACAAACACTCTTTATGAAACCTAGATAAAGAATAATATAAAACCCTATTAGATTCCTAATGATCAAGACATAGAGAACCCTTCTCTACTCTTCCCTCTAGAGAAACCCACTCTAGAAAAAGCTTAAAGAACCCTTTAAAAAAGTTCCAAACACCCAAGAATTCAAAAACGAATTTACAACAAGAGTTAAGGGATAGAGACAACCTGATGATCTAATGAATATGAATGAATATGATTTACCAATCAGAGTTGAAATGCAGAAATCAATTTCAGATTTTTCTCTTCCAAAAACTTCTTTGAAAACTTTGTCCAAGAAATCTTTCAATACACCATGAAGAGTTATTTCTTTAAGACAAACTCACATTCTATTTATAACCAACTTTTGTAATAGACTGTAATTGATCAAATTGCCATTATAATCGATTAAATTGTCATATGTAATCGATTAATCTTCCAGATAATAGATTAAAATGTTCTTAGCACAATCTGGGATTTATCACGAACAAAGTAATCGATTAAACCAGACATGTTCAGTTTTGAAATAAGCTAATGCAATCTATTACAGAATGCGGTAATCGATTAAAGCAAACATGTACAATTTCAGAATAAGCCTAGGTAATCGATTACCACAATTTGTAATCGATTAAGGCAGTCATTCATATATAAAAATTAACTTGTGTAATCGATTACTGTTTCATGGTAATCGATTAAGACAAATAATCATGATTTACATTTTATGCTATGTAATTGATTATAAGTAGCTAGTAATTGACTAAAGTATTCTTCATGGCTTTTCCAAATTCAAACAGAAGCTGGCAATCGATTATATCCTTGTGTAATAATTAAAGCAGTGATATTTTGTTTTTCCAAAAACTTAACCATGAAAAATTAACTTCTTTTAAGACATAAACAACTTTAATGCTTTAGTAAAATCACGTATGCATGTTAAAGGTCATGTTCATGCAATGCAAGGATCATAAGATTAGTCTCTCATACACTTAACCCATTACAAATGTCTTGGCATGTGAAAAGCTAAAATCATCCTTCAACAAGTTTCATCTTTGACTTGATCTTCTTCCAGCTCCTCCTATATTCAAAAATCTTTCTCTTTTTGGCTTTGAACATGCCAAATATCAATTGAACATATGTTTAGCTTTTAAGTGATTTGAGGGATGAATGGTAGGAACCAAATTCTTGATATCCTGAAATCAAATCAGCTTATTGCCAAGAACAAGTGTCCATTTGTCAACTGTCAATTATGTTTGCATAATTTTGCTCCCCCTGACTTGGGTAATTTTCTCAATTTACCAATGTTAAAATAGAGCAAAATAAAACACAACACTTATTATTTTTCTCCCCCTTTTTATCAGATTATTTCTCCCCCTATTTGGCTGATTAAAGACAAAAAGTAGCAATATACATATCATAAGCAAGGAAAATACCAAATAGAAACTAAAATTTTATTCAATGAAGGGGAAAGTATCGTGCATTGATCAAGAAAACATGAATAGAAACAAAACAAAACAGAGCATGAAGCATAATAAACTAAATGAGGTTATCAAAATCATCAAGAAAAATCCTAGCTTCTATATTCTCAAACCTAGACTTCATCTCTTCCAAATCTCCTTTCACCTACAGGAGAAATACCAGCAACAGCAGCCCACACCTCTTCACCAATAACCATGGGAACACCCTTCACTTGAGAGCGAATTATCCCATCCATACTAGCCTTCATACAGGTGTAGAACACCTTCACCAACTCAGGGTTGAAAGTACCCTTAAGCTCAACAAACTGTTGGTTTCAGAAGAGCTATTTGAAGAATGAAATAGGAATCAAGCTTAGGTTTTGAGCTTTCAACATGCATTGGATGCCTTGAAGAATAATTTGTATTAAATGTGTAAGAAAGAAGCAATTCTGGTGATCCATGTGCATTGCATTCATATCATTCAATAATTCAATTAACTTGAGTAATATAAATTACAAGGCTTTGGTAAAATGATCAAGTGTTTGATTTAAATCAAAGGTTTTTGGAAAAATGAATTTGTACTAACTTAATCGATTACATTAAGGATATAATCGATTATTTTGTTCTTAGTTCATTCTGGAAAACTTTTAAGAACAATGTAATCGATTACCTATCGGAATAATCGATTATTTGACCTTTGTTTTCACATACACTGTCTTGATGAACACTTTAATCGATTACCAACAGGTAGTAATCGATTACATTGCTATACATGATTTCAAGCAGTGCTGGAAGAATCGATTACCAAGGAACAGTAATCGATTACACAAGCTAAACTGAAAAATCCATCTTCCTGTCTTAATCGATTACCAAATTCAGTAATCGATTACATCATATACAAATGCACATAAGTTTTGATGCATTAATCAATTACATAGTTTAATATGATTTCTAAAGCTTTCTGGTTTAATCGATTACCAGAATCAGTAATCGATTACACAGTGTATTTCAAGTTTTTTAAGCTTCCTGTCTTAATCGATTATTTTGTTCATTGCTCATGTCCAGATTCTTGTAGAACACTTTAATCGATTACCAGATTGATTTAATCGATTACTGATAGTTACAAAATTTTGTTATAAATAGAACCTTGGCTCAACTTGTTTTGTAACTTAATCAATTCATATTCTGAGCATACACAAGCTTTCTAAACACGTTTTAAGTGATTTTTCTGGGTTCTGAGTTCTTGATTTCACTAAAACATTCATGGGTTTTTGATTGATTTTTTAAAGCAAGGAGTTTCTTTCAAAGGTTAAGGAAAGAGATGTTCTGAGATTAATTTTTTCTTTCAACATGATTTGTTCATTCATGTGCATATCATTCAATGGATCATCAGGTGTTTTCTTTCCTTAACTCAGTGTTTGTAATTTTATTTACAATTTGTGTTGTATTAACTATTGTAATTTTGATTCTTAAAGCTTGGGACTAGAGAAGGGTTCTCTAGCTTAAAGATCAGAGTAGTGTTCTCTGTATAATAACCATGGCAAAAAAAAAAAGTTACTGTAGCAGTTACTATAGCTTGGCGCTCCGAGCGTGCCACTGTAACAGAAGACTATTTTTTGCGATTTTTGGCGCCATTAGTGCCAAAGTGGCGCCAGAAGCGTCACAGATGCTGGAAATTGGCGCCAGGAGCGCCAAAGTGGCGCCAGATACACTGGATTTTGACGCCATCAGCGCCAAAGTGGCGCTAGGAGCGCTACAGTTGCTGGAAACTGGCGCCAGGAGCGCCAAAATGGCTCCAAGGGTGCCAGATGCATTGGATTTTAGCGCCAGATGCACTGGATTTTAGCGCCAAGGGCGCCAGAGTGGCACGATTGGCGTGGCATGTCGGTCAGGCCACCTATAAAAGGTCATTTCACGTTTTTTTAGAGGATACCACTGTTCCTCTTCTTCCCTGAGCCTAGACCGCCATTAATGCACCTTAGAAGCTTCAAACCTTCATCATAAACCATATAAACACCTCCTAATCACCTATAACCTTGATTGGAACCAAATAGAACCCCATTCCTTGAGTTCTTGAGAGAGAGCTAAACTTTGGAAAGGAAAAGGAGGCGATTCAAGAACGCCAGAGCTAGGAGAAAGGATTCTCTAGCCTTCCTCCACTGATCTGAGGTAAGAAACTTATGTTTTAACCTTTTAATTTGTGGAATGGGACAGTGGGTGAATAGTAACCAATTGACTAAAGGGCTGGAATTAGGCTTAGGTTCTTTAGAAAAGAATAATCAGGAGGTTGTTCTGAGAGATATGGAACCTTGAAACTGGAATTGTGATGAAGTTTGAGTTTGGCTCTGGAAGGAAGAAGTGTGTGTGAACGAGAGGTACTATGGCCTGTATTAACTTAAGTACCTTTACAAAAGATGTTCATAAGGCCAAATGAATGGTGAAAACATGTTGATATATCTGGTTTGGCTGAGTTGGATAATTGTTGGTTCTTGGTATTAGTAAAGCTTTGAATTGAGTTGTACAAAGTCTTAAAGGAACTCTGAGGCCTTAGTTAGACTGAGGCAGACCATTGAGGGTCAATGGATGGCCTAGTAGAAGCTGGGCTAAGATGAACATTAAGTTAGAAGACAGAAACTGATTATGAAAGGAAGGGTGTTTCCTTCCATATAAACGGTTGAACATGTTGATTCTAGTGAAGCCAAGTATCAAGGAATGAGGATCAAGCTTCAAGGTTTTGGACTTTCAAACATGCACAAAAGGATTTGCTCAAAGGAAAGCTTGAAGAATCAATTTGATCATTTGTAAAAGGAAGTGTATGATTTGATAATCCAAGTGTATGCATCATGCATCATTCATTCATTTTAAGATCATTGGTTTAATTGATTAAGTAAAAGCAATTGATTAGAAAGGCACTTAGAATGTAAAGGTTTTGGAAAAATTAAGTTGCTAATAAATAATCAATTACATGAATAGGAGCATCGATTATTTTGTTCTTCGTGTTCTTTAGAAAATAAAACATGATCATTGTAATCGATTACATCTCGATTTAATCGATTACTCAGGCTTTTTATGAAAAGATGGAACTCTCTGTCTTAATCGATTACAATATTTGTTTAATCGATTACATGCCTGAACATGCATCTTAGGAAAATACAAGCTGACTGTCTTAATTGATTACTTCATGGAATAATCGATTATATTGTTCTTTGTCTAAACCCAAAAAAGCTCAAGATCATTTTAATCAATTACATTATTTCATTAATCGATTATGAGGTTTATTTTGGAAAATCATGTGCCTCTGGCTTAATCGATTACATATCCGAATAATCGATTAAATGGTTCGTTCTTGAAACTCAGAACGTTTTATAAACAGATTAATCGACTACTATCTTATTTTAATCGATTACATATGCTAAATAATCGATTATTGGAGCGTGTTTAATCTATTATTTTCAGTTAAAAAGCTGTTATAAATAGAACCTCTTCAGCTGAGGTTTGTAACTTTTGATCATTTGTGAAATTTCGAATTCAAAAGCATTCACAAACACACTGAGCTTTCATTAGTGAGATTCTCTGTGTTCTAAACATACCTAGCTTCACAAAATTCATATGGGTCTTTGAATTAAGAAGGTAAAAGCATTTGTTCATTCAAAGATTAAGGAAAGGTAATGCATTAAGTTGATTATCTGTCATTCAATTCGTGGATTCATTCATTTACATGCATTCTTGGATTATCAAGTGATGTCTTTCCTTGTTCTTTGAAGGTGTAAACTGTTCTTTGAATTGTTTGTAAAGATTAGTCTATATTGTAAATTAGTTTCTTGCAAGTGTAGAGATAGTGTTTCTCTAGTTTTTGCTGAGTAGTGTTCTTGGCAAAGGGATTTGGTCTCTAAGAGTCTAATAGGGTTTTAGACTTCTGAACTTTATCTAGGGTTGATAAAGAGAGACTTGTATAATTGCTTGTAAGGATATTTTTGCAATAGTGGAACTCTACTCTAGTGTTGAGTGGAAGAATTGGATGTAGCCTCATAGTGTTTGAGGTGAACCAGTATAAAATCTGTGGCTAATCTTTCTCTTAATCTCATCATCTCTTTATTACTTTGTTTGTGAATCAATTTCATTGCACAGAATTCTATACTCTGTTTTCTATTCTGTTGGAAAGGGAATTTGATTGAATATTGATTCTTGGTGTTGAAATAATTTTGAATGTGATAAAGATCCTGTGGTAACTCTGATT
>PYAF01000868.1:89157-102666 GCA_007407185.1 Glycine tomentella
AAAGTTATGACATAGCCTTTTATGTTTTCTAATCTACTTGTGGATAAATCCAATAAGATTTACTATCAAACCTTTATTTCAAAATCATTTTCAAAACTTCACTTATTTTCAATTAATCATTGGTCTTTTTAAAATAAATTATCCGCTGCAAATAAAATAAATACGAATAAAATGAAAGAGTGAAGTGGTGGTTACAGGAATGATAAGCGGTAGCAACTCTATGTACAACCCCATACTTCTGAAGTAAGGATGCCAATGACCGGTTACAGAAATGGCTCCCCTGGTCACTGATAATGGCTCTAAGCACACCAAACCTGCAAAAAATGTTGGATCTCACAAAATCCATAACAACTTTAAAATTATTACTTCTGGTGGCCTTAGCTTCAACCCATCTAGAAACATAATCAACAGCAAGCAACATATATGAAAAACCATGAGAAAAAGGAAATGGACCCATAAAATCAATACCCCACACATGAAAAATCTCAAAAAATAATAGGCTGCTAAGGCATCTCATGTCTATGTGTAATGGTTCCTCCTGCTCTTTGACAGTGTTCACAAGTGGTGGTAAAATGATGAGCATCTCTAAACAAGGTGGGCCAAAAGAACCCACAGTCTAATACCCTCCTAGCGGTCCACTGAGGACCAAAATGACCTCTGATAGGTGTGCCATGACAAAAGTGAAGAATAGACTGAATCTCATGATTTGGCACACACCTTCGGATCACTTGGTCACTACCAAACCTTCACAAATAAGGATCATCCCACACACACATAATATTTAGCATCACTCTTAATGCATGAGGGGGACAAACATATGTAACAATGAAATTCACAATATCAGCAAACCAAGGTGTGACATGCGATGAATGCAAATGCATCAAATGCTCATCAAGAAAATTATCATGAATAGGAATGGACTCAAGAGGTCCCTCAATCTTACTCAAATGATTAGCAACCAAGTTTTCGACACCACTTCTGTCCTTAATCTTAATGTCAAACTCCTGAAGAGAAGCATCCACCTGATCAATCTAGGTTTAGCATCAGGCTTCTTCAACAGGTACTTCAAAGTTGCATGGTTAGTAAAGACAGTGATATGGGAGCAAAGTAAATAAGATCTGAATTTATCTAAAGCAAAAACAATAGCCAATAGCTCCTTCTCAATGCTGGTGTAGTTAACTTGGGTTGCATCCAAAGTGCGTGAAGCATAAGCAATGACATGGGAGAGTTTATCAACTCTCTATGACAACACAACCCCAAGTGCATAATTAGAGGCATCACACATGAGCTCAAAGGGAAGCTCCCAATCTGGTGGCTGTATGATGGGAGAGGTAGCAAGCTTCTTCCTCAATCCCTCAAATGCCTCTTTGCAAGGCTGGTCAAACATAACGTCTACATCCTTTTGGAGAAGTTTGGACAATGGCAATGCAATCTTACTAAAATCTTGAATGAATCTCCTATAAAAACCTGCATGTCCAAGAAAAGAACGCACTTCCTGCACAGAAGAGGGGTAAGTTAAAGAAATAATCTTGGCCTAAGGCTATACCCTCGTGCTACAATACCCTCGTGCACCATAAAATGACATTTCTCAAAGTTAAGAACAAGGTTAGTCCTAATACATCTATCAAGCACTCTAGAGATGTAATGACCTAAAATTATTCTAGATATTGTATTTTTATTAGTGTTAAATTTTTTAAAAAAACTTGTTAGATAATTTTTATTACTATTTTATTTTTACTGAAGGGGTCTTAGTATAAATTCTAAAACGTATAGATTATAGAAGTTGTTAAACTAATATATACATTATAAGTAGCCATAGTCCTTGTTACAAAAGTCAATATTAAACAAGTACAGGATTTTTCATACACAGGCCTACTTTATATGTTCATTTCTACACCTTCACCAATCCAGGGCATCAAGGAGATTGACCACTATTGCCATCTAAAAAAATGAAACAAATCTAGTGAGAAATAAAAATTTCTCAGTAGGCAAAACTAAACCACCGAACACGTTAATACGTTAGTAAATAATATTCAAATGAAGCAATAAAATAATAATGCAAACTATATGGATGCATGAAATGAATTTTCCCAGGGTGCACATGGATGGCCTCTACATATCGTATTGTATGTAGCTACACCTCGTACTGGATGTAGACGCTGCGATCGTCTTATGCAAACATGCATGATTTCTGCCATATATTTGCACCTGGTCACTACATATCGTACTGTATGTAGTATCAAATTCTATTTCTCAAAATCTTGTACTGGATTTGGAAACATAAATCAATATAACATCAATCAAAATTCCATTCATAATAAAATCCATAAAAATTTACATACCATTTTATGGGAAAATATTGTTATCATAACATCATAGGTAACACAATTATGGTTAAACCACAATACCTTATTCAAGTAAGATCATTACCAACTTAGGCATGACCATTGAATATCCTTAACTACAACAAAACCATGTTAGTAATCTTTCAAATAATTTCTAATACCTTTAAACTTTCACAAGAAAATTTTAAACTAGCATGCATTTTAATCTCCTTTCACCTATCACCTTACTACTTCATCCTCAAAATTTAATCACTCAAGAATTTGAATCATTTAATTACATACCATTCAACCTCTACTTCTAGAAATTAATTCAAAATAATTCCATAATAAAAATATACACAAACAGCCCAAATATCATCAAAATCACTTCCAAAGATCACTATATATAGTTTCAAACATCACTAATATTTCAGCATATAAATCATCATCTATCCTATGGTTTAAATCAACATTTCCACATCATAAAATAACCTTAAAATGACATGAATTTCAAGTCTAAATGATAACCATAAATCTGCCTAATTAAGCATAGAAATTAATCCAAACAAATGTTTAACTAGAGATTGAAGCCTAGCCTACCTCAAGTGAGTTTGAATTTGAATTGGAAATAGATTAAGGGCTGTCTCCCTTGGCTGTCTTCCTTGAAAAATTCTCTAATAAATGAGGTCTTGAAAAATAAAATGGCTGAGTAGTAAAAGATGTCACGGTTGGAAGCAAACAAAGGAGGTAGGAAGGAAAAGCTAGGTGCAAGTAGCAAGTGTGGACTTTGCAAGAAGCTAGCATACGTGCAAAATTTTTGGAGCAGCCAAGCTATTTATACTATGATAATTGGTTCAGATTTAAGGGTTTTAGTTGGATTAGAAAATGGTTTAGAAGTTAGTTTAGTTAGATTCTAACTAGGTAATCATTTACCTTAGAAGATTTTATGACTTAAGCTTTATCTTGACTTGATTTTATGCCATGTGGCAAGGCTTGGACATGAAACACAATCTGATTGGTGCTTATGTCTTGGCTGAAACTAAATTTTTATTTACAAGATTCCCTCATTTAATGCTTGCTTTCCACCTTAAAGGCCACCTAGAAAGGTTGTTTGAAAAAAAACTTATCTTCATTGACTTACCATTGACTTTGGTTTACCAAACTTTTCTTCCTATTAGTTCACTTAGCTATGCCTATTCTATTGCTTTTCCACGTGAATACACTTCTGGATAGTCCCAATTTGAGATGAATATTTGATTCCTTGGGCCAAAATTTCAAGGGTTACAAGTTGTGCCCAATCCAAAAGGTCCAAAAGGCTAGAAACACTTAACCAGATGAGGTTTGCTCATTTCTTATTATGTACCAATCTACTAGGCCATAAATCCTCATCTTTTAGTATGTTAAACTAGACTTCCTAAGCTTTCCAACAAAGTATTACATGCCTAATTTGAAGTTATAAAACTCAAGATATAAAATTTTAAATCTAGACTTCCAAATTTCCAGCGAATTCATGTTAGGACACTGAGATACCTTAGTGTTCTTGTTATTGCAAACAATAGTCAATCTAGATTGATCTGAATTTTTAATATGTTGTAGTAGACATATAGATCTTTAATTCCATATATCATACACTAAATTTGGATAAGAATTGAAAGAGAAATAAATTTCCCAATTTGGGTGGAAGAAATGGAAAAAAAAAATGGGCAGCTTAAATTCAATCATAATTATAACTCATAATATAATTTTGAGAATGTTACAAGAGAGACTATCCAAACATGCATTAAAAGAGGAACCATAAACAATGAAATTATCCATAAACACCTCCATGCAACTCTCTAATAAATTAGAAAAGATACTCGCCATGCACCTTTGGAAGGTGCTAGGTGCGTTGCATAGGCCAAAAGGCATCCGAGTGTAGGAAAATGTGCCAAATGGACAGGTGAATGTGGTCTTGTGTTGATCCTCTGGTACAACATGAATTTGCATGTAACCGAAAGAACCATTAAGAGAGCAATAATGTGATTTACTTGCCAACCTCTCTAGAACTTGATCAATGAAGGGAAGAGGGAAATGGTCCATGCGAGTGGCTTGGTTGAGTCTCCTGTAGTCAATGCAAACTCGCCAACTGTTGGCCACTCTAGTCGGAATCAACTCATTATCCTGGTTCTTCACAACCGTGATACCCGACTTCTTAGGGACCACTTGGACAGGTGAAACCCAAGTGCTATCTGAGATGGGATAGATGATCCCTGCAGCTACTAACTTCATCACTTCCTTCTTCACCACATCAAGAATAGTGGGATTTAGCCTCCTTTGCGGCTGCCTCATCGGCCTAGAATCATCATCTAAGAGTATCCGATGCATGCAAATGGAAGGATTGATTCCAGGGAGGTCAGCAAGTGTCCATCCAATGGCCTTTTTGTGGCCTCTCAAAACATGCAACAACTTCTCTTCATGCTCAAGTGACAGGCTGCTAGATATGATGACTGGAAGCTTCTGAGCATCATCTAAATATCCATATTTGAGGTGCTCAGGTAGTGACTTCATCTCCAAGGAAGGTGGATGAATAGTGGAAGGCAAGGAAAGGTTGGTGGATGAAGAAATGGAATATGAGAATCAACATCTGTACCTGCAACACAATCAGGATTAAGTGCGAAGGAAATCTCCGCACAAATACTATAGACAACAGCAGAATCATCAAAGGTACAACCAAGATCAAAATCAAAATCAGAAAAATCATCAGAAAGTAAATCAGAAATATCTACACTATCTACTGCAACATCAATGATATCAACAAGAAAAACAAAATGCTCCTCTACCGGATGTCTCATGGAATCAAAAAGGTTAAACTAGACAACGTCATCACCAAACTCCATGGAAAGAGTTCCAGCATACACATCAATTTTGGTCCTGACTGTCATCAAGAATGGTCTGCCTAGGATCAATGTGGAACCATGGCTGGAAGACTCATTCTCCATATCCAAAATGGAAAAATCTGCTGGAAAGATCAAATTTTTAACTCCCACCAGCACATCTTCAATAAGTCCAAGTGAAAGCGCAACACACCTGTTGGCTAAGTGAATGATCACACCAATGGGTTTCAAATCACCAAGATGTAGTGATCTATAAACCGATGTGGACATGACATTAATGAAATCTCCGAGATCACACATGGCATCTGCAAAAGTACAATCTCCAATGGTGTAAGGGACAGTGAAAGTGCCAAGATTCTTGCACTTTTGTGGCAAGGTGGACAGTGGAATGACATCAACAGTTTTGCCCTGTATCAGTGCAGAAACATTTCTGCCCATCTTCACTTGCTCATTTCCCTTAAGCTTCCTCTTGTGGATGCACAAATCCTTCAAGAACTTTGCATATTTTGGAATCTGTTTGATGGCATCCAAGAGGGGAATGTTGACTGCCACCCTCCTGAAAGTCTCAAGCAGATCAGAATCAAGCTCCACCACTTTCTTTGCAGAAATGGCTCTAGAAGGAAAAGGTAAGGGAATTTGTTTTGGTGCAAAATCTGTTTTGGCACCATCATCAATTTTTTTACCAGCACCAGCATCTGGAAGCTCTATGCCACTCCTCAAGGTAATAGCACTCACATTCTTCGGATTAATAATTGGTTGTGCTGGAATGTTACCAGAACCTTGCTGCTGCATCTAGTTGACAGTTGTAGCTAATTGTCCAATCTGAGTCTGCAGGTCTTGGATGGTGGCACTGACATTTTGTTGAAATTGGATGTTGCTGGTGGCCATTTGCTTCATCAAATCCTCCAAGGAAGGTCCAAAATTGGTCTGCACAGGTTGTGCAGGTGTAGGTGTAGGTTGCTGGAATTGTGGTTGTTGTTGAATGGGGGAGCTTGGTATTTGCTGGAGGAAGGTTGATATGGTTGCTGCTATTGAGGTCTGAATGGCTGTTGCTGTTCTGTCTGCTGTTGGTTTTGTGAACCAAGACCATACCTCAAATTCAGATGATCTCTCCAACCAGGATTATAAGTGTTGGAGTAAGGATAATACAGTTGTTAAGGTCTGAATGGTTGTCCGGGTTGTATGGCAGAAACTTCAACAGCTTGTTTTGTTTCTTGGAGAGTGGGACATGAATCTATTGGATGATCAAGTGCAAAACAGATACCACACAACCTTGGCTGACTGACTGCCATCACATTCTTTTGTTGACCAATAGCAAGCTGACTCACAAGGGATGTCAACTCTGTCAATTTATTCTCCAACATCTGGTTATCAGTAACCATGGAAACAGAATCTTCATTTGCAACAGCCTTGCTTGTTGCAACACCTCTAGTACCAAATTGTTGATAATTGACTGCCATGTTCGAAATCAACTGCCTAGCAGCATGAAGAGTCTTGTCCATCAAAGCGCCTCCACTGGCTGCATCTATCATACTTCTGTCCATCAACATCAAGCCTTCATAAAAGTACTGGATCAATAATTGCTCATTGATTTGATGGTGAGGACAGGTAGCACACAGCTTGTTGAATTTCTCCTAGTACTCATACAAAGTCTCTCCAGGAAGTTTCCTTTTGCCACAAATTTCCTTCCGGATGGATGCTGTTCTGGAGGCAGAGAAGAATTTCTCCAAGAATCTTCTCTTTATGTTTGTCCAAGTGTTGATAGGATCTGGTTGAAGGTACAACCAGTCCTTAGCAACACCATCCAAAGAGAAAGGAAATGCCTTCATCTTGATATAATCCTCATGAATGTTGCATGGTGGAACACACCACATGAAACTCCTTAAGGTGCTTATGTGGATCTTCACCAGCAAGTCCATGAAACTTTGGAAGCAAATGGATCAGACCAGATTTGAGCTCATAACTAACCTCATTCTCTGGACAGCAAATTGCACCACCTACAAACAACTACACTACACTAATTTTCTCCCTTCTACTACTCTATTTTTTACTGTTCACTCTGTTTTTTTACTATTTTCTCTATTTTTTTACTGTTCACTTTGTTTTTTACAGCACTACATTCACCACATCATCCACACTTCATAACAAACAATAACAACAATGCAAATATATAACAAAGTGCAATTGTGCAACAAAATTGCACTGTGCAGTGAATGAATGTAAATATATTTTTTTTTCTAATTATGAGTGAATTAAAGCTAGCACACAATGAACCGTGTCCCCGACAACAACGCCGGTTCTGATTAGCGATGTTGTATCGCTTCAAAACAATTAAACTATGCTAATTCTGTAGCACATGATTAACCTAGGTCGACTCAGAGACACTATCAATATGGTTCCAACTTCAATTCACTAATAAACAATAGGAGATTTTTGTCAAATAGTTTGCATGCGATAAGTAAAAATTGCAGAAAATGTATAAACTAATGTGAATTGACAAGAGGTAATGTAAAACAGATTAAAGAGCATCAATCCAATTCACCAAACCAAACAATGGTAATTATCATAGTTCTCAGATAATGATTCTGTTATGAAAGTTCATTCAATTTCATTAGAAGTAGTTCAATCGAATTAACTCCTAAATTAATTGAAATCACAAATCTAATTGAAATATAATCCAACTAATCTGTGATTAAAATTTGAAATTAGGAAATGAATTCATAACCTAATCTATTTTCAATCCTAAACACATTCATAATCATGAAAATTGAATAGAAGATTGAAGAAGAAAGTGAACGAACATTCACACAAAATTCGAAATACTAAACCAGAACTCAAATTTCCATTTGCTTGGACTGGATTCTTGGATTGATTAATTGTTTAGCCTCCCATGATCATCACCAATGAAAGCCCCACGAAATTGGTGCACAAAAATGGAAGAATAGAAAATGAACATGAAGAACAGGGAAGAACAATGAAAAATAGTTGAGAGAAAATAATACAGGGTTTTGATTCTAAAAACTTGAAAAGGAAAATGTAAATTTTGTTTTTGCTAAAATGTCATGTAATATTCACTCCCTCATTTCACTAACATATAGTGACTAAGTCATAAGGAAAGAATGGACCATGAATAGGCCCATCTATTCTAATTAATTATGCTATTTACACCAATAAAAATTCACTCGCAGCCCAAAATTTAAGTGCAGTGATTCTGACTTCAAAGCCTAAAATGACCCTCCAAATGACAGAATTGGCCTCGACTTATCTCTAAAAATCTTGTAGATCTTTTCGTTATCTTTTCAATGACTACTCATATGCTCCATTCGGAGTTCTGTAGAGCTCTGTAGGTCCTGTATAAGTTAGAAAGGTCAAGTGAGCATAAAATTCGAAAATAAGCAACAATTAGCAATGAAGCTCACTTGCTTGCCTAAGGAAAAAACTGAATTAAAATGAGAAAAAAAAATTCAAGAGAAGTCAAAATAAGCTAAGAATAATATAAAAATATTTAACTAAAAAGGCCCAATCAGTAAGCCAATGACTAAGTCTTTCTTATAAGCTTGTTCATATGATGCCTGTTAATGTGACTTGCCCTTCTATGCCATAGCCAAGATTCATCAAATTTACTTATTAGGCAATTTGTGTTGTGAATGAATGTATGATCTATAGAGAGAAATAGATATTATCTTTTCTTTTACTTATATGAATACCTCACCGGTTTGACCATCACATATCATACAACAATTGTCATTGAATGACACTTTGAATCCTTTGTCACATAGTTGGCTTATACTTAGAAGATTGTGCTTTAAGAGTCACATTTGGGAGCATTGATATGTCACCGGTCATGTGTCTAGAGCAGCCACTGTCAAGATACCATAATGATGATCTTGCTCTTAGACATACCTGCAAAATTCAAATCAATTTACAAAGGAAGGTACCCAATTGAGGTTGGGTCCATTAGCTATTTTCTTTTTCTTTGGCACCCAAATGCAATCTCCATTTGGCACATACAATCTCTTAGCATAGCATCTATTAGATGTGCGACCTTTCTTCATGCAATAGTTACAAGTTACAGCTCTTGATGATCTTTCAAAATGAGTCATGTGATTAAACTTTGCTTTTGAAACAGCTTGTTGATTTTTCTGTTTTGGAGGTACAAACTTGGTTTTTCCAAAAGATTTTGATCTATGTTTGGCACCCAACATATTTTTGCACACTTAGCATTTCAGCTAAATTGCATTTTCCTTTATAAAGCCTTTTCAAAAGATCAACCAAGTAATTATTTTCTGAAAATACTAACATATGTTTTTCACCTTGACTTTTTTTGAACTCATCAAACTCTTATTGCGAAGCTTTGTATTTGTCCACATTTGATGAAGAAGAAGCGCATACACATCCATTCATTTTATAGCTTGAAACAAGTTTTTCATTTTCTTCTTTCAAGTTACAAATTTCAGTTTGCATTTCTGCAAGTTTTGTGACATGCCATCTAAGATTTCCTTTTAGCTTATTATTGGATTTTGCAAGCTTTTGAGCCTCTTCATGCATTTCATGGAAAACATCAACAACTTGATCAAATTCATAATTTACCTCTGTTTCAGCGCTTGAGCATTCTTCATCTTCACTTATTGTGGAAGTGAAACATACATTTGATTGTTCATTATCACTGGATGATTCATAAGTTGTTGACTCATTGTCTTCCCATGCTATATAGGCTTTCTTGGACTTTCCTTCTTTCCTTGTCTTCTTTTCACCTTGTTGCTTTTTCAAAAAGATAGAGCATTCAAATTTAATGTGGTCAGGCTTACCACATTCAAAGCAAGTGAAGTTTGTGTTGTTGTTGTTGTCACTCTTTTTGTTGTTGTTGAACTTTCTGTTCTTGTTTCTTCTAATGAACTTTTTGACAATTAGATTCATGTTGTCATCATCATATTCTTCACTTGAATCTTCTTCCTTTTCCACTTTGGAGGATGCAGCTTTCAAGGCTATGCTCTTATGTTTCTTGTCTTCATCTTCTGCATTGGTTAGTTGTGACATTTCAAGTTCATATTCAAGAAGCTTACCAAAAAGTGCAGCCATTGAAATTTTGGATAGATCTTTTGATTCTTTGATTGCTGTCACCTTTGGTTGTCATGGTCTTGTGAGGCACTTCAAGATTTTGATGTTCAACTCTTCAGTATCAAAAATCTTCCCAAGACCAAGAAGATGGTTTACTATGTGAGTGAATCTTGTTTGGAGCTGAGATATGTTTTCTGTAGTGTTCATCTTAAACATTTCATACTCATGGATCAAGGCATGCTTTCTTGATCTTCTTACTTCATCTGTACCTTCATGAGTTACTTCCAACATTTCCCACATCTCCTTTGCCCTTTCGCACCTAACAATTCTAAAAAATTCATCAAAAGAAAGTGCATAAGTAATCATGTTCTTAGCTTTGAAATCATATTGAACAACTCTCTTTTCAGCATCTGTCATTTCATCTCATTCTTTGGGAATCATATCATTACCAACAGTTTTTATAGGAATCAAAGGACCTTTTTCTATTGCATTCCAAGCACCTGGGTCATTTGATTGTATGCAGATGTTCATTCTATTTTTCCAAAAACTGAAATGTTCTCCTTCAAACATCGGAGGACGATTGAGGGAGGCACCCTTTTTGAAGGTAATTTGTGTGGTATTCATTTTCTTTTTAAAGAAAGATAGTGATTCTTGATACCAATTGAAAACAATAGGAATATACATAATAACCAAGAGGGGGGTGAATTGGTTTAAACTTGGCCTTTTAAAAACTTTAGAAAATCAGAGTTATTGGATCTTAATCACAATTGAAACAAAAATGCTTCAAATCAATCAAA
Organism: Glycine tomentella; assembly: GCA_007407185.1. Lineage (NCBI taxonomy): Eukaryota > Viridiplantae > Streptophyta > Magnoliopsida > Fabales > Fabaceae > Glycine > Glycine tomentella. The sequence goes on from PYAF01000868.1 coordinate 100,210, forward strand.
CCACTCAGCCCAAGAAAACTATTGCTTAAAAATAGAACTTGTTTAGTAATGAAGATATCACCAAGAATCACAAATCAAGATAGCAAGGAAAGATTAAAGAATAGAAAATAACACAAGAATTTACACTGATTCACTTCTTAAGAGAAGCTACATCCAGTTCTTCTAATCAACACTAGATTAGAGTTTCACTATTATCAATTTTCAGTTCTTACAAGCTTTACAACAATCACTCTTTATCAAACCTAGATAAAGAACAGAAATCTAAAACCCTATTAGATTCCTAATGATCAAGTCATAGAGAACCTTTCTCTACTCTTCCCTCTAAAGAAACCCACTTTAGAAAAAGCTTAAAGAACCCTTTACAAAAGTTACAAACAACCAAAAATTCAAAAATGAATTTACAACAAGAGTTAATAGATAGAGACAATCTGATAATCCAATGAATATGATTTACCAATCAAAGTTGAAATGCAGAAATCAATTTCAGACCTTTCTCTTCCAAAAACTTCTTTGAAAACTTTGTCCAAGAAATCTTTCAATACACCATGAAGATTTAAAAAGGTGGACAAAAACTATCTAGCTAAGAAAATCCTTTCTAACTTTGAGAAGGCTTGTGAGTGCTTTGAAATTTCGAAGTCAAGAGTTATTTCTTTCAGACAAACTCACATTCTATTTATAACCAACTTTTGTAACAGACTGTAATCGATTAAATCGCCATTATAATCAATTAAATTGTCATATGTAATCGATTAATCTTTCAGATAATCGATTAAAATGTTCTTAGCTCAATCTGGGATTTATAACAAACAAAGTAATCGATTAAACCGAGTTGTAATCGATTAAACTAGACATGTTCGGTTTTGAAATAAGCTAATGTAATCGATTACAGAATGTGGTAATCGGGTTAAAACAGACATGTACAATCTCAAAATAAGCCTAGGTAATCGATTACAGATTGTGGTAATCGATTAAGGCAGTCATGCATATATAAAAATGAACTTGTGTAATCAATTATATTTGACAATATATATTAAAAGTATTAACAAAACAAAAGTTTGAGAATTAACACAAGTTAAATTTTTGTTCAGTGATTAAAAACCAAAACATGAAAAATTTTAAGGACTAAAAACATAATTATCCCAATCAAATAATAAGAATCAAAACCAGAAACAAGAATTTTACAAAGATATTTTTTTTCTTATATTTGAACCAAAACCTTCACTGAATATTCTACTTCTTTGGACAAATAGAGTCATTCCTTCAATTAAAACACAAAATTTTACATAAAAATTATGACTAAAAATAATTTAAAATACATATTTTAATTATATATGTAAAATTAATTTTACTAAACTTAAGAAACGAATATCATAAAATAAAATAAAAACACGTATTTGCCGTAGTTGCCAAATATCGTCTCATATTGTAGGATTGCACAAGCACAACTAATAATCGACTTATTTTAGAGTCAGAACACTTGCTCTGAATACCAAATGATGAGGATCCCCTTGCCTTGATACAATTTTTGGACCAATTCTAGGTTGGAATTCGCACACCAACAGAGCCAGAATCGTATTGTTAACTTTCATGTATTTCTCGACCTACAGAACTCAGATTGGACCGATCCCAAACAAGGTGAAAGAGGACTTTCTGAAATGCAATTTAGACACAAAAAACACGAAAAAAGGATAGGTAAAATGAGAATTATGACAATAAGAAATTTGGGGTGAAATCACAGAATTAGGAATGCGAAAATTTAGACAAGGAACAAAAATGGTGCAAAGAAAGAAGCAGATAGGCGCCACAAACAAATGTTTGATAAGCCTTGAGGATCGCCACAAGAATTGAAGAATTCTTGATAAGATCAAATGGTTCAAGGAAGAACCCTAGCAGAGAAAAACTTAAGCTAATGATAAAATTCCAACAGCCAAAAATCCTTCTCTATTCACTTCAGAATTGATTTATACAAATTAGTTCTCATGCATCTAGTAGAAAATAAAAGAAAATTAAAATCTCAACATTGTAAGAATAACTAAAATGCCTTAGTGGTTAAGTCAGGCATAACTAAACTTAAGGTCCAAGTCTCAAAACCCGGCAAAAGAACCAAAAGGGTGTTTTTTTTAAAAATATTTACCGATAAGGTGCGTTTTCAAAACTATTTCCAAATCTGGTGCAGGGGGCCTATATTTACAAATCTGGTGCACTGCAACATGCCTGATTCAAGCATGTTGCAGTGCACCAGATTTGTATAAATAGCCCCCCCCCTCCCATTTCCTCACTTGCACCATCTCTCTAGAATTGCTCTGCCTTCTCTCTAGAATTTTTCTGTGGTCTTTTGTGCAGCGAAGCTCTGCTGAAGTGTGAAGTTGTTCAGATAAAATCTTGCGAACAAGTAAGCGTCTGGTCTTTATTTGCCTCTGTTATAATATTTGTAGTCATGTTGTTATGATTTACTTA
>PYAF01000868.1:108370-120179 GCA_007407185.1 Glycine tomentella
AATAGACCACAACAAACTTTCCTATAAATTTTCTCAACACATGATTCATTAATCTCATGAAGGTACTAGGAGCATTGGTTAACCCAAAGGGCATAACCAACCATTCATACAACCCATATTTAGTTTTAAAGGTTGTTTTCCACTCATCTCCTTCTCTAATTCTAATTTGATGATATCCACTTTTCAAGTCAATTTTAGACAAGACACAAGCACCATACAATTCATCCAACAAGTCATCTAACCTAGGAATGGGATGTCTATACTTTACCGTGATGTTATTGATGGCTCTACAATCTGTGCACATCCTCCAAGTTCCATCTTTCTTAGGGACTAGAATGACTGGAACTGCGCATGGACTCAAGCTTTCTTTAACCCATCCCTTTTGCATCAAGTCTTCAACTTGCTTTTGAATCTCCTTGGTTCTTGGGGATTGCTCCAATAGGCTGGCCTATTAGGTAATGAAGCTCCTGGAATGAAATCAATTTGATGCTCAATGCTCCTAAGAGGGGGTAGACCTTGAGGCACTTCTTTGGGAAAACATCTTCAAAATCCTGTAACAAAAAAAGAAACCTCTTTTGGAGGAGAGTTAGTAGGACATGTGCCCTTTGAATTACACTCTCTACTCAAAAGTAAGAGTATTGGTTTTCTCAGTTGCATAGCCCTTTTCACTTCTTTTTCTTTTATAAACAGATTTGATTCTTTTCTCTCTTTCTCTTTTCCACCCTATTTTTCCTTTTTCTTTTCACTCTATTTTTCTTTTCTTTGTTCTCTCTGTTTTTCTTTTCTCTCTCATTTTCAATTGATCCTCACTAACTTCTCGTGAAGCCAATGGTGCAAGAGTAGTTTTGCGATCTTTATGCATAAAAGTGAACTTATTGGTGAAACCATCATGTAGGTTCTACCTACTAACATCTTTTCTTTTCCAACGCATAATCATAAATGGTTTAGACTCTGGTGCTTCTTGTCATGCATATATATACAATTTTCACTCTCATACAGCTTTCCAAAACAAATGTATCATTCTACCAAATGGTTTTAAAAATCCTATCTCTGCCAATGGTTATTGGTATAGTTCAATCGACTCCTGTTCGTATTTTACATGAAGTCCTATACATACCCGTTTTTCATATCAACTTAATATCATTTAGTGCTTTGTGGATACATTAGTGAATTGTGTGAAAGTAGGATACTCCAAATTCGGGAGTTCAAGAGTTTTATAAAACTCTCTTGATGGAAAAAAATATGAATGAAAAATCCTATCTCTGACAATGACTCAACAATTCAAAATGCTTTTCTTGCGTATTCTTGAATTAGGATTCATTTCTTGTCGAAAATATTCACTTGTAGCATACCATATCTCAATAGATTGGCGTAATTTTTCTCCAATCGACTCCTGTTCGTATTTTACATGAAGTCCTATACATACCCATTTTTCATATCAACTAAATATCATTCGTGCTTTGTGGATACATTATCCTTACGAAGATCATTGGACATCCACTTAAAGGGAGGTTGCTGATTTTACAGGTTACAGAAGCCCAATTATGGTCTCAGATAAGCTTTGAGACAATGGTTTCATAAGTTCTCTATACCTGGCCTAACAATGGTTTCACCTAATCTAAAAGTGACTACTTCCTATTCACTATTGGTTCTGGTCTATCCACTGGTGGGTTTCCTAGCTTACGTCAAATTTTCAAAGACATAAAAAATCCTGGCTGGCCCAAATAAAGACAAGTTGACAGATTCAGCATTACTCCAAAATCTGTTCAAGCTCAAGGCTCCCTTGGGGACCTAAAATACTTTAGCCAAAGGCATTTCTCTATGTCAATCCACACCGTTTCTCTACTGGAATATACAGGTTTCCTAGGGACTAAAGCAAAACCAGTGTCATTGTCTATAGATCCCAACCTCCAATTTAATGGGAAGCTGGTGATTTATTAGAAGATTTATCTTTATAGAGAAGATTGATTGGTTGTTTAATGTACTTAATGACCTCAAAGTTGACATCACATGCATGTTCAATAAACTTGATGAGTTTATGTCTGCTCCAAGATCCAATGGTCTACCCACATACAGGCTGTCCATCATGTCCTCCACCACTTGAATAGTGCTCGAAGCCAAGGATTTTTATTTCCAACTCAGTTAGGATTCAACCTCACGGCATTGGTTGATGCTAATTAGGGAAATTTCTCACACACAAGGAGATCTACCCATAGGGTTCTATCTTCCTAGGCCAATCCCTTGTGTCATGGAAATCCAAGAAACAACCAATAGTCCCACATTCATCTGTTGAAGTGTTTTTTGAGCTGCTATGGCTCAGATAACTTATATCCAACTTTGGTATTGCAATCCTAAAGAAAAATAGCGTTTCATGACAGCCAATCAGCTATTCACTTAGTATCAAATCCTGGACATCATGAGAGATCTAAACAAGTAGACATCAATTGCCATTTTATCTGGGAACATGTTGCTTTCTTAAACTTCGCATGAAAACACCACATCAATTGGTAGATCTTCTTATCAAATCCCTTCTAGCTGCAAAATTCTGTCCAAGTTGGGAAGAAAATATGTCTGCCTCTGTACTTGAGTGGATTATTAAGCATAGCTAAACTAACTATCATTAGTTTAGTTATTTCTATTTTCATTTGTTTTCATTTAGAGTTGATTTTTTTTAATATGATTGATTAGTGTAAGCATATCCATTACAGTAATTAGAGGAATTAGAATGTGAGTTGTCATCATGATGAGGTGTGAAATTACATTCCCTACCACTCTTGCACACATACAAAAATAATTAACCTCCCAACCCCTGGATAATCCACAACATTTTTTAAGCATCAGTCACTTTAATTTCTGACTTTACAAAACATTTACTTTAGTCCCTAACTCTGCAAGACTCCATTCACTAAAATGCATTTAAAAAGGAAAATGAAAAGCGTATCTAGTTATAGATTAGAGAATATATGAAAATAATTTTGTTCTACATGAACCATATAACTAACCCAGAATGTGTTTGATTTTGTACAAAACGGGTGCTTATCCAGATACACGTGATAGGAAGTTAGACACAACACAAGCCCTATTAAGGTTCATCCAACTGTTATGAATGTCGTTGCTCTGTTTAGTTTTTAATTTCATCTAACAAACCATTTCTGTCTGTGTTTAGTTTTGATTGATGTTCAACTTTTGTATGTATAGAGTTATGAACATTGCCTTCTTTTCACAAGTCTAGTTGCAATCTGAAATTGTCTTATCCATGCAATTCGTGTTTTGTTAATTTGTTTTCTTTGAAAGAGCATCCCTTAGTCAAATAGCATGGAACATCACTATTTTGTGCAGTATCTAGGCACTGGAGGACTCATTAAATAAGCCATATATAGCACAGTTCTATGTTTTTGTCATAAGTGAAATGTTAATGTACTTAGGTGTGGAGTCATATTAAGTGCCTCAATCTCAATTTACACTGACATACCGCACTCGTGTCCACACATTTTTACAAATTAAAGACAGTTACATACGATCACATGTCTTTGTGAGGCCTATTACCTACATATGCCATCTGTGCTAATCCTATTTAATATTGTTGTTGAAGTGAAAGACGGTTCTTTAAAGGCACATCTTGTCATGCAAATGAATTTTCCAATAAGGAAACTTTCATGAATTTGAGCTACAAACTAAAAACATTTAAAATTATAACTGAAGTTTCTGTTAAAATGAAAGTTCCAAGTAAATTTGGACCCTGAATAAAATAAAAGTTGTTCATGGTTGATTTATGCATGGAATACAGGTGATAAAGGTGTTTGCTACATAATGATGTTGTGAAATCAGGCATGGAATTCAGTAGGGAATGTATACATTATACTGCTTAACTAAAATTCTAGTTGTTCAATAGGTTTCCCCTCTTATTGACATTTGAACTTGATACCTCAGGAAAGTGTCTCCTACTCCATACAATACCTTGCAGAGCCTTACAACATTATTGCATGTAGATGGGAATTTGTTGTAACTTTGTTTGGTAGACATTTATAGGCATAGTTTGAAATCCATAGAATAAAATAAATTTTGGCAGATTGGTGTATTCAAAGTATAATATGATTGAATTGAAAATGATGGTAATCATTGGATATTTGTGTCGTTCAGATAGTCCTGGATCAGAAAATGAACAGACTAAATGGGATATATTGAGAAAATTCAGTTCCCAATTTGAATCAATGTGATCGCACACATAATTGGATAGGGCAGAAGGTTAATAACTTCATATAGATACTAGTGTGTGAGTGATCAGGCTTTCCTGAGTTTTGCTTCCATATAAATTCCCCTTTTCTTTTGTGCTTTCCCCTTTTTTATTTCTATTATGAATAACAACCTTGACTAACTATAGATGTCAGTTGGGCAGTTATTAGACAGTTAATTACCTTATTTCAAGAGCTATTATGCTTCCTTAGATTATGAATATATTATACTTTGCCTTTCAAAATAATTTTTACCTTATCTTAGAGGCTGTGATCCTCTGCTTTTCTTCTGTTCCTCCTTACTCCCTTACTTACACCCTTCTAATTGGAGGTCTTAATATATTAATATCCTCCCCCTAGTGAATTATTCCTTCATCTAATGGTTAGCTCCCAACTATTTTCTGAATCTGGTAGCTGCTGCCATATGATGATGAGTACTTCTGGTTTCCCTGGAGTAATAACCAGGTAATCCACTGTGCTTGCAGTTCCTGTTCTGCTGTTAACATTAGATGCAGGGGTTGTTACTGAACATTAGGTCTAATCCAAGCACTTTTGTTTAGCAAAGAAATGTGAGACACTGCTCTATCTAATGCCCTTTGGACTGGCTAATACCCCATCCATCTTTCAAGCATTAATAATGAAGTGCTTAAGCCATTCATAACAAGAAACCCACATTGTCCTTCATAAGTCTGAAAGGTGGGAACTGTGATCTTGTTGAGTGCTTGATAATCAACAGAAAACCCGCACCCTTCATCCTTTTTGAGAAGAATTATTGGACTAGAATATGGACTAATACTAGGTCTAAATATCTTTTTTGTCATAATCTTTTACTAGTTTTTCGATCTCAGTTTTGTAGTGGGGATACCTGTAAGGTCTGAGATTTGGAAAGCTAGTTTCCTCCTTCAAAAGGATTGCTTGAGCATGTCTCCTTCTGGGCAATAAACCTCCTGTTGCCTTGATGACCTCCTTAACTTCATGTAATATTTCTTCAACATCTTTTGAAGTGATCTGTTCTTATTTGTCAACTTCAATTAATGAATTACAGCTGAGAATAAAATCTTGTCCCTCCTCTTGTAACATCTTCCTCTTGCTTTTTAAGGAAGCAGTATTTTAATAGTTCAGCTTCTCCTCTCTACAATTTCTTTTGGCCCTCCAAACTAATATTCATTGTGAATTCTTCAGAATTAATTCCCCCTTTTCTTGTTTTTGACTGCATCTCAATGCTAGATAATTTCTTAAATGCCCCTGCTTTTCCTCTTAATCCACCATTATTTTAAGAAATTCTATTGTTAAATATACTACTGATGCAGTAGCTACTGTTTCAACTCTTCTCAACCCAGTTCCTGAATTGGAAGATTCTATCAGTACCCTTTGGTTTGTTTCCCTTTGAACTAGTGTGTTGGATTATTTGTTTCCTTGAATCCTTGTGTAAGACATTATAATTTAAGTTGTTAGTTTCATTCTTAATTGCTTGCATTACGAATATTAAACATTATTCATATGGCCTACATTGTTATATTGGTTCCTGCCCCTTGGTTGGTCATATATTTGATTGCATGGATTATTTATGTACTGGTTTAAAATTCTACCACAATTTGCGGTGTAGGTAGTTGAACACTATATATATATATATATATATATATATATATATATAAAGGTGTGTGTGTGTTAAACTTTGTTTTAAATAAATTTTGTTTGTTGTTTTAGGTTCAAGTTATCGACTCGGTTACTTGGAAAAGCCTTCTTTTGGTAGCGTGTGTTAAACTCGTTTATACAACTTCAATTACATTAGGCCGTATAATCAATCATATACTCCATATTTTTATGTATTTTCTATGACTATTTAATTATTGTCCTAAATTCTTTGATTGTGTCAGCTTTGTAGTTTATTTATTACAACATGCATTGGATTGTATAACCTTAGTTTCCCATTTAAGGTTCAACTCGATGATTAATACGGATAGTTTGGATTAATCGTTGAATTGAATCTTGAATTGTCCGTTTGGACAATTTGGGAAGTAATGCATTTTATGCAAATTCATACATTGACATTACATATGGTTAATTATATTTAATGAAATTTTGTTGAACTGCAATTTGCGTTGTTCTTCGGGTACATACTGATTGCGGCTGAATAAAACCTCCGCTATCATGTCGTGTACTCGGAGACCAATGCCAAATGCTGCTGAAATTTCATTAAATTAATCAAACCTTATGTAATGTAAATGTATGAATGTTGCATAAAATATTACTTCTTGAATGGGATAGGGCCACACCTGTTTGCATACATGACATACATTTGCAACCATAAAAGTTTCTTTATACAAAAGGTTTGATAGGATATGAAAAACTTGGATAGTAGTTGGATGAAAGCACCACGTATATCGAATGAGTATGAAATTGGGGTTGAACAATTTCTTCAATTTACCACACGGAATGCAGCACCATTGAGGGTCAAATTTTTTTGTCCTTGTGTGAAATGTCTGAATGGAAGACGCCAATCCATAGATGACATCAGAACTCATCTAATATGCGACAACATCATTCTAAATTACACAAAGTGGATATGGCATGGTGAATTGCTAGGCACACAACCAGTGACAGAAACTGCGTCAGTAAATGTGAATAATGAATATCGTATATAAGACATGATACGCGACCTGGGAGAAGAAAGTTTTCACCAGCCACATTCATCGACGTATTCAAAACTGCAGACTAATTCAAATATCCCTTTGTATGATGGGTGCACCTCCTTTACACGGTCGTCAGCAGTGTTATCTTTGGTTAACTTGAAGGCCAGATTTGGATGGAGTGACAAAAGCTTCACAGAATTGCTTGTACTGTTAAAGAAAATGCTTCATGAAGAAAACACGCTCCCCAATATGCATTACGAAGCAAAGAAGATTTTATTTCCCATGGGGATGCAGGACCAGAAAATTCATGCATGCCCTAATGATTGCATCCTCTATCGACATGAGTATGCAGATTTGCGTAGCTGCCCCACTTGCGGGTCCCTAAGATACAAATTAATTGACGATGACGGTAGTCATGAAACAAACTGATTCACCGGTAGGCCCACAAAAGTCTGTTGGTATCTTCCCATAATTCCAAGGTTTAAGCGGTTGTTTGCTAATACAAATGACCCCAAAAACCTTACTTGGCATGCATATGGGAGGAATAATGATGGAAATCTCCGACACCCTGCAGATTCTCCTCAATGGAAGGCAATTGACAGTATGTACCCACATTTTGCCAACGACCCAAGAAACCTAAGGCTTGCACTAGCTTCTGACGGTATGAATCCATTTGGTAGCCTATTAATGAACCACAGTTCATGGCCAGTATTGCTTATGATTTACAACCTGCATCCTTTGCTATGCATAAAGCGCAAATACATTATGTTGTGTATGATGATAGCAAGTCCACGACAACCAGGAAATGATATTGATGTGTATTTGGCTCCGTTGATTGAAGACTTGAAAAAAATGTGGCTTGACGGGGTAGATGTCTATGATGGGCATATGCAGCAAACTTTTAGGTTGCATGCCATGGTGTTCTGTACAATTAATGACTTTCCAGCATACCTGAATTTGAGTGGATATAGTGTCAAAGGACATCACGCATGTCCTATATGTGAAAAATATACTAGCTTTGTCCAACTAAAACATGGAAAGAAAATAATATATACCAGGCATCGTAGATTCCTCCAACCCTATCACCTATATCGATGATTGAAGAAGGCTTTTTATTGTTGTCAGGAGAATGAAATGGCCCCTACACCATTAACAGACAAAGAAGTTTATGAACGTGTGAAGGACATCATGAATGTTTTTGGGAAAACCCAAAAGAAGGATGCATCTGACAAGCAACTTTGGAAGAAAAAATCCATATTTTTTGAACTTTTGTACTGGTCCGATTTGGATGTAAGATATTGTATAGACCTAATGCATGTTGAGAAAAATGTTTGTGATAGTTTGATTGGCACCCTTCTAAACATTCAAGGGAAGACAAAGGATAATTTGAAATCTCGGCAAGATTTGGTTGAGATGGGTATACGACACCAATTGCATCCAATTGAACAAGGTCGACAAAAGTATTTGCCCCCTGCAAGCCACACTTTGTCTACAAGAGAAAATAACAATTTTGCCAGTGTTTGCGGAGAATAAAAGTCCCATAAGGATACTCTTCTAATATTAAGAGCCTTGTAGGGTTGAAGTCTCATGATTGTCATGTGTTGATGCAACAAATATTGCTTGTTGCCATTCGTGGTATATTGCCTGAAAAGTTAGGGTTGCAATTACTCGTTTGTGCTTATTGTTTAATGCTTTTTGTAACAAAGTCATCGACCTGAAACAATTGAATGATTTGGAGAACGAGGCTGTCGTTGTCCTTTGTTAGTTGGAGATGTTTTTCCCTCCATCTTTTTTTGACATAATGGTCCACTTAATTGTTCACTTAGTCATGGAGATCAGGTTGTGTGGTCCTGTTTTTCTAGGTGGATGTATCCCGTTGAGTGTTATATGAAAGTGTTAAAAAGTTATACCAAGAATCAATACCGTCCAGAGGCTTTCGTTGTTGAAATATATGTTGCCGAAGAAAGTATTGAGTTTTGTTTTGAGTACATTGATGCACTTAAACCTGTTGGGATTCCACAAAGCCGTCATCAGTTGTCAGTGGGAGCTAAGGGAACAAAGGGATACAATGTAGTAACACTTAGTCGACAACAGGTTGCACAAGCACATTTGTATGTTTTGAATAACACAAAAGAGGTTTTGCCTTACATAGAAAGGCACGAACAATATTTGCAAGATTGTCACCCAAGAATGAACTTCATGAAGCTGTTACAAGAACATAATAGAACTTTCGTTACATTGTTTAAAGAAAAAATACTTGCTGATGATAGTGCCTCGAAGACTTTAAGACTTTTAGCTGTTGGCCCGAATCTCAACGTTCCTACTTGGAAGGGGTACAACATCAACAACTCTTCCTTTTACACAAAATCACAAGACGATCATAGTAATGTCCAGAATAGTGGGGTCAGTGTCGACGTCGCTTCAGAGCACTTTTGTGGTCCATTTGATAACAATCTGATTCGAGCTACAATGCATTACTTTGGAGTAATTCAAGAAATTTGGGAGCTTGATTATACTGGATTCAGAGTGCCTGTGTTCAAGTGTAAGTGGGTAAATGATAATACTGGTGTACATCAAGATCCCTTTGGATTTATGTTAGTAGAACTGGGCAAGGTTGGTTATAAGGACGAGCCTTTCATAATGCAGAACAAGCCAAACAAGTGTTTTATGTCCAGGATCCGTGCGATGAAAGATTTTGTGTGGTGTTACACGAAAGAACGTCAGCCATGAGTCATCAAAATGATGAAAGTACAGTGGATATTAGTGACATATTTGCTTTCTCAACAATGATACATTCTGTTGTTGAAGAGCAAGAGGTTGACGATGAACATGCAATTCGTGTTGATCATGATGAAGGTTTATGGGAGAACATTGAAACATAACTGAGGTATATTCAAGTAATGGTTTTCTTTACCAAAATAACAAACAATAGCTGATACAAATTGTCTTCATTAATTACATTACATTTGAAATATTTTATTGTTAACACTTATACATTTTGATATACTTATGTTTTTCAGATTGATGGGAACCCCTCCTTTGTCCCCGCGTGATTCAAATGATTGTTCACATTCCACATCTACGAGGAGTAGACAATCCACCAAGCTGAGAAGGTTGACATTGAGGACCTTGGATGAGGCTAAGCCAACGGTAAATGTCAACCCTAATACTGTAGAGGATCTGGCAACAACAAAGAGAAGTTTCACAACTATCTTGGTGTCATTGAAAGAGAGAAGATTCCTATAACACATTGCAATTGGAATTATGTACCGGAGTCGTTAAAGGATCTAGTATGGGATGATATTTTGGTATGCGTGCTTAGTGAGTCTTTGTTTAATGATGTTAAATATAACGACTTCGTTTTTATTTTCTTATTTTAGCCTATTACATTGTTTCCTATTTAATCGTCTACGCTTTTATATTACAAAAAATTTTCTGCGAGATCTAGTGACGTAAAATACTATTCTAGTCGAATTGAAATAATTTTAACATAATTCACAGTCAGAGTTATTTAAGCATAAATAAATATAACAGTCCGACTACAGACTATCAAAATATAATGCAGATCACCAAAATAGTACAGAACTCCCAAAAGCAGCAACAACGAGTGATATCATCCATAGATCAAGCCAAAATACAGCACATAATTCATCAAGCTCCTCCATATCTAAGCATTTTACTGTTCCTCTGCTCGCCCAAATAAATTGGGGTCATCACAGGTGTCAACCACAGACACACTCGGGTAAGTATTTAATAAACATGATCAAATAATTAACAGAAAGTGAAATAAATACAACAAATATACAGAAACATAAAATAACTCTTGTAGACAGGTATATGATGAGTGATGCATGCTCTCATTATTAAATGATGCACGACTGAGATCTCAGATAATTTTCTCAGGGTACCAGAAGCAACATAGTTCCACCCACTCTAGTGGAACCTCCCTCCACTCTGAGGGTTAAAATTACAGAGTTTCACCCACTCTAGTGAAACTTCCCTCCACTCTGAGGGTAAAAATGGTACCACAGTAGTTTCACCCACTCTAGTGAAACTTCCCTCCACTCTGAGGGTCAAATGGAAATGATGCATGGTTTAATTTTTCTTTCAGTTTCTCTTCTCCATTTTATTTCTCAAGTCTCATATCTTGGCACTAAAAATTAATCTTCCATCAGTATCAAAAGTAAGTGCCCATAATTTTAAGGAGTCAACCATAACAACATATAATATGAATCTTTAATCATTTGTTCATGGCCTAATTAATAGAATGAACCCTAGGGATTTTATTATAACTCACCATGAACCGAAATAAAATACTAAACAGCATAATCAAGTACAAAATTAACTTTGCAACAACCTAATAGAATAACATACAGCAATTAAATAACATACAGATTATAGCAATATTAAAACAGAACAGACAACAAATAATTTCGTACAGACAAAAAATCATATTCAAACAGACAACAAATAAAATTCAAAACAGACAGCAATTAATATTTAAAACAGAAACATAAAAACAGACAGCAAATGATTTTGGTACAGACAACAACCTATTAATTCAATTTAAATACAGCAATCCACTATTAATTCCAGCCACCAAATAAATCAACCATCATCCAAATAAAATTTCCAGCACCCTAAACAAATTTAGTAATAACATACAGCTATAATTAAATCAATAGACAGCAAACGACTGAAATAATTTACAGCATACAGCAAGGCCTATAATTTAATTGCTTACTTCCTTGTTAATCTAAATTAGTTAGTTTTTAAGGTAATTAAAATTACTTGTTAAATTATGACCTAGGCACTATCTTGCTTCATGGTGGCATTTTTGCAAACAATTGGTGTTCTAAATTCTAATCCTTACTAAAATAAAGAAAAGCATCATTTAAATTTAAAGAAATAGAGATTGGATCATCCTATCAACTATCTAATCTT
>PYAF01000868.1:162630-190559 GCA_007407185.1 Glycine tomentella
TGGTTGATGTATGATTTATAAAATTTTATGTGATGAATGAAAAGAAGTTGTATAATCATTATCTATATGCCTTTGAATATGTTGACCTTTGGTTTATAAAGATGCTAAAGGAAGAGTAATATTGATGATGACATATGAAAATGATTATTCATGCATGTTTCATTCATATGCATATGCCCTGCGGGGGTTAAGCCGTGTTTCCCTGCGGGGGTTAAGCCGCGATGTTGACCTCAAGAGGAGGTGTCAGATAGCTGAGGATTGAGACGAGCGTTTAGACAAAAGGTGTCTAAGCTGAGGGCTAGCCACAGTGGGGAGATCACCTACCTATGATGATCATGTTGAAGAAGGTGTGATGAAGAAGTTGGATGAACTGTGTGCTGTGAATGTGATTTTCAGTTAATCTGTATTTTATATTTGGTTGTCTGTATATTATTATGGACAATATATTTTGGGACTGTATATGGACTGTTTATATTAAATTGTATGTTGTGATGAACTCACGAACGTAGTAAATTAAATAGCTCGCTTAGAATGTTAGTTTTACGTAAATGAATTAGTTAGTAGAAATTTTTTTTCGTAAATATAATAAATAAAAAGTTAAGTATAATAAAGAAATAAGCTAAGGAAATTTAGGCGTTACAAAATCAATTTATGGGAATGATGATGATTCGAATAGCTTGAGTTAGTGAATTGGATTGATGCTTTCTAATTTGTTTTACTTTACTCCTTGATAATCTTGTTAATTGTTGCATTGTTCTTTAATTTTAGTTTGTGTTCTTGCATGTTTTACTTTACGCATACCAACTGTTTGACAAAATCCCCCCTTATTATTACCAATGATTTGAAGCTAGAACCATATTGATCGTGTCTCTGAGTCGACCTAGGTTAGCTCTGTGCTACAGAATTAGCTTAGTAAAATTGTTTTTGATGCGTCTCGACAAAGCAATATCATCTTTCTCTTACACTTGAATCATTTACAAAACTTCAAGGCACTTCAAGCATGTTGAAAGCTCAAAACCCATTTCTGAATCAAAGTCTTTCACTCTTCATGATGCTCCCTCTATATCCAACAATCTCCCCCTTTTTGGCTTTGAACATGCCAAATTTTTTATTGATCATTTGTTGGACTTGAAGTTCTTTTAGGGAATCAAAATAGAAGACTTAAGCTTTTTCAAACCTGAAAATAATCACAAACTTTTTGCCAAGAACAAGTGTTAAGATATCTGCTTGCTTTATTCATCATTCATTAACTTGTATATCTGACTTAATTTGTTAATTTGATTACTTAGCTCCCCCTTAATTTGACAATTCATTCAATTTTTGATTTGTGCAAAAAAATGTGCAGAAAAATAGAGTAGAACAAAGTACAATCCCGAGCACAATCAATCAACCATTTCTCCCCCTATTTGGCTTTTCAAAGACAAAAATTAAACAACACAACGGATAACAAATAGGAGAAACAAAAACAAATTCATTAAACATTGAGGGAACTTAGTACATTGCTTAAAAATAAAAAAACAGAAAACAAAAAATATAAAAGATAAAAGATAAAAGAGGAAATACAAGGCTTATAAACTAGAAAGATTCAGACTTATCAAACATCATTGTTGCTTCTATACTTTCTAGCCTAGACTTAATTTCCTCTAAGGATACATTGGTCTGAGCCCTATGCTCATGATGAAGAGACAGCAGGCCATCCATCTTTTGAATCATTGAGGATTCAAATGGACCATAGGCAGATTGAGTGGAGCCTCCTTCTTTAGCATTTTCTTCATCATCCTCTTCAACTCTAGCAGCAGTAGCAAGAACAGCTTGTTGGCTAGCCATTTGCCATCCTTGAGGTGTCTTCACCATCCTTAATTTGGTTAGATGCTTCTTCTTGATAAGACTATTGCTTGAATTGCTGTTGTCCCTCACTTCATTAGAAACATCTATGTTGAAATAATCTATGAATCTAGAGATGAGCACAACATAGGGAAAAGGATAGTTCATAAGCCTCTTGGACTTTAACATAATCTTCTCAAGAATGAGAATCTAATTCATCTTAATTGAATTCTTGAGACCATACACAAGTTGCAAGTCATTATCAGTGGCTTGGGCATGGTTTGTGGCTCTAGGAGTGAGGATATATGTGATTATATAGTGGAGGAGTCTGTCTTCATGGGTCATGGGGCCAGTGCTAAGCCTAAGCTTTAGCCTCATTTCAGTCATTTGGGGATCAATCAACATTCCCCTATAGATCTCTACCCTATTATACCCCTCAGCCTCTTCCTCAAACTTCCTTTCTCCTTGAAAAGAAATACCAGCCACTGCTTCCCATACTTCTAGAGTTATTTCTATGGCAACTCCATTCACTTGGGACCTAAGTATCCCATGCATGGAACCTTTGGCACAGGTGTAAAACACCTTGACCAATTCAGGATAAAATGTACCCTTCATCTCCACAAATTTTCTTAGCCCCTGGGTTTCAAGAAAAGCAGGGAATTGGAAGCCTTCCCTAATGAACCAATCTAATTCTAGGTGTTTGGGGGGACACACCAGTTTAGTGGCATTGAATTGGAGATATGTCATTCTGTCCCTTTCAGCAGGGAACCAATGATCCAACCTACTAACCACTGGGTTAGAGGTTTCTCCAGCCTTTCTCTTAGAAGTCTTAACTCTCTTAGAGGTAGACATCCTTTGGGCAGAGTTACTAAACTCAGGCAGAAGAAAAACATAGTAGTGTTTGAGAGATTAGAAAAAGAATAGGTGTGAATTCTTCCTTCAACAATAGGCTAGATTTATAGAGATTTTTAGGCTCCAAGTATTTGAATTTTGAATTAAAGAGCAATTAGTACGAATTAAATCACTGCAGAGGATTCAAATTTGAATAAGGTGGGAGTTGGGCAGTTACATCTTCATTTGCTTCACTTGAAGTCCAAGAAAGAATGTCAATTCTCCCATCATTGACATCTCAAATTCTTTCTGCATAGCTTTAGAAAATTCCTTGCACATAAATGATTAGTTGAACCAAAAATTATATCATCAACATATACTTGAACCAATAAGATATACTTATGCCTTTTGATAAACATGGTTTTGTCAACATGACCTCTTGTGAAAGATTGTTCAAGCAGAAATTTGCTTAGTCTTTCATACCAAGATCTAGGAGCTTGTTTTAAACCATAAAGGACCTTTTTAAGTTTAAAAACATAGTTTGGATGTTTAAAATCAGTAAAACCAAGAGGTTATTCAACATATATATCCTCTTCAATGTATCCATTTAAAAAGACACTTTTGACATCCATTTGAAAAGTTTAAAATCCATTAAACATGCATATGCAAGCAATAACCTAATGGCTTCCAATCTTGCAATTGGAGCATAGGTTTCCTCATAGTCAATGCCTTCTTCTTGGTTGTAATCTTTTGCAACCAATCTAGCTTTATTCCTGACTATGATTCCACTCTCATCAAGTATTTCTAAAAACCCATTTTGTGCCAATGGGTTTGAGAGAGGATGGTCTAGGAACAAGTTCCCAAACTTCATTTCTCTTGAACTGATTTAACTCATCATGCATGGCATGCATCCAATGTTCATCAACTAAGGCTTGATCAATAATATTCTTAGGTTCAATTTGAGAAACAAAAGCCATATTAGAACATAGATTTCTTAATGAGGATCTAGTAGATACTCCCTTTGAAACTTCACCTATGATGTTATCAAGTGAGAGATCTCTTGTTGTTATCCAATCTTTTGGCTCTTGAACAGGTGTTCATGGTTTCATTTCAGCACTTGGTTTTTCTTTCTCTTTATTCATGGAATCATTAAGCTGAATAAATTCTTCCATTGGACCTACATCTACATCACACTTTTTCTCCTCTTTTGAGGGATTAGATTCATCACATATTACATTTACTGATTTTTCCATGCACATTGTTCTTTTATTGAAAACTCTATATGCTTTACTATGTAATGAATATCCAAGGAAAATTGCTTCATCAGCTTTAGCATCAAATTTTCCAAGTGATTTTTTCCCATTGTTTAAGACAAAACACTTGCAGCCAAAAGCTCTCAAATAAGAAATGTTTGGTTTTCTACCTTTGTATAGCTCATAAGGAGTTTTCTTTAAAATAAGCCTTATAAGTAATCTATTCAAAGTGTAGCAAATTGTACTTACAACATCAGCCCAAAAATATTTTGGCAAATTTGTCTCATTAAGAAGAGTTCTAGCTCCTTCTTCATGAGATCTGTTTTTCCTTTCCACAACACCATTTTGTTGAGGTGTTCTTGGAGCTGAAAATTGTGGTTAATTCCATTTTCTTGATAGAATTTTTCAAAATGTTCATTTTTGAATTCTCCACCATGATCACTTTTTATTGAGATAATTTTGCTACCTTTTTCATTTTGAGCAAGCTTGGCCATTTTTCTAAAAGCATGGAAAACATCACTTTTGGATTTCAAAAATAGAGTCCAAGTAAATCTAGAATAATCATCTACAATCACAAGCCCATAATAATTGCCTCCTAAACTCATAGTTTTAGAAGGACCAAACAAGTCAATGTGAAGTAATTCAAGGGGTCTAGAGGTGGAAACAATGTTTTTACTTTGAAAAGAATTTTTGGTTTGTTTCCCTTTTGACAAGCATCACATAGTTTGTCCTTTTCAAACTTGAGTTTGGGTAAACCAATTACTAAATCCTTTTTAATTAGCTTGTTCATATGATGCATGTTAATGTGACTTGCCCTTCTATGCCACAGCCAAGATTCATCAATCTTGCTTATTAGACATGAAGTGTTGTGAAAGAATGCATGATCAATTGAAAGTAAATAGATGTTACCTTTCCTTTTACCTATGTGAATCACTTCACCACTTTGCCCATCACAAATCATGCAACAATTCTCATTGAATGAGACTTTGAATCCTTTATCACAGAGTTGGCTTATACTTAAAAGATTATGCTTCAATCCTTCCACATAAAGAACATTTCTGATTTTGGTTTTGAAGCTATCTCCTATGTTGCCTTCTCCAATGATTTTTCCTTTGTTATTATCTCCATAAGAGACAAATCCTCCATCTTTAAAAGTTAGATTTGTTAGCATGGGCATGTCACCTGTCATATGTCTAGAGCATCCACTATCAAGGTACCATAATGAGGATCTAGCTCTTAGACACATCTGCAAAAATCAAATCAATTTATAAAGGAAGGTACCCAATTGAGATTGGGTCCATAGGGGTTAGCAGCTTTCTTTTTCTTTTGAACCCAAATGCAATCTCCATTAGGCACATAGAATCTCCTAGCATAGCATTTGTAAGATGTATGTCCTTTTTCCATACAATAGTTGCATATTATAGATTTTGATGTTTTTCTCAAGAAAACATTTTGATTGATCTTTGAGTTTTTGAAATTCTTTTGAATTTCCTGTTTTGGAGGCACAAATATAGTTTTTCCAAAAGATTTTGAACCTTGTTTGTAACCCAAACTAGAAGTATCTCCAGTATACTTTTGCACATGTAACATTTCATCCAAGTTGCATTTTCCTTTGTAAAGCTTTCTCAAAAGATCAATTAAATCACTATTTTTGGATAAGAGTAACATATATTTTTCTCTTTGACTTCTTTTTGTAATCATCAAAATCTTTTTGCAACAAATTGTATTTGTCAACATTAGTAGAAGAAGAAGCACATACACATCCATTCATTTTGTAACTTGAAACAAGTTTTTCATTTTCTTCTTTCAAGTTGCAAATTTCAGTCTGCAATTCTGTAATTTTTGCAACATGCCATCTAAGATTTCCTTTGAGCTTGTTATTGGATTTTGCAAGCTTTTAGGCTTCTTCATGCATTTCTTGGAAAACATTAATAGCTTGTTCAAGTTTAGAATTTTCCTCATTTCCATCAATTGATAGATCATCATCTTCTTCATTGATTGTGGAAGTGAGACACATGTTTGCTTCTTCATTTTCAGTTGAAGATTCTAAAGTTGTTGACTCATTATCTTCCCAAGCTATGTAGGCTCTTTTGGATTTTCCTTCCTTCCTCACCTTGTTGCTTTTTCAAAAAGATTGAACATTCTGATTTGATGTGGCCAGGTTTTCCAGATACAAAACAAGTAAAATTGTTGTCAATCCTTTTGTTGTTATTGTTGTTGTTGTTCTTTGTGAACCTTTTGATCTTGTTTTTCCTCAAGAACTTGCTGAACTTCTTGACAACCAAGTTCATATTGTCCTCTTCATCCTCTTCACTTAAATCTTCCACTTTTTCAGACTTTGATGATGCAACTTTTAATGCAATACTTTTATTTTTCTTTTCTACATCTTTAGCACAAGTTAGTTGAGACATTTCAAGCTCATATTCAAGTAACTTACCAAATAGTGCAACCATTGATAACTTTGATAGATCTTTTGATTCCTTGATTGCTGTCACCTTTGGTTGCCAAGGTCTTGTGAGACACTTCAAGATCTTGATGTTTAATTCTTCAGTATCAAAGATCTTCCCAAGACCCAGACGATGATTGACTATATGAGCTAATCTTGTTTGTAGCTGAGAAATGCTTTCTGTGGTGTTCATCTTGAACATCTCATACTCATGGATCAAGGCATGCTTTCTTGATCTTCTAACTTCTTCAGTACATTCATGAGTTATTTCCAGCATCTCCCACATTTCTTTTGCACTTGTGCATCTCACTGTTCTAAAAAATTCATTAGAAGAAAGTGCAGAGGTAATCATATTTTTAGCTTTAAAATCATATTGGACAACAGTTTTAGTAGGAATAAAAGGACCCTTTTCTATAGCATTCCAAGCACCAGGGTCATTTGATTAAATAAAGATACTAATTGAAAAGAATAAGAATACCCATAATAACCAAGAGGGGGGTGAATTGGTTGAAACTTGGACTTTTAAAATTTATTTGTCAAATCAGAGTTAAAGATCTTAATCACTTTCAAAACCAAGAATGCTTTTACTCAATCAAATTGCTCAGCTCAAGAAACCAATAGCTCAAAATAGAACTTGTTAGGTAATGATAATGAAACCAAGAACAAATGAACAAGATGACTTGTAGAGATAAAGATAAAGAAAATTAACACAAGCAATTTGTACTTGTTCACTTCATAATAGAAGCTACATCCAATTTCTTCTAATCAACACTAGATTAGAGTTCCACTATTATAAATTTCTGTTCTTACAAGCTTTACAACAACCTCCCTTTATCAACACTAGATAAAGAATAGAAATCTAAAATCCTATTAGATTTCTAAAGAGCAAGAACCAGAGAACATTACTCTGTTCTTTCCTGGAGAACACTACTCTAGCCAAAGCTTCAAGAACCCACTTACAATAGCATCAAATAACAGAAATTCCAAAACAGAATTACAATCAAAGATTATGGAGAGAAACAACCTGATGATGTAATGAATGTGAATGCATATGAATTACCAATCAAGGTTGAATAGCAGAAAACAAAATTTCAGAACATGCTCTCCATCAAACTCTTGAAGTTTCTTGCCCAAACATCATTCAATAGCTCATGATGATTAAAGAGTGGGACAAGAAGTTAGAGAACCCAGAAAATCACTTTCAAACTCTTAGAAGGCTTGTGTATGCTCAGAAAATATGAAGTGTTCAAGTTAGAAATCAAGCCAAGCCTTCCTTCTATTTATAACAGAAGTTTGTAACAACCTATAATCGATTAAAATGCATATGTAATCAATTAAATTGTCACTTAATCGATTAAAGTGTTCAAGGCATATTTTGGGTTTCAACAACGAGTAAAATAATTGATTAAACCGAGCTGTAATCGATTACAAATAATGGTAATCGATTAAAGCAGCAATGCAGGCTTTTTCAAATGGCCTATGTAATCGATTATCACAGCAAGGCACAAAATACATTTTACACTATGTAATCGATTAAAACATTTACTAAAACTTTCTAGTTTTAAGTATGAGCCAAATAATCGATTAATCCGATAGGTAATCGATTAAAATGTTCATAGAAGCTTTTCCAGTTTGAAACAAGAACTGAATAATTGATTAAAATGCTATGTAATCGATTAAAATAGTAAAATTATATTTTTCCAAAAACATTACTCAATTAAATCCTTTTTCAAATAATTAGTAGCTTTGATGTTTTAATGAAAATCATTTAAGCATGTTAATGAGTATGTGAACGCAATGCAAGGATCAAAAGGTTGTATTCTCCAACACTTCATTTGAATTACAATCTTCAAGGCATGTGAAAAGCTCAAAACTATCTTCTAAGTCTTGGGCTTCATTCTTCATGTTGCTCCCCCTATATTCAACATTCCCTAGAGAACACTACTCTAGCATAAGCTTCAAAGAACCCTTTTACAATAGCATCAAATAACAAACATTACAAAAACGAATTTATAACCAAAGATAATGGAGAGAAACAACCTGATGATCCAATGAATATGAATGCATGTGAGTTACCAATCAGAGTTGAATTGCAGAAAAATAATTTCAAACCATGCTCTCCAAAACTTCTTTGAAATCTCTTGCCCAAGAAATCATTCAATACCCATGAAGATTAAAGAGTGAGATAAAAACTTAGTTAACCCAGAAAATCACTTTCTAACTTTGAGAAGACTTGTGTATATTCAGAAAATTTGAAGTATTCAAGTTAAGTTTCAAGACAAGCCTTTTTCCTATTTATAACATCTTTTTGTAACAAACTGTAATCGATTACATGCACCAAATAATCAATTAAAATGACTTATGTAATCGACTAAATTGTCACTTAATCAATTAAAGTGTTCAACGCTCCATTCTAGGTTTCACAACAAACAAAATAATCGATTAACTCGAGCTGAAATCGATTAAATCAGAGAAGTTTTATTTCAGAAGCAGCTTATGTAATCGATTACAATTTATGGTAATCGATTAAAGCAGTGAAGCAAGCTTTTTCAAAATAGCTTATGTAATCGATTACGATTAACAGTAATCGATTAAAACATCAATGCACAATATTCATTTTACACTATGTAATTGAGTACAAGAGTTGTGTAATCGATTAATATGTTCATCAAAGTTTTTTCAGTTTTAAACACGAACCAAATAATCAATTAAACCGCTGTGTAATTGATTAAAACAGTAGGATTATATTTTTCCAAAAAACATTACTCAATTAATCCCTTTTTCAAAGTGTGAGTAGCTTTGATATTTTAATGAAAATATTTAAGCATGTTAATGATTATGTGCATGCAATGCAAGGATAAAAAGATTGGCCTCTCATACACTTCATTTGAATTACAATCTTCAAGGCATGTGAAAAGCTCAAAATTTTCTTCTAAATCATAAGCTTCATTCTTCTTGTTGCTTCCCCTATATCCAATAGACGGGTTATCCTTGGGAGGAAGGATGTGTTCCGACCCAGGTCATGCATTGATGGTGCCCATGGTTGTATGTTGTATATGTCCACATGAGATGCAGTGACCAGTTGGTTACCCCTGTGAGAGGCTACTTCCCTAGATATGGTACCACATTGCATGGTGAGAGTGCAATCTGGAGCATGCATCATTCTGATCATGATTGTTTAATTTGTGAAATGAATTGGATGATTGGTTTTGTCGAGTGTGTATTGGACTGATGGAGTTCTGTTAATAATTGTGGTTGTTATTGATGTTCCTTTCCAATTGTTGTTATCTGATGCTTGTTGGTTTCATATAATAAACTCACCCTTGCAATTTTTGTACCGTGTGGTTGGTACCTGTGATGATCGCAAACCTTTATTCATGGGAGCAAATGAGCAGCCGTAGGTGGCCTTAGAGATAGATCCTTTTGTTGGAGCCGCCAAGCCGACGTGCTAACATTGAAATTCATTTTGGGAGAGAGTTATGTTTTGCTATTAATTCTTTCTTAGTTGATTCCTTGATTCTCTTTAATCGGGCATGTAAACCCCAAGCTTATATATTTATTTAAAGTTAAATTATGTTTGATATGTAATGGGTTAAAATATACATACATATGTATTTGTGCGTTGTTTGATAGCCGCAAAATTTACTTTCATTTTCATAATAAAATTAATGAAGTTTTCATTAAAAATTGAGATTACACGTTTTTAAAGGAGTGATATCGTAGCGATGAGACGGGTCATTACATTAGTGGTATCAGAGCAGGTCAAACCTTTTCGGTCTGTGAGTTGTGAGTCTGCTGTGTTTCTCTGTGCATTTTGTGTTTGCTTGTTGAATGTTTGATGTTTGAGTATTTAACTGTTTTGGTAGTTGCTTGGGTTGTTTGTGTTTGAGACTTACGCATATTGTTGTTTTGCATGGGTTATGGAGATTTGTTAGTGTTGTCATAACATGTTGGTATTCCTAATGTCTGTTATAAAAAATTGTTGTAACTGAATGTAATCGATTAAATCATCAATGTAATCAATTAAAACCACTAATGTAATCGATTGTTAACAAGTTTAATCGATTAAAGTGATCTTGAGCTTTCTGGAAAAGATATATGAACAAAGTAATCAATTAAATCTCCATGTAATCGATTAACACATAAAGTTTTATTTCCAAGAACACGCCAAGTAATCGATTACCACAAATCGTAATCGATTATCACAGGAATACATTTATGTGTCTTTATGAAGTGTAATCAATTAAAGTGTTCATCAAAGCTAAGTAATAGATTACCATTAGCTAGTAATCGATTAAAACGGAGAAAATATGTTTTTCCAAAACATAAGTTTTGAACACTTTGTCTTTTCAATGCAATCATGAATACTGTAAAATCTTTTTCACAAAACATATGTCTTTTGTAAAACCACGAATGCAAGCCAATGAATGATGTTTATGCAACGCAATGGATCATTAGATGAAACTCTTAGACACCTAAAGATTACAAATGCCTTTAATTGAATGGCATGTGTAACGACCCGCCTCGTCGTTTCTATATCATCAACCCTTACCGCACAAGATATAACTTTTGATGAAAACTTCATTAATTTGATTATGAAAATGATGATAATTTTTTTCGTGATAATACAATTATCATACACATATTACAATTACATAATTACTTACATATGTACATATATATTAAATCAGTACATGTCATCCACACGTTAAAAGTTCCTTTAGTTTTACATGTATATATAATTGAAATTACATTTCTAACAAAAAAAGTCAAAGAACTAACTAAGAAAGAGTTGATTAACAAAACACAACTCTTTCCCAAAATGAAATCTAGCGTCATTACATCGGCTTGGCGGTTCCAACCAAAAAGAATCCTACTCCAAAGTCACCTACTGCTGCTCATCTGCTTACACGAACCAAGGTTCATAATCATCACAGGGACCAACCACACAGTACAACAAAACAAGGGTGAGTTTATTATGTAAAACCAACAAGTATCAGATGACAGTAGTTGGAAAAAGGACAACCCAAATCACCACAATTATTATCACAAAACCCATCATTCCATTACACATTCAACAAAAACAGTTATCCAATGCATTCCACAACTCAAACAATCATACTCAGAATGATGCATACACCTGACTCATCTATCAGCATGCAATGTGGTACCATATCCCAGAAATAGCCTCTTGTAAAATATAGGAACACTTCACACTTAACCAAGAGGGGGGTGAATTGGTTAGCCTTGGTAATTTAAAAAATTTTCTTGATCAAAATCAGAGTTTTTGCCCTTTTGGATCTTTATCACAAACACAACCAAGAACCTTTATTCAACCCAAGAATTAATCCAAGAATGTAATGATTCAAGAATGTGGTAAATAACAGAATTAACAATCAAGAATGATTCACACAATCAATTATGCAAAATTAAAATAACACACAAGAGTTTATACTGGTTCACTTCAAACACTATGAAGCTACATCCAGTTCTTCTACTCAACACTAGAGTAGAGTTCCACTATTGTAAATTTTAGTTCTTACAAGATTATTACAAGTCTCTCTTTATCAACCCTAGATAGAGTTTAGAGATCTAAAACCTTATTAGATCCTTAGAGACCAAACCCAGCTGAGAACACTACCCAGCAACACTTAGAGAAACACTATCTCTAAAAATACAAGCAAGATATAATAACCCTGAGTCCTGACGCGGACGGCGCAAGCATTTGCGCGGATAGCCCTGGTTTTCTACAGAAACGAGTGCAGAGGTGTGGCGCGATCAGCGCCGTGCCCACTGGGAACTGGCGCGAATGGCGCCAGGTTCACGCGATCAGTGCCGCGCTCTCTAGATGTTGGCACGAGTGGCGCCGGATTGGCGCGAGTAACGCCACAGTTCTAGAGGTTGGGGCGGATGGTAGTGACGCGAATGGCGCCATTGGCCCTGGAAGTTGGCGCGATCGGCGCAGCAGGTCGACCAGGTCCAGTATAAAAAGGGCATTTTATGAAATGTTCGGCCATTTCCTTTCTTCTTCTTCCTTCAGCGCCCAGAACTCCATGGGAGAGTTTCCCAAGCTCCTTGAACCTTGTTTTGTGACCCATATCACCTTTAACCTCTAATCATGAGGAAAACCAGTTGTGATCCATAATCCTTCACCTCTTTCTCTTAAAAACCCCTTAATTTGAGAATCCCTTTCTCAAGGGAAATCCTTTGAACTCGAGTTTGGCGAGGAACGGCGTCGATTCTTGGACACCTGAGCTAGGGGAAGCTGTCCACGAGCTTTTCTTGTCGCCATTGAGGTAAGAAACTCGAGTTTCTCCGGTTGATTTATGAATAGCGGTATTGGGTGAATAGTGACTCACTAGAGCTGGGGCTAGAATTAGCCATGGGTCCTGTAGAAAAGTGTGTTTAGAACGGTTTAGTGATGAAGGATTAGCTCTCAGATGTTTGTTTGGTGAACGTTGGTTTTGGCTCTATGTTTATGCATGTGTGGCTTGTGTTGAGTCACTTGATGATATTGAGACATGCAAGAGCCTTGTTGATGGTTTTGACGTGCCTGAGAGACCATGTGAACGGTGTCTTGTGTATGGACTGAACCGTTCAAGCCCTATGTGTATTATGAGTTATTGGGATGTTGAGAGCTTTGAGCTCATTGTGTTTGGCTTGTATTGAGTCTGTGGTGATTCTAATGCCATGATTAAGCTGTGATAGACCTCTGAGGGTCTGTGAAAGGCCTAGTGTGCGTTGGTCTATGATGAACCTTAAGTTAGAGGACCGTTTAATATACTGATGCTTTGTATACTTGAATTGGCTGTGATACATGTTTCATGTGCCTTTTTAGGGCATGACACCGAGGGTGTCAGTGGCGTAGGCCACAGAGCAGGGAAAGAACTGCAGAGCTCGGCTTTGCCATGTAAGTTCTTGGTCTTTGGGGATGTTTCCCACTTGTGTGCTCCACCACACTCCGAGGGAGTGATGGTTGCATTCATTGTTGGTTGTTGCATCCTCATAATGATATGTATGTTGCATCTGTGCTTGAACCTGTATGATGCCTGTTGATAGATCTTTTGGCCAGTAAGATAGATATGGACCTCCCTAGGAGGAGAGCGCACCTCCTAGTTTGGTTTGCTCGTGGATGATGATGATCCCAGGGTGATGATGATCCCTTAAGACCAAGAGATAGGTGTGTCCCATCGCGGTTGATTGCCTATTCTCGGAGGTACCATATACGTGCGTCCATGCGTAAGAGGTAGCTCCCGATGGGATGGCACGGGTGT
The DNA here is from genome assembly GCA_007407185.1 of Glycine tomentella. Classification (NCBI taxonomy): domain Eukaryota; kingdom Viridiplantae; phylum Streptophyta; class Magnoliopsida; order Fabales; family Fabaceae; genus Glycine; species Glycine tomentella. The sequence goes on from PYAF01000868.1 coordinate 176,259, forward strand.
GAGTTCCGGTCTCACATTGAAGTTGGTGTTGATGCGATCCACCGTACATAGAGCAAGATGGCTTGCTTGTATTGTTATGAGGCTCGGGATGCCAATGTGATTGTGATGCCCTATGTTTGTATCATGGAAGTGTGCCAGGGTGGAGGAGATGCCTCCAAGGACCCTGAGCTTACTGAGATGTATATCTCACCCCGTGTGGGGTTTATGTGGTTACAGGTGACGCTTCTGGCAGAGAAGAGCGGTCGCAGGGCGGAAGGCCCCATCAATGACATTGTTGCCTGGCTGTGGATAGCAGAAAAGGAGCTGAGTAGCTCATTTTGCTTTGATGTTTGTCTTGTACCCCTGTAGAGGGAAGGTGTGTGTATGCACACATGATATGTTTGTATATGCCTTGTATAGTCTTGTATACCCTCGTGTCAGGAAGTGGTCTTTGAGGCCAAGGCCAGTGTTGGCTCATTCTTTTGTTGAGACACGGTAAGTGTCAAATGATGATGTATATATATGTATAAACTTGGTTATGATATGGATTTGACGTTCCTCCTGATTATATTTATGAGATACTCTGGTTTATCTGCCTATACAATTGAGAAATTAAATTTGAAAGAACTGAGAGAGTGACTCAAGTCCCCGGCAACGGCGCCAAAAACTTCTTAGGACTCTTGGCAAGCGTACCAATTAGTCATTGTAAGTTACAAAACTTTATAAGATCGTCTCCACAGGGACTTGAGCTTACTTAGTTAATCCAATTATAACTTAACAGTTCAATAGTTATGTACAAGTAGGTTGAGCGGAATTTCATTTGTTTAAGAAAGTAACAGAAGATAACTAAACTTAGCAAAAATGAAATATAATTATGAGAAAGTGGGATTGGATTTCACCATTCTTATCCTTAGTATTCAATTAATATTACCATGCATAAATCATCATTTATCCTTATTGATGCACACTATTTTACCCCGAATTGATCCCTCGCATTCGAGTTCTAAGGATATCTACCGAATACCGATCCCTCACATATGAAGTAAATACCCCAACATTATAATCATAATCGCGTGCTTAATGCAATCAAAACGTTATGCCCTATGCCTAGCAACGTAACGTAATGAGTAAAATCATTTGGTTCAAACCCTAAGATTACTTTGCAGTCTCACTTAGTTAAATTCATGAAACTAGTGATCAAGTAGAATCAAGCATTAAGGACAGAATGAAATTACCAATAAGGAATAGAAATGATTTATGCATAAATCAATATTAAAAGAGGGACATAGGGATAAGAAGATTACATCCAATCCTCAGAGAAGCTAGCTACTCATAGTGGAGAGAACCTCTTCACGGGAAGAATTGATGAAGGGCCCCATCATCGCTTCTTTTCGACAGAGTCTCCACACTAATCCTCACTTCTCTCACTTTCTTAATCTACCTACTACTAGTATTTAAGCTCCTAAACTAAGGAACAAGCCTTAGGAAGCAAAGGAATGAAGAATTCTCCTTTCCTCCTCCAATTTTGTGGTCTATTTATAGGTTTTCCTCTCCTGTCAGCTTCACTCGCCCATGCGAGTGATTTGTGCTTTGTTTGCTCGCCTAGGCGAGCTTATCTCTATCTCCTTGGAACTTGAAGCTCGCCTGGGCAAGCCAAACACACTGGAGTTGGGCCTAATTGCTTGTAACAACTCCCATGTTTTGATCTTTAAGCCCTTGGCTTGCTTGCTTTGCTTGTTCGGAAGCCTTGAAACTTCGGAATCTATCAAAATACAAAATGTGATTGGATTAATCTTCCGAATTATGAAAAACAACATTAATACAAGTAATAAACACAAAACAACTAGGTTTTAGGACAAGTTTATAAACAAAATTACTAGAATCAAAAGATAAGTGTCATCTGTAAAACATGATTTTAACTAAAATATGGCACATATCAATATGTAATGGTCCCTTTTGCTCTCTAACACTGCTCACAAGTGGTAGAAAAATGATGAGCATCTCTAAACATGGTGGGCCAATAGAACCCACAATCCAACACCCTCCTAGCGGTCCCTTGAGGACCAAAATGACAGTCGGTAAGTTTGCCATGACAAAACCAAAGAACAGACTGAATCTCATGATCTGGCACACACCTTTGGATCACTTGGTCACTACCAAACCTCCACAAATAAGGATCATCCCACACATAATATTTAGCATCACTTTTAAGTTTATCTATTTGAGACCTTGATGCATGAGGTGAGACAACAAATGCAACAATGAAATTCACAATGTCAGCAAACCAAGGTATAACATGTGATGAATTCAAATGCATCAAATGTTCATCAGGGGAATTATCCTAAATAGGAAATGACCCAACAGGTCCCTCATTCCCGCTCAAATGATCAGCAACCAAGTTTTCTCCACCACTCTTATCCTTAATCTCAATATCAAACTCTTGAAGAAGAAGCATCCACCTGATCAATCTAGGTTTAGCATCAGGCTTCTTCAACTCCTAATGACCACCAAGACATGAATGCTTGGCTTGGATCATTTCTGGAATGTAATCTTCAAGACTCCATGAATTAGGGTTGAAATTCAAATAGAAAAATGGAGAAGATTAAGGAATGATTTAGAATGACGCCACGATTCCAATCGGAACGATAAGTCGGAGGAGGATTCGTCACAAAGGAAAGCTCCCTTGATAAGAATCAATTTGGTCTCAATCAAGAACCAACAAGAGGCTAAGCTCTCAATTTAAGCAAAAGCTCAATTTCATTAATCAAAAGTTAACCAAAAGTAGCAAAGTCTGAGTTTTTATAGGGCTAGCCTTCTAATAAACCCCTAAAAACGTAGGTTTAGGCCTATTTACGGAAATATCAAAGCCCATTACATGAAAACAGCAAAAGGAAAGTTGCAGTACCATTTTAAATGAAAATAATCAATTAAAACGAAGCGTAATCGATTAAAACAGAGCGTTCTACACTGTGTAATCGATTACAACAATGAAATAATCGATTAAAACAGACAGACAGAAAAACAGATAGACAGACAAACAGCATTTGCATTTTAATCGATTACAGACACATTTAATCGATTAAAACAGATAGCAAATGCTTATTACAACAGACAAGACTTTTTTGATGTGTTTTCATTGAATTTGGTGTGCCTCTTCATGCTTGTCCACAAGATATAAGGCATTTTTGATGTGGTTTTGAAGGGCTTAAGTTCTAGCTCTTGTCATGGGTCCTTCAAAGCTCACCAAAGGAAGTGCTTCAAGCTCTCCTTCTAGACCTTTGGCTTGTAATGGACCTCCATCATCATGATCCTTAGATAGTCCTCTATCAACTCCTCAAATGCCTCTTTGCAAGGCTGGTCAAGCACAAAGTCTACATCCTTTTGGAGAAGCTTGGACAATGGCAGCGCAATCTTACTAAAATCCTGGATGAATCTCCTATAAAAATCTGCATGTACAAGAAAAGAACGAACTTTCCACACAGAAGCGGTTTAAGAAAAGAAGTAATAACATCAATCTTGGCCTTATCGACCTCAATACCTCTACTAGACACCAAATGCCCTAAGACTATACCATCATGCCCCATAAAATGACATTTCTCAAAGAACAAGCTACTATGCATCCGTTAAGAACTCTAGAGAGGTTATCCAAACATGCATCAAAAGAAGAACCATAAACAATGAAATCATCCATAAACACCTCCATGCAACTCTCTAATAAATCATAAAAGATACTCACCATGCACCTTTGGAAGGTGTCAAGTGCATTGCATGGGCCAAAGGGCATCCTGGTGTAGGAAAATGTTCCAAATGGACAGGTGAATGTGGTCTTGTGTTGGTCCTCTTGTGAAATATGAATCTGCATGTAACCTGAAACCATCAAGATATCAATAATGTGATTTACCTGCCAACCTCTCCAGAACCTGATCAATGAATAGGAGAAGGAAATGGTCCTTGCGAGTTGCATGGTTAAGTCTCCTATAGTCAATGCAAAACCGCCAACTGTTGGCTACTCTAGTCAGGATCAACTCATTATCTTGATTCCTCACAACAGTGATGCCCAACTTCTTAGGGACCACTTGGACAGGTGAAACCCAAGTGATATCTAAATAGGATAGATGATCCCTACAGCTAGTAGCTTCATCACCTCCTTCTTTATCACATCAAGAGTGGTGGGATTCAACCTCCACTGTGGCTGCCTTACCAGCCCAAAATCATCCTCCAAGAGTATTCGATGCATGCATATGGAAGGATTTATTCTGGGAAGGTCATCAAGTGTCCATCCAATGGCCTTTTGGTGGCCTCTCAAAATGTACAACAACTTCTCTTCATGCTTAAGTGATGGGTTGTTGGATATGATGACTGGGAGCTTCTGAGCATCATCTAAATAGGCATATTTAAGGTTCTTAGATAATGGTTTTAGCTCCAAGGAAGGTAACTGGATGGTGGAAGGCAAGGGAAGGTTGGTGGCTGATGAAAGAGAGATAGGAGAGTCAGGACCTGTACTTGCAACACAATCAGAGTGAAGTACAGAGGAAATCTCAGCACAAATACTACACACAACAACAGAATCATCACAAGTACAATTAAAAGAACCAAGATCAAAATCAGAAAAGTCAGAAAAATCAGAAAGTAAATCTTTACAAATATCTACACTATCTACTTCAACATCAAGGATATCTACAAGACAAAATGCTCCTCTACAGGATGTCTCATGGCCTCAAAAATGATGAAATGGACAACATCGTCACCAAACTCCATGTAAAGAGTTCCTGAATGCACATCAATTTTGGTCTTGGCTGTCATCAAGAATGGCCTCCCTATGATCAATGTGGAACCATGGCTGAAAGACTCATTCTCCATATCCAAAATGTAAAAATCTACTGGAAAAATCTAATCATTAACTCCCACCAACACATCTTCAATAACTCCAATTGGAAGCGCAACACTTTTGTTGGCTAAGTCAATGACAACACCAGTGGGTTCCAAATCACCAAGATGTAATTACCTGCAAATTGATGTAGGCATGACATTAATTGAGGCTCCAAGGTCAAGCATGGCATCTGTAAAAGTACAATCTCCAACGATGCAAGGGACAATGAAAGTGTCAGAATCTTTGCACTTCTGTGCAAGGTGGATGATGGAATGGTAGCAACAGTTTTATTCTGTAGAAGTGTAGAAACATTTATGTCTATCTTCACTTGCTCATTTCCTTTCAGCTTCCTCTTGTGGATGCACAAATCCTTCAATAACTTTTGCATATTTTGGAATTTGTTGAATGGCATCCAAGAGGGAAATGTTGACTTCCACCCTCCTGAAAGCCTCCAAAAGATCAAAATCAAGCTCCACTTTCTTTGCACGAATGGATCTAGAAGGAAAAGGTAGAGGAATCTATTTTGGTGCAGAATTTGTTTTAGCACTATCATCAATTTTTGTATCAGCATCTGTTGAATTTGGAAGCTCCTTGCCACTCCTCAAGGTAATAGCACTCACATTCTTTAGATTAATAATTGGTTGTACATGAATGTTTCCAGAACCTTGTTGCTGCATGTGGTTAACAATTATAGCTAACTGGCAAATCTAAGTCAACAGGTCTTGGATGGTGATACTCACATTCTGTTGAAACTGAATGTTACTAGTTGTCATTTGCTTCATTAGGTCTTCCAAGGAAGGTTCAGAACTACTCTGCATAGGTTGTGCAGGTGTAGGTGCAGACTGTTGGAATTGTTGTTGTTTTGTGAACAAGGGAGCTTGGTATTTGTTGGTGGTGGGTTGATATTGTTGTTGTTCCCAATTTTGAGCCAAACCAAACCCCTAAGGGTTATTTTTTCTCAGAATGTGGGATAAACTTTGGACACCAAGTTGCGCAGCCAAATTCCACAAGACATATCACTTCTGCAACACAAAACACAACTACACTACACTGCATTAATCCTCTCCACCACTACTTCTTTTTCACTTTGTTTACTCTATTCTGCACTACTAATTCACACATATTACATAACAACATTAACAACACCAATGCAATATATCAAAAAGTTAGTGGTATGAAAAAGGACAATGCACAACATGCAACAGAATGCAACAAAATGGAGAATATGCAAAATGCAGAATGTGCAACTGATGTAATTTTTTTCTTTTTTCCAATAGACATATGCAAAACTACAATATTAATATGTAAGTATGGGTGGATTAAGGTTGGCACACAATGAACCATATCCCCGGCAACGGCGCCAGTTTTGATAACGACTGTCAAATCGCTATAAAACAAATAAAACTAAGATAATTCTGTAGTACAAGAATAACTTAGGTCAACTCAAAAATACGATCAATTTGATTTCAACTTCAATTCTCTGATACACAACAGGGAACTTTCATCAAATGATTTGCAGACACTAAGTAAAAACAATTGCAGAAAGACATAAACAGAAAAACATTGACAGAATTTATAAAAGATGTTATAAAATAGATTCAAGAATATCAATCCAATTCACCAAAACAAGCAATATGGATTATAATAGTTATCAGATAATGATCATATTATGAAGGTTCATTCAATGTCATTAGAAGTAGTTCAATCGAATTAACTCTTAAATCAATTGAAATCACAAATCAAATTGAAATACCATCCAAACAATCTGTGATTAAAATTCAAAATTAGGAAATGAATCCATAACCGAATCCATTTTCAATCCTAAACACATTCATAATCATGAAAATCGAAGAGAGGATTGAAGAAGAAAATGAACATTCGCACAGAAATTGAAATACTAAATCAGAACTCAAATTCTCCTTACTTGGATTGAATCCTTGGATTGATTGATTGTTTAGCCTTCCATGATCATCATTAGTGGAAGAGCCACAAAATTTGTGTAAGGAAATAGAAGAAAATAAATAAAAGGAAGAAGAACAATGAAGAACAATTGAGAGAAAAAGAGAAAAAATATTTTAATTCTGAAAACTTGCACAAGAAGTTAGAAATTATGTTTGTACAAAATGAAGTAACTAACTAACAAACTAAATAACTACATTAATATATAGTGACTTAACCGAAGGAAGGGATGGGCTCTGATTAGGCCAATCTAATCTAACTAATTATGCTAATTACACCAATCAAAGCCCAAACTCGCAACCCAAAGCTCAAGTGCAGAGGTTTTTATGTCCAAGCCTTTTAAAATGACCCTCAAATCAGCAGAATTGGCCCAAGCTTATCTCTGACAAAATGGTATCTTTTTTCTGTATCTTTCCAGGGACTACTCAAATGCTCCATTTGGAGTTCTGTAGAATCCTATAGGTCCTGCATAAGGAAGATATGTCAAGTAAGCACAAAATCTTAAAATAAGCAACAATTATTAATTAAGCCCAATTATTTTCTTAAGACCAAAACTGAATTAAAGTGAGAAAATAAAAGTCCAAGAGAGATCAAATAAGCTAAGAAGAATAGAAAAAAAATATTAAACTAAAAATGCTCAAACAAGGGGGACCTTCACCATCATTATGTTTAGTTTGGACCTTCTCTCCAATAGACATGAATGCAAATATAAAATCGTAAGCTCTAATGTCGTTCAAGAAATGAAAACATTTATTATCAACAATATTGAACAAATTCAACAATAATAATGGTGGTTCTATTCAATAAGGCAAGGAAACTTTTCCTTGCATGGAACACAAGGAAAAATCAGTGTTATGAGTTTTAGTTAACTTTTCATAACGTTCCTTGAACCAATCATTTGAACCACAATAATTGCAACATAATGACATATCACCAATATCAACATATCCTATAAAAAATAAATAATAAACAATTAAACTCATACTAAAAAAAATTTGAATTAGGTATAAAGTTAATAATATTAATATGGAGAATAAAAAACTATAAATATATTGAGTTAATAAAATTATGTTGCATTTAATTTAATCCAATTAATAAATAAGCCAAAATCATTAATCCAAGATAAAATCAAAATAAAGATGAATTCTATCATACCTTGATATTCACTAGATAAAAAGAACTGTTGATCATTCTTAGATCCATTGAGAATTTCATCAATGTAATTTTCCAACATTAAACACCAATCATTAAACATTGATTTACCTAAAAATAAAATAAAACATGATATAATAGAATAGTGTATCATTAGAAAATATATAAAACTAATATAAAGAAATAAAATATATTATATATTGTTTTTATACATTAATAAATATTATATTGATCTTTAAATTTAACAAAAAGAAAACTAATAAAATTTAACAATTTTGTACCTGAATTACCATCAACAAAATTACAACTTGATTGGGAAGATCTTGGAGAAAGATGAAAAATTTGATTAAATTGATTCACCATATTGAAAAAATGGTTTGAAATAAATTCAATATTTAAAATGTATTGAAATTTAATGATAAGAGCAATAATAAAATTCCAAATTAAATTAAAGTTTTAGAATTTATAAAAACATAAATATTAACAATAAAAAATTATGAATAAAAGACAATGTAAAGATGTACTTAACTAAAATGAATTCAACTTAATCTCAAATTACTATTGTAGTGAATATTGTTTTTTATTGAATTTAATGAGAATTACATGTTTAGAATCCAATCTCATTTTATGCTTGGTCATGCCTGCAAGAAATAATTATCATAAAAAATATATAAATGTGATACAATGTAAATATGCATTATTGTTGGGTCAGATGTAAATGAAAAATATCAACATTTAAAATGGAAAATTGTTAACTAAAATAATAAGTAATAATTAATCATTTTTGTTGATTCAATATAAAAATGCCGCATATTTTAACCTAGTATTAATGGAAATGTAAATCTATCTCAAAGTAATAAAACTTAATCACCATTTGTTTGTTTTATGTTTGAAAATGAATCTTAACTGCAGCAACTAATACTCGTGAATATAAATAAATAAAACTCATTCATCTTTAACACTTAAGAGATTTAAGAATAGTGACAAGTAATATAAAAAACAAATTGAAGGGGATACCTTTGAGTAACTAATATTTATTAGGGGATATGACTGACAATATTTAATGGGATTCTTTTCTCCGTACCATATCTTTTTCATCTACAAGACTCGAACCCCAAGATCTTGTTCAAAGGGACCAAACTCACACCACTCAAACCAACAATTTGTTAGTAATAACAATATGTTTTTATTTTAAAAGGAACCAAATTAATACGAAATTTTTTGAAGACAAAAATAAAACTATTCAAATTTTAAAAGAACCAAAAAAATATTTTACTATAAAAATTATTTTACACTACTAGGATAAGAAAATATTTAGAAATTGTACAATTAACTTGTAAAAATAAAAATAATTTATACTAATAAGAATAATGTGAATGGCAGCACCAAAAAATAATAAAACTTATTATACAACTTCAGAAATATAAAGAAAATAAAACATGAAACGATATACTTAAAATTAATATGAAACAAAAAAATTATGACAATTTAAAAATCATGACGTAAAATTATTCGAGTTGGAAAATGTTGTAAAACAATTAGTTTAAAAAAATATCTGATGAAAATAAAAAATAATATATTTTGTGGCTAAATTAATAATAGATAATAAACTACAAAAAAAAACTTAAAAATATAATTAAAAAATTTGGAGTACTCCAAATATGCTTATGATATTATGCCAATCTTGCCCTCTTACTGCATTATGAAGTTAACCAACAAAGCCATATCCCTTTGTTTTTAGGTACCATGATGAGAAACAAAAGCTGTGCAAAAAATTGAAATAAAGATTGAAAATGAAAAGCTAAAAAGTAGTTGCATGTGGGTTAAGGGAACTAGAGAGGAAAGGTTTAACAATAAACATTAAAAATGGAAGGGGAAAAAAATCCTAAACAGTTTTATCTAATACATATGTATATGAAATATGAAACTCTAACAAACTTGAAATCAATTATTACAATTTATGATTGGGTTGAAAGGAGAAGAAAACATGTGAGTAGAATTGTGTTAAAGAAACAATATTTTCTAGGGTTTTTGAAATGAAGATGATTTTGTTTAAAGGCACTTGTAGAGGCAAATAACACAAGAGGGGAGTTGAATTGTGTTTTTAGAATTTTTAATCCTTTATAATACAAATCAAGAGATTTTGTCTAATACGAGTTTTGTTAAAAACAGATAATAGAATATGTGAAAAGCTTGATCAAATGATGATGAAACGATTTTAAAAAATATATAAGATCTAAAAACAAATCTAAACCCTAAGTCAGTTAAAATGAAGGAAAGTAGTAAAGAGAATGGCACACAAGGTTTATACTGGTTCGTCTCTACCACAGAGGCTACACGTAGTTCTTGGTAACCCACCAAGTTCCACTAAATTAAAAAGTTACAAGTATTCTTCCCTATCACTTTTGGCTCTTACAATACAAGTTATGTTAGAATCAAAGAAGCTGAAGCAAAGAATTCAAAGATGACTGAAGTAAATGAGTTTTGATATTTTACATGCCCAATCAATTTGATGGCATATGTAATTGTGTTTAAGCTTGGTTCATTAGATAAAAACTTTATAATCCTCATTATCTATTGATAATTCATGCATTCATACATTCATTTGATAGGAATTAATCATGTGGTAATAAGCAAACTTATAGAATTTCATAAAGGCAATTAGGAATTGTATAAAACATTTTTTAACTACTATAATTGATTACTTAGGTGAAATAATCGATTACAAGCGTGTGAAAATGTTTTCTGGAAAATGCCTTATGAACATTTTAATCGATTACCATTGGCTCGTAATCGATTAAATTAGCATTACACAGAATTAGGAACTTCATGTGATAATCGATTATCTTGTGAAATAATCGATTACATAAGCTTCTGCATAATTTTACACAGCATGTTCATCTGGTTTAATCGATTACTAGATGTTAGTAATCGATTAAATATGCATTGTTAAGTTTTAGGCGTGGTCTATGTTAATCGATTAAATGGGTACTTAATCAATTACATGTGTGCATTATAAAACTTAGTTTGTCTCGCTTAATCGATTACAAGGTGATTTAATCAATTATTCTATTCGTAACAAATTTCCAGATTTCTGATGAACAATTTAATCAATTATATGGTTAAAATAATCGATTACAATAGTTAAAATAACCAATTACATTGAAGAATTAATCGATTACAATTAGTTAAAACAATTTTTTTATAAATAGAAAAGCTGAGCCAAAGTGAGACTAAGTAAGAAAGAAAGAGATACTCGTGCAAACTTTGTGATATACATATTCTAAAGTTCTCAAGTGTACTCAAGGCTGAAATTAGTGAGATAATCAAATGTGTTGAGTGTCATTGAGATTTACTTGAGTTTTTAGTCTTGATACTCAAGGCTTGAAGACTTATTCAAGCTAGTGCTTAACGAAAGTAATCAAGAAAGAGTGGTAGTCATCTTTTGCATATAATCTCAGGTTGATTGAATCATTCATATCATTGTAATTGCTGAGGATTATAAGGTGATATCTTTCTTGTACTTAAAGTTTGAGTTTAGTTGATATTTGTTGTATAATTGAGTTGTATTCCATATAACATTTGGATTCTTTAAAGCTTTTTCTAGAAAGGGTTTCTAGAGGGAAGAACAGAGAGGGGATCTCTGGTTCTTGATCTTTTGAAAAGTCTATAGGGAGTAGATTTTGAATTTTACCTAGGGAGGGTAAGAGAGATCATTTTGTAAGCTTGTAAAGAACAGATATTTATTATAGTGGAACTCTAACCAAGATTAGGTTGGAAGAAAACTGGATGTAGCCTCCGGGGTTGAGAGGTGAACCAGTATAAATCTTGTGTGCATTAGATTTCAGTTTATATTTCATTAAATTCTTGAAGTATAGAATTTGTTCATCATATAAACTTGGTTACAGCACAAGAGTAATTTGATTGATGAAGTAAATTGATTTCTAATTGGTTTTAGATTGATATGATCCTTTTGAAGTCTTCCACTATTATAAATTTTGAAAGGAAATTTTAAAACTCTAAGGTAAAACCAATTCACCCCCTTCCTCTTGGTTTATTTGCATAAGTGTTCATTGTTTTTTCAAGTTCTACCCTAAGCTTGATTTAAACCTAGTATTCTTTGTCCTAACAAGCCATTGCTGGCTCTAAACAAATCAACAAGATTTGTTGTTTGAGGTTGCTCAATGAATAAATAGGTTATCGTCTTTCAAATGGATATAACACTCAACTCTTTAGTCTATTCCCTCAAGATATACAAAGTGTTTTGAGAGCTTTTTGAACTATACAATAATTTACAGCAAGCTTTACAGAAGAAGGAATGAATGAATTTACATGTAAGATTCGTGTCTTTATTCTTTAAAACTTCTTCTATTTATAGCTTTCATCTTCAAGTATATGTTGTCTCACAACTGTTTGATTCTTCACTTAAGTTCTTCGTTTGATGAATTGTGGTTAATGAGAAAATTAATGCTTACATTAAATGCAATCCCTTCTTTATGCAAAGAGTCCATTCTAGTGAGTCATCAAGATTAGCACGTCAACAGAAGGTCACATCTTTAGTCAGAGTAGGTCTTCACAGTAGAGCACGCCTTTTGATGAAGATCAACACTTTTAGATTTTGGACTATTTATTCTTCATTAGGACTTCGACAAATCCTAGGAGAATGTTTATGCAAAATAGAATCTCAGATGCAAAGTATTAAATGAAGATCTTAAATGCAACACTTAAATGCTATAATAGATTGTGTTTACACAAGATATCATCTAAAACTTCATACTCGAGATCACAGATCGTGATCTGATAGCGTAACAGACATGACTTTTATAATTTGTGTTTATTTTCATCTAATCAAAATGATTAGGAGTCATGATTCGTCTTTAAGACATAAATATCTTTTGACTTAACAATCTCCCCCTTTTTGATGATGCAAACAAATACATATATAAAAGGTTAAGGTATATATATATATATATATATATATATATATATATATATGACATGGCAGTTAAGTACAAGTATAGATTTATAAAATGCAACATAAAATATAAAAATAACTAGCATTAGCATCATAAGACTTTGAGATAAAGTTTGTTGTCTCAACAAGAAAAACATCTCATTTCATTCTTAAAAAAAAACACAACAAGAAGAGATGAAAGAGAGAAAAAAATGAGATATAGATAGATCTTCCCCATAGATGATACTTGCTTCCTCTAAGATTATGCTTGTGTTAAGATTTTTACGGCAAGCGTACCGTTGTATCGTTGCAAGTTACAAAATTTATAAGTTCGTCTCCACAGGGATTTGAGTTTACTTTAGTTCGTTTAAATCATTACCAGTTTAATAGGTTATGTACAGATGATAAAATGAAGGTTCATTTGTTGTTTGTTTGTTGCGTAAAGTAAAGATAAAAATTACGAAAGTAAATGTGGAAATAAATAAACGAGTTTAAAGTCAAGGAAAGCGTAGGATTGGATTTCGTCTTTCTTATCCCTTTAACTGATTTTACCTATGCATTTTCTATTCTTATTACCGCACACGTTTAAATAACCTTAATTCGATTCCTCGCAATTAAGTCCTAAGGATATTTTACTAAATATCGATCCCTCGCATATTTAATTAAATACCCTAGCATTAAGCTTTTGTTCACGTGTTTTGTGCGATCAAAACGTTAAGCCCTATTCCTAGCAACGTAATGTGATGAGTGATTAAATTCAGTTCAAACCCTAAATTTACTTTCCAGTCGCCTTTAGGATTAAATTCATGAAACTAACGATCAATTAGAATCAAGCGTTAAGCGTAGAATAAAATCACCAATAAGGAATAGAACAATGCATAAATAATTAAAAGAGCATAGGGATAAGAAGAGTACGTCTAATCCTTAGGGAATGATGAGAATCCCCTTGCCTTGAAAACAATTTTGGACCAATTCGAGGGTGTAATTCGCGCCAACAGAACCAGAATCGTATTGTTAACTTTCATGTATTTCTCGGCCTACAGAACTCGGATTGGACTGATTCCAAATCGAGGTGAAAGAGGACTTTCTGAAATGCAATTTAGACACAAAAAACACCGAAAAAGGATAGGTAAAACGAGAATTATGATAATAAGAAATTCGGGGTGAAATCACATAATTGGGAATGCTAAAATTTAGACAAGGAACAAAAATGGTGCAAAGGAAGAAGCAGAGAGGCGCCACAAACAAATGTTTGATAAGCCTTGAGGATCGCCACAAGAATTGAAGAATTCTTGATAAGATCAAATGGTTCAAGGAAGAACCCTAGCAGAGAAAAACTCAAGCTAATGATAAAATTCCAACAGCCAAAAGATCCTTATCTATTCAC
>PYAF01000868.1:192789-205091 GCA_007407185.1 Glycine tomentella
AGTAATCCAGTCATGCAGCCCTCTATATTTTGGGTTCCCTCAAGCAATTGGATTGCCCTCAGATTAGCCATTACATGTTGCAAAGCTTCTTGGGTCTTTTTAGCTCTAGCTCTTGTCATGGGTCCTCCTATGCCTTGTATTGGATCTTGATCTTGGGGTTGGTCTTTGATGCTGGGTTGACCTTTGATGTCCTCATCATGGAAGTATAAGCAAACATCGGCAAAACCTCCTCGAGAGAACCACTGACTAAGCTCGTCATCGATCCTCTTTTCGGCAGAATCTCCTTATACAATTCACTCTTCCTCACTTCCCTAAGAAGTTTCTACACTCACTTAGGAACTAAAAACAAGCTAAGTATGAGTAAGTAGGTGAATGGGAGAGAAAAGAAGTGGAATGGAATGCTCAACCTTCAATTTTTCGTCCATATATATAGCCAAGGGCCTGGTGCTTGCTTTGGTCGCCCAGGTCACCAATTCCTTCACCAAAAGGGTGCCTGGGCGAGCTAATTCACCTTTCTTGGAACTTGATACTCGCCCAGGAGAGTGATATAGGCACAGCATGGCTGCCTGGGCGAGTTAAAAGCTTAGTCATGAAGATTTCTTTGGGCCGTGGTGCTTGTTGGGCCTGAACTGCTGTTTGGGACTTCATTCTTTGCTTAGTTCACTCCCTGCTCTTGGTTTTCACAACCTTGATTCTTCCGTAACCTTTAAACCTAGCAAAATTAAATCATTCGATTGGACGAAATCTTTTTAAAATATGAAAGCATGACTTACCTTTATGTAACCATCATTTAACTAGGTTTCTAGGGTTAACTTTGTCAATAAATCAATTCAAAATAATGGATAAGTGCCATATTTGAATCCTATTTTTACTAAAATGTGGCACTTATCAACTCCCCCAAACCTAGAATCTTGCTTGTCCTCAAGCAAAGGTAAAAAATATCATGCTTTGACAAGAATCAACTTAATTTTTTTATCAGAACAGATTTTTCAAAAAGTAGTTAACCTTGATACTTTGAGAAAACAAAATGATGGATTTTCATGAAATCAAAATAAGGTTAGAGTCAAATTTACACTTCATTTCAAAAAGACCTCAGAGGAAACATTTGATTGATTTCAAACAGAGGAAAACCTCTCAATAAGTGTTTAATTCTCCCACAGGTAAGTGTCTCACATCCATCACTGATATATCATAGATAAATTTTGCAGTTCATTTCCCATCAAATCATAATACATACTCATCATGGATCATTATGTAAGGACCCTCATTCATGGCATCAGGTTTCTTTATTAGAAAACCTGGTTTTAGGTGTGGCGCGAGTCACACCAGGGTTGGCCCTGATGGCACCAGACCCACCAGCTGTGGCGCCAGGGTGGCGCGGGTAGTGTCACACATTCGGCCAGTTCACGCTGATGGCGTGGTGATGACGCTAGTAGCGTCTTTAGGTCGAGAGGTTGGCGCGGGTCTCGCCAGAAGTGCCCTGGAAAACCCAATTCCTCTGGTTTTCCACGCGGTCAGCGCCAGAAGCAGCGCTAATAACGCCAATTGGTCGAGGGAATTTGCGCGGATGGCACCAGTGTGGCGCGGATGGCGCCACAGGTTCGGGAAGTTGACGCTGTTGGTGTGGGGATGGCGCTGTTGGCGCCAGATCACCGACATTGTGGCGCGGACCACGCCAGACCTCGGGCAGGCTGAGTATTTAAGGGCAAATCGTGTTTTGCTGAGGAAGAAACCTCTTCTTCTTCCTCCCCACGCCCAAACCTCCATTGTTGGAGTGCCCAAGCTTCCTAGGACCTAGTTTCTTGGCCTAAACACCTCCCAAAGACCTTTAATCTTGAGAGAATCACCTAGAAAGCTATAATCCTTCAATTGCTCTCTTGAAAAACCCCTTGTGAGTGAGAATTGGTTTCTCAAGGAAAACCTCTGAGACTTGAGTGCTGGCAAGGACCCAAGGCGCAGAACGGACGATAGAGCTAAGGAAAGCTGTCCTCCAGCCTTTCTGGTCGCCACTAAGGTAAGAAACTCAAGTTTCTTCGGTTGTTTTTGAATTTGGGGTTTTCTGGATATTGTGACCCACACTGAGCCGGGGCTAGAATTAGCCCAGGGTCCTGTAGATGAAATTACTCAGGGCATTGTAGTGATGAAGGATTAGCTTTCAGTTTTTGAATTGGATAACTTTGAATCATGACTCTGTATATGCCTGGGTGACTTGTGTAGAGTCACTTGTTGATGGTTCTCTGATATGTTAGAGCCTTGATTGGGATGGTATGAGCCTGAGAGGCTAATTGAATGGTACCTGTGTTGAGGTTAGACCGTTCCATGGATATATGGAGTTATAAGGCTGATATGATTTGGGCTTAGACATATGTTGCATTGAGTCTGGGATGACTCAGATGTTTAGTATGCAGCCTTCATAGACCTTGAGTGGTCTATGAGTAGCCCAGTGTGGGCTAGACTTGATTAAACCCTAGGATAGGGGAATTCTGTCATGTTATGTACTGTGACTTGGATATCTATGGATTGGTTTTGATATAAGATTTCATGTGCCTTGATTAGGCCTTGATTGTGAGATTGTTGGTGGCGGGAGCCACAGACCAGGGAAAGAACTACAGAGTGATCCTTTGACTGGTAAGTTCAGTGTTCCTGGGGATGAATTCCCATCTTGTGTGCCACACCACACTCCAGGGGAGTGGTGGTCATTTCATGATGCATGCATTGGTTGTTGCATTCTTATAATGATATGTATGCATCGGTGCTGGATGAATGTATTCTTTGATTGAGATATATCTGTTGGCCAATAGATGAATACAGGCATTGAGGAGCTCTGCCATGTATTCAGGCGTTGAGGAGCTCCGCCAGGCATTGAGGAGCTCTGCCATATATTTGATGTGATATTGACGTTGAGGAGCTCCGTTAAGCGTTGAGGAGCTCCGCCAGGCATTGAGGAGCTCTGCCATCTGTTCATATGATGCTTATATTATGATGAGGGCCAGAGGGCCAGGCCAGTGGGCCATGTTTGATGTGTTTGCCTGATACGTGTATTGTGATTTGTGGGCCAGGGTGGGGATGATTTCCCAAGGACCCTGAGCTTACTGAGATGTGTTATCTCAACCCGTGTGGGGATTTATGATTTCAGTTGACGAAGAGAGCAGTCTCAGGGCAGGAGGCCCGAGTAGAGACGTTTCTGCTTGACTGAGAAGCAGCAGATGGAGCTTGAAGGCTCAGATTTGTTTTGATTATATTTTGTACCCTTGATAAGGGATGGTGTATGTGTACACCTGATACATGTATAGTTTTGTATACCCTCGATGAGGGCAGATATTCTTTTGTATCACCCGGTGGGGTGAAGACTCTGATGTATATGTTTGTACAGAACTCATTCTGATATGTATATGAGAATTTCCTCCTGAGTATAAATGTTGTATATTTGATAATCTGCCTAAGTCTTTTAGCTATCTGTCTTTATGATGTATGTTATGAAAAACTGGATCAGCAGGGGTGTGAAAAATATATGTCTTGTATGTGAGTTGTTTGTTATATGTTTTATTCCATACATGATGAATCAAGAAAAGCGATTCTGTGCTTCCGCTGAGGTTTGAAATTATGTTTTAAGCGCTAAACTGATATTGTTAATGATAACACGTCGGAGGCCTACGAGGTGTTACACATTAGGTCTTTTATGGCTGGGTTTGGCTAGAAAGAAATTCTTGGTTTTTCTAGATATTCAAATGACCTTAGGTCTAGGAGAGCAAAATAGAAATAGAGACATTTAGATCATTACCTCCTATTCCTTTTCTCTTTTTCCAAGATATCTATTTTTATCATTTTTTTTCTTTTTCACCCAATCTTTTCACACAAGGAATTTCATTTCCTTTTTCTTTTTCTTTTATTTCTTTTATTTCTTTTTCTTTTTCAAGAATAGCACATAACCACTGCTAAAATCTTTTTCATAACATAAACTATCAAAAAGAAATTTTCCATCACAAATCATTCCCTTTTTGCTCCTCTAACCTTAGGTAAGGTATGGAATTCCTATCCTAGGTTAGGGTTTCAATAAAATATCAACTATTGAGGCTCAAAGGGGTTTGCAAAGGATAAATCATTTAATATATTTAGGATAGCTTTTTGGCCAGTGGCTTATAACATGTTTAAAAAGAAAGATGGCCTAAATCATATCCATGAATCATATGTTATGACAATTATAAATTCATGCAAAATTACTATAAATCATATCAGTGAGATCTCTCTGTGTATAATGTCTGTTTGGATGCGCACACTCACTTGGGCTTTAAGGTCTGTTTTCATGTTTTTAATCAAATCACTTGTTTCCCATTGAAGTTATTTATCAATTTCCATGTAAAAAGACTTTTTACCTTGATTTGATTTTTCTGAAAAAAAAAACAATTTTATTTTTTTATTTGTGTTCTGATCTTTAAAAGGGAGTTTTCAAAACAGTTTTTGTTGATTCTTTTCAAAACATAATATATTAAGAAAGTTTACCCCAAAATTTTGAATTTTATCCTAAATTACTGTTTTATTTACAAAATTATTTTATACACAAAAAAGAGTGTGAACTTTTTCAAAAAGTGTTTTTCTTGTGCACACTGCCAACAAAATTTCCTAAATGTGCACCGCTTCAACATAAGCTATATGCAAAATATTTATCAAAATAGTACCATAATTACAGTATTTCAAACAACACTACCCATATGTATCAAAACGTAACCATGAAATAAAAGTGCATAAGTCAAGTAAAGTACCAAAATACGTAGAAAGATATAAAGAAAGCGATAAATAAGTCAAAAGTAGTGTCACAGTAAGTCGGTGAAATAATCTTCCAAATCTCGCTCTACGTCATCAGCTGCCTCTCCTCCTTCTGCTGTAGCTGCAGGGTCCTACTAGGCTGTGGAGCCTCCCACCTCCTCCTGAAAAATTGGCCTGTTTCCAGGCCATGCCACATGTGCTCTAAACTGATCAGGAGTAGGCCATGGGAAAGGGCTAGGATCCTGTCAGTGCTGATGCAGTGTATAGTTGTAAAAACTCTCGTTTAGCTGCATCTGTCCTCTAAAGTTGGCAGCTTGTTGATCCGCTATATGCTGCATGTATGTGTGCATTTGGAGCTCTATTCTCTGCATGTGAGCAGAGATAGACTCCAAAGAAGCTGGCTGCTGCTCTACCTGTCTAGCTAAACAATATTTTTCAATAAAAGCACGGTTAATAGGAGGGCAAATAGTCCTAGAGGGATGGACTTGGATTCCAAAAAGCTGACATAAACCAGTAATGAGAGAAGGGAATCCAAGAGCCCTATTAGCTCGCTCAGGGTTAAGAGGATGCCTAGGTGGCTCTAGGATAACAAACTGGTGGATAGCATCTAAAATGATATGAGCCACATCTATGCTAAGTTGTGTCATGATACTATATGCTAGTTGACATTAATCATGGGAAGATCAGAATTGTGGTCACTAGGCATGATGTTGCTTAGCAAGAATGTCATCCATATTTGGGTAGTGGTGGTCATGTTAGTTCTCATTAACCTTACCCGATTACCTGAGACATTACCAGCAAAATCGCACCCTGGAATACAAAGAAGTTGTCTCATGGCTTCTTCATCAAAATCATTTCTTCTTTCCATGTACTCACAAAGGTGACCTTCCGGGAGGACAGGTGGATTCCCTAAAAATTGGTTTATGGCATCAGAGTCGTAGGGAATCCATTGTCCTCTGACAAATGATTTCTTGTCAAATAGGGCTCCCTCTAATGGCCATGCATTTGCATAGAAATCCAGAACTATCTCAGGATCAAATTTTTGCAAGGGCGTTGCTAGTGGCCTCCATCTTCTTCAGTCAAGTTCATCTGCAAATTCAGTGTATTCATCATTAAACAGTTGAACTCTTCGTTCTTTGAGAAAGGACCAATTTTTGATGGCTTCAAAGCGAATTTGATGTTCCTTGCTCCTAAATCGTTGCTCATCATAAATGAAGTCCTCTGGTGGAGGTGCACTAGTTCCTTCATTGCAAGCTCTTTTGTGCTGGAGTTTCTTTGGGGCCATCTGAAATAATCACTCAAAAACAGTTTTAGCATTTTAACAAGCATGGTGATAAATGGCAGCCAATGTGACATCAAGATCTTTGCACATGATCACACAATTCTTATATATCTAGTGCTTAAGTTAAATCAAGGAATCCAATCTTATGCTTCCTTTATTTCTAGTGCACAAATTTGAGTAAGAAAATCCAGTCTATGCTTTTCTTCATTGTATGTACAGCAACCATGTTTTTGGTATAACACTCAATGCTGAAATTTCCTAAGTTATAGGTTTTGTAATTTAGTGCTTCACCATGTCAAAATAAAAGGCCATGCACTTTACACAAAAATGCACAAATTGATGCTTCTATTTGAATGTTTTGACCTAAGTTATGATTATGACAAACAAGGAAGGTATTTAAAATCAGTTTTGTGAACCATTAGTGTGCAACATAGAAACTGATTTCATTGTGGCATATTGACAAACACCTAGTGTGCACAAAGGTTGGAACCTTGAAATGGTTAACTTGGCAACTACTTATACCAAAATTTTGCAAAGAAGAAGAAGTAGAGGTAACCAATTACACTTAAATACAGTCGATTAAACACAACATGGTAGAATCATCACTTACATTTTTCTAACCTAGAGATAAAGGAAAGCAAAAAGCAAGTTTTGATGAACACAATCATGCAAGCATAACAAAATAGGAAAAACATAACAACACCTTGGATGAGGAAGATACTTACTTGGTGTCAAAAAGCAAGACGATGGAATGAAAAATGGAAGTGGACAGTAGCTTGGGTGAGTTGATGGTGAAGGAAAGTAGAAATGGACAGCCAAGGTAAAAAAAAGAAATGAAAAATCACCAAGTAAAGAATTTGTACCTTGCTGTATTGTGGCTTGCCCAAGCGACCAATTTGGTCTATATGCACTCGCCTGGGTGAGTTAAAATAGTTTTTTTTTATAAGAATAAAATGTTACTTATGCTATATTTAGAGTTATACTATTTATTTATTTTCTAGCCTATATTTACTATTTTAGAAATATATATATATATATATATATATATATATATATATTTACTACTTTAAAAATATAAGAAAATGTTTAAGAACTTACCTTACTAGGTTGCCTCCTAGAAGCGCTTCTTTTACGTCGTGTTAGTTGGACGCGTTGCAGCTCAAATGTCTTGAAGTTGTATCACAGTGGTGAGCCTTTCAAATTCACCACCTAGATACGACTTGAGTTTGCTTCCATTTACAGTCCACGTTCTCTTTGTACTGGGGTCCTCGAGTATCACAGCTCCATGTGACTTGACTTCCTTTATAATGAAAGCTCCAAACCATTTCGACTTCAGCTTTCCTGGAAACAATCTCAATCAAGAATTAAATAACAAAACATTTTGTCCAAGATGAAAATTCCTTTTCACAAGCTTTTTATCATGATATAATTTAACTTTTTCTTTGTAAAGCTTGGAATTCTCATAAGCTGATAGTCTCATTTCTTCCAGTTGATGCAGCTGTAGCTTCCTTTGTTCACCTGCAAGATTAATATCAAAATTAAAGAATTTTAAGGCCCAGAAAGCTTTATGTTCCAGCTCCACTGGTAAATGGCAAGATTTGCCATAAACCAGCTGAAATGGTGTGAGCCCTGTGGGTGATTTAAATGTTGTTCGATATGCCCAAAGAGCTTCATCAAGTTTCTGAGACCAATCTTTACGTGACTGGGCAACTGTCTTTTCTAAAATTTTCTTGATTTCTCTGTTTGAAACTTCAGCTTGCCCGTTAGTCTAGGGATGATACGGAGAAGCTACTTTATGTCGAACACCATAATGTTGCAGGACCTTTTGAAGTTGAGCATTACAAAAATGTGATCCTTCGTCACTGATTAATGCACGAAGTGTTCCAAATCTGGAGAAAATATTTCTTTTCAAGAAGCGAATAACTGTCTTTGAGTCAGCTTTCTGCCCAGCTATTGCTTCTACCCATTTTGTTACATAATCCACTGCCAACAAAATATATTCATTTGCATACGATAATGGAAATGGACCAATAAAATCTATTCCCTAACAATCAAAGGCTTGGACTTCTAAAATATTTTGCAGAGGCATTTCATTTCTTCTAGAAATTCCTCCAGTCCTTTGACAATTGTCACACCTTTGCATATATTCATGGGTGTCCTTGAACATTGTAGGCCAATAGAAACCTGCTTGCAGAACTTTTGCAGCAGTTCTTTCTCCATTATAATGCCCTCCATAAGGTGAGTTGTGACAATGCCACAGAATTTTCCTTGCCTCTTCCTGTGTCACACATCTTCTCAAAAGGTTATCTGAACCAATCTTGAAAAGATATGGATCATCCCACACAAAATATTTAGCATCGCTAAGAAACTTCCTCCTTTGGTGTCAAGAATAATCTTCTGGGATTGCACCAACTGTCTTAAAATTAGCCATTTCTGCGAACCATGGCCTTTCTGAGATATGAAGGAGTTTCTTGTCAGGAAATTCTTCTTGTATTTCTGGATCTGGTGTGGCTTCATTAGTGAGTCTGGATAAATGATCTGCCACATAATTTTTGCACCCTTTCTTATCTTTTATTTCTAGATCAAATTCCTGCAAAAGTAAAATCCATCTGATAAGTCTGGGTTTAGAATCAATTTTAACAAATAAATATTTGATTGCGGCATGATCTGTGTAAATCACCACCTTAGATCCTATCAAATATGATCTAAATTTTTCCAAGGCATATACTATAGCAAGCAGTTCTTTTTCAGTAGTTGCATAATTAATCTATGCCTCATTTAAGACCTTGCTTGCATAGTGTATAACGTGGAAAACTTTATTCTTTCTTTGTCCCAAAACTGCTCCCACCGCATAATCATTCGCATCGCACATAATTTCAAAATCAAGATTCCAATCAGGTGCGGTGATTACAGGGGCGGAGATCAGTTTTTGTTTCAAAGTTTCAAAAGCTTGGAAGCAAGAATTATCAAACTGAAATGGGACTTCTTTGTTTAACAGATTGCTAAGTGGCTTAGCAATTTTTGAAAAATCCTTAATGAATCGCCTGTAAAATCCTGCGTGTCCCAAGAAACTTCGAATGCCTTTGACATTGCTTGGTGGAGGTAATTTCTCAATGACATCCACTTTAGCTTTGTCCACTTAAATGCCTTTCTTGGAAATCTTGTGACCTAACACATTGCCTTCTGTCACCATAAAGTGACACTTTTCCCAATTCAGCACAAGGTTAAATTCAATACAATGTTTTAAAACAATATCAAGATTATACAAGCATGAATCAAAAGAAGTACCAAAAACAGAGAAGTCATCCATGAATATCTCTATACTTTTCTCTACTAAATCAGAAAAAATAGAAAACATGCATCTCTGGAAAGTGGCAGGAGCATTGCATAAACCAAAGGGCATTTTCCTTTATGCAAAGATACCAAAAGGGCAAGTAAATGCTGTTTTTTCTTGGTCTTGAGGGTCAACACTGATTTGGTTATATCCAAAGTACCCATCAAGAAAACAATAATATTGCTTACTTGCTAACCTTTCTAGCATTTGATCCATAAAAGGTAAAGGAAAATTATCCTTCCTGGTGGCGTTGTTGAGCTTCCTTTAGTCAATACACATTCGCCAACCCGTGACAGTACGAGTTGGAATAAGCTCATCCCTATCATTCTTTATCACTGTCATGCCACCTTTTTTAGGCACCACTTGGACGGGGCTTACCCATTGACTATCTGATATAGGGTAGATCATTCCTACTTCTAACAGTTTTACTACTTCTTTTCTCACTACCACCTTCATGGTTGGATTTAGATGTCTTTGTGGTTATGCAACAGGTTTAAAGTCTTTTTCCATTAAAATTTTATGCATGTAGTATGAAGGACTGATACTTGTTAAGTTTGATAAGGTCCAAGAGCCTTATTGTTTTGTTGTAAGATGTTCACCAATTTCTTTTCTTCATCCTTAGAAAGATTTGCATTGATGATTACTGGTTTCTGAGAATTTCCTGCAAGAAAAATATATTTTAAATGTGAAGGAAGTACCTTAAGTTCCAGCTTTGGTTCCTCTTCCTTCTTTTCTTCCTTTAGTTCTTCAAATATGTTTTGATGATTAGGCACTTCGTTGCAAGAGTTTAGGTGATGAAGATACTTTGACTTGTTGTTATCTCCTTCTTCTTGAGTTTCAGTCAAATGCTTTCTCTAAACCATCTTTCTTGTGAAAGAATCTTCTAGAGTCAGAAATAACTTCATCGAGAACATCCACTCTAAAACATTCTTTCTTATCTACAGGGTGCTTGATGGCTTCAAGAACATTAAACTGAACTTCATCATCATGAACTCTGACAGTGAGCTTTCCCTCATCAACATCAATAAGAACTTTGGCAGTCTTCATAAAGGGTCTGCCAAGAATTAACGGTACTTCACTGTCTTCATCCATGTCCATGACTACAAAGTCAACGGGGAAGAAGAATTTGTTGACTTTCACCAACACATCTTCAATGACGCCATAGGGATGCTTAATAGATCTATGAGCTAACTACAGCATCATCCTGGTAGGCTTGATTACAACCTCTCCTATCCTCTTTACCATGGATAATGGTATGAGGTTGATGCTTGCACCTAAGTCAAGAAGAGATTTTTCCACAGATAATTTACCAATTGTAACAGGAATTGTAAAGCTACCTGGATCTCTAGATTTTCTGGAAGGGTCTTATGGATGATGGCACTGCATCCTGCATCCAGCTCTATGGTCTCCTCATCGGTGTATCTTCTTTTCTTGGTGAGGAGATCCTTCATGAACTTAACGTATGTTGGCATCTGCTCCAATGCCTCAGCAAAAGGGATATTTATTTGTAACTGCTTGAAGATGTCAAGGAAACGTTTGTATTCCCTTTCCTTTGACTTCTTGGATGGAGCATGTGGATATGGCATGTTTTGGACTGGGGGTGGGCTTAAGGCTGCTTTGCCTTTGTCACTTCTTTTCTTTTCCTCATTTGTCACTTTTCTCTCAATTTTTCATTGGTTTCTTCTTCATTTTTTTCTTTTTCTTTTTCTTTTTCCACATCTTCATTTTTCTTTACAATTCCTTCATTTTTCTCTTCCTCATTTCTACCCACTACAGTTCCCCTTCTAGTGATAATTGCTTTACACTGCTCTTTAGGATTGATTTGGGTATTTGCTGAGAAAGATCCACTTCCATTGTCAGCTAACTGCTTGGCAAGCTGCCCCACTTGTACTTCTAAATTCTTGATAGAAGCTTCGGTGTTCTTTTGATTGCTGATGGACATTTGCATAAATTGTGTAAGGGTGTCTTCCATCTTTGTCAATCTGTCAGACTGAGCTTGTTGTGCTGGATTTCTATTTGAAGGACCTGAAAAGGAATTAGAAGAACTTGCAAAGGAATTGTTAGGAGGACCTGCAAAAGGAGGGTTAGTGGGAACATAAGCATTATTATTTTGCCTCCAGTTATAAAGTTGATTAGAACCTGGACCACTGCGATATCCTTGGTAATTCCCTTGATAATTTTGTTGAGGTCTTGCTTGATTTTGAGTGTAATGTGCTTCCTCTTCTTGTGGACAATCACCAAGTGCTGTGCAATGGCCATTCTGATGGTTCCCTCCACAAAAATCACATCTCAAGATTTGTACTTGATGAGCTGAATGGGATTTTTGTAAGCCCTCTTGCTGAAGTTGAGGAATTTGGCCTATTTGTTTGGTTAAGGCCTCTAATTGCTGGGTGAAGAGCTTATTTTGAGCCGAGATGGCACTTTGAGTGTCGAGCTCTAGTACGCCTTTCCTCTGAATTGGTGATTTATCATGGTGAGATTGATAGTCACTTACTGCTATGGAATCAATGATCACTATGGCTTCCTCAGGGCTTTTAGACATCATGGTTCCTCTAGCTGAAGCATCAAGGATCATCTTGGTCTGAGGCCTCAAACCACTATAAAAGATGTGAAATTGTGCGGCATCATCAAAATTGTGGTTCGGGCATCTCCTTAGTAGTGACTTGAATCTTTCCCATGTCTCACACAAGGGTTCATTTGCACCTTGAGAGAAAGTGGCAATAGCTATGATGAGGACATCAAAGGTCAACCCAGCATCAAAGACCAACCCCAAGACCAAGATCCAATACAAGGCATAGGAGGACCCATGACAAGAGCTAGAGCTAAAAAGACCCAAGAAGCTTTGCAACATGTAATGGCTAATCTGAGGGCAATCCAATTGCTTGAGGGAACCCAAAATATAGAGGGCTGCATGACTGGATT
>PYAF01000869.1:0-15544 GCA_007407185.1 Glycine tomentella
TGTAGTAAAGTTCCTAGAAATTCTATTCTAGATTTTCTTGTCACCTATTAGTAATTTATTACCTAGGAGTATTGTATTGAAATTTTTCTAATCTCTATTCTAGGTAAAAAAAATCCTTTAATCACATATTACTAATTGATCTAAAACATTTCCTAAATTACACATTCAACACGTATATAAAAATATTGGGGTGTTACAAGGAAAGTTTTGAAATAGTTTTCTTTCACCATTGATTCAAGTCTGGTAATATTTTGCATACATCAGTAGTGGATCATCAGGTGGTTTCTTTTCTTTCCATACAACTTGTTTGTAAATTCTTTTTGAATTTCTTTTTGTGTAACTATAACAATAGTTTTTCTTAAGTATTTTTTAGAATAGGTGTTTCTAGAGGTAAGAGCAGAGATAGGTTTTCTCTATGTCTTGACCACAGAGAATCTATGTGAGTTAGATATCTCATTCTTGATCTAGGTGTGATTAAGAGTGATTTTAAGGGCTTGTAAGAAACAATTTGTTATTAATGGAATTCTAACTTGTTGGTTAGAAGAATTGGATGTAGCTTCTCTAGGTTGAGAAGTAAACCAGTATAAATCTTTGTACTAACTACTTCATCTTTATCTTTTCTTGTGATTATAACTTGTCATTCGTTGGTGCAACATTTCACAATCAACATAATTTTTTTTATTGCATTTTTTAAGGTTTGGTGTTTGATTGATTGAAAACTTTCTTGGATTGTTTTGTGATATGATCTTTTTAACTTTGATTGTTTAAGAATTTTTAATCGGCCAAGATCAACCAATTCACCCCTTTCTTAGTTCTTGTGTGTTATTTATACTGTTTTCACATTTATTTTATTACAAATATTTGTGACTACACTACAAAAAAAGTGACATATAACTAAGATTTTTTTTATCTAAATATTATTCCACTCACACCTTCATTTGTGGATGGCATTTTTTCCTATATTTTCTCTTAATAGTTTTAATTTTTGTGGGTTTTATTTTATTTATTTATTTTAGAATGCAATCTTGTGCTAAGAACCAAGAATTGAAACAAGAAAGAAAAGAAAGAATTTTATTCGCTAGTAAGAAAAGAACAAAAAATAGGAAAGAAAACTCTCCTCCAAGGATTTTCCCTTCACAAAAGATTTCTCCTTTCACAAAAGAGCTAATGCTCAATTTACAAATGATAAGATTTCCCCCTATCCTATCCTTTTTGCCCTATTTATATCTAATAAATCCCTCTAACTAACTAGCTAATTAACTCATTAGCAACCTAACTATCTTAACTAACTTTTTTTTTCTCTTTATAACCTAACAATAAATCCCTCCTAAAAATCAACCTTGTCCTCAAGGTTGGAATTTGAACAATGGAATTATAAACTAAAATGACACACTTCCTCAAGTTTTTCACCACTATGGGTGATGCAAAATCTTTTTCTACCACTTCTCTATAATCATGTCATCGGCTACACCAACATCCAAGTTTGGTGGTATAAATCTTGCCACACAATTTAAAATCCAAGTTTCTGGTTGTAATTGTTGAAATTGGATCCCTTGACTCATCTTCATCACCATGATCTTCATCTGCCTTTCTTGATAGCATTGTGGTGCTTTGCTGCCATAGGCTTGGGATCTGCCAGTTAAATCCTTGAATAAGTTTGGTTGGCATATTATCCAATTTTCTGCTCCTCTTTTATGAATCCCATTTCTATAACCCATTTCGGCTTAACCCATTATGTAAAAAGTTAGGCATACTTGGTAGAATTCCAAAACTTCCCCTTCCTCTTTCTCATCCTTTAGAAATGAATCATTTACATGAACAAGATGTGCCTTTTTGGGGTCTCTCCATGGGGGATCAACTGTGAACCCATTGGCCACTTCATGCAAACTCAAGTTTGGCAACTTTGATTGTTGTGGGGATGCGGGTGGACTCCCTATAATTTGAATCATCATGACTGTCTTTGTACCTTTTTTCTTCCTTGGCTCCATTTTCGCGCTGTCATCCATAGACGCAACAAAATTTAATGCTCAAGGCTCACCCAACAAGTTGACATTCCAAGATTCCAACACCATTTGATGTTCCAACCACCTTCATGAATGATTTTTGTTTCATCATAAAAATATTTTTATGGAAATCTGAATCTGGAAAACAATGAGGCTTTGTTGCATCATCAACTTTGACTTCCTTCTTGATCAAATCTCTTATTGGGTTATTAAGAAAATTTTGTCTTCGCAACCCACATTTGTCACTTTTTTCCTTGTGCTTCTCCATCTTTACTGATGGATCAAGTTCATCCTCCATAACCTTTTCAATCTTTGTTTCTCTTACTAATTTTGCTTCACCATTTTTGGTTTCTTCTCCACCACAAAAGGGAGTGGTTCTTGATTACTGAACCTTCTTAACTTGTTTTCTGATTTCAAGAACTGCAATGGGTCACTATCACACTCAAAATTGTTACCCCTTAAATCAATTCCCCCTTTTATACTTCTATCAAAGCTAGGTAGTTTCACCTTTCTTGTCCAAAAATTAGCCTTTGCTTAATTGAATTCTGACCTACCCACTTCCCTCCATGCTATTTTTGTCTTATTGAGAGGCATGTGAATTAACTTCTCCATTCAATATCGTGCGCTGACGAGGGCGGGGAGTGATCACCAGTGCAGTGAGGCACGGACAAGGAGCGGCTCCTAGCAGGCTTCCAACGGGAGGGGTACATGAATGAATCGAATACACACTCGAACGAGAGGGATCCAGAGGCTGTGCAGGTATGGGACTGCACAGTTGAGGATAACTTAAAGGAAATAATAGGTACTACCTATACCAACAAGGTACTACCTATACCAACAAAGCACACTGAAAAGTCTTGTGTTGGTATGTAGGGACAGTCGTTGATCCTGCAAGTGGCCGGGCGTTACAGTGCGCAATAAGTGTTTCGATTGTGAAATATTGGTCATTGATTGAGAATTTTTAGTTTAATATTTCTATCCTTCATAGCTTATTTGAATTCTCTTGGTTTATTATTTTTTCATGTTAACTCAGTTTTGGTCTTACGCAAATAATTGGGCTTAATTGATCATTGTTGCTTATTTTTGGATTTTGTGCATCCTATCTTCCTTGTGTAGGACCTATAGGATTTTATAGAACTCCAAATGAAGCATATGAGTAGTCCTTAGAAATATAAGGAAAATACCTATAATTTTGTCTGAGATAAGCCTGGGCCAATTCTGTCATTTTGAGGGTCATTTTAGGCTTGGAAGTCAGAACCTTTGCACATGAACTTTGGGCTTCGAGATTGGGCTTCGATTTTTGTAATTAGCATAATTAGTTAGATTAGATGGGCCTAATCAGGGCCCAACTTTTCCTATTGATTCAGTCACTATATACCAGTGAAGTTTGTTACTTAGTTAGTTATTTTCATTTTGTACAAACAAAATTTCTAAATTTATGGGCAAGTTTTTAGAATCAAACTTTTTTCTCTCAACTGTTCTTCATTTTTCCTAGCAAGGAGAATTTGAGTTCTGGTTTGGTATTTCAATTTCTTTGTGAATGTTCATCTTCTTCTTCAATCCTATTTTTGATTTTCATTATTATGAATGTGTTTAGGATTGAAAATGAATTAGGTTATGGATTCATTTCCTAATTCAAAATTTTAATCACAAATTGTTTAGATGATATTTCAATCTGATTTGTGATTTCAATTAATTTAAGAGTTAATTCAATTGAACTGCTTCTAATGATATTGGTTGAACTTTCACAATAATCATTATCTGAAGAACTATGATAATTTGAATTGTTTGGTTTGGTGAACTGGATTGATATTCTTGAATCTGTTTAACAACATTTTTCATTAATTATGTAGTTTCTTCATTTTTCTTCAATTCTTGTTTGTGTTTTTACAATTTTTGTTCATTGTCTGCAAATCGTTCGTAGGTTATTTCAAATTGAATTGTATCTCTGAGTCGACCTAGGTTATTCCTATGCTACAAAATTATCATGGTTTTATTTGTTTTGTAGCAATTCGACAGTTGTTATCAAAACTGGCGTCGTTGCCAGAGATATGGTTCATTGTGTGCCAACCTTAATCCACTCATAATTAGATAGTAGTATAGTACTTTTACATCTATGTATTGGGAAAAAAACTACATCTGTTGCACATTTTTCATTTTGCATAATTTGCATATTCTGCATATTCTCCATTTTGTTGCATGTTGCATTGTCCTTTTAAGTAGTGCAGACCAATGTGAAAAATAGAGTAGTAGTGTAGTGTAGTTGTGTTTTGTGTCGCATAAGTAATTTGTCTTGTGAAGTTTGTCTATACAACTTGGTGTTCAAAGTTTATCCCACATTTTGAGCAAATTCATCCTCTAACTAGGAGTTTTAGCGACATGGGCATTTGGGTCATTTCACATGTGACGAGCTCAGAATGGGCTGAAACTTGGTCAGAATGTAGAAAAAAAATTCATACATCATGATGCCTCTGTGAGGGATGAACATGGGCATTGAGGGTCCTTTTTGCCAAATTCGATGATCTAGACTACTTTTGGAATTTTTCCTATTTTCGTGATTTTTGAAAATCAACAAAAAAATTACCAAAAATCAAGAATGATTTTTAGACATTTACTGTAGCGTTTTTGAATTTTTTAAAAATTGTTTGAGGCAATTTTCTATTTTTTGTATCATTTCAACAAATATTGTGAATAATGTTCTAGTAGAGTAGTTGTCTATTATTTATGTGATTTCTGTCACTAATGAGTTGAATTGTGAATGACTAGGTCCAAACTAGGTGACTTGCATTCATATGATCCTGAGATAGATAGGACATTTGATAGGTTGAGCAGAGATAATAGAAGTGTAGTTGTGCATGATAGTGTAGTTCTGGGTAGTAGTATAGTGTATTATAAGCATTCTGTTTCTGAGTTTTCTATTTTTGAGCTTTCTATTTTTGTTTCTGAACATTATGAGCCTGAAATTGGTGTTGATACAATGACTGATAACAATCGAACTCTTAAGGAATTGGCTACACCTGATGTTGTTTATCAACCTTGTTGTATTCAATATCCTAAGACAGTAACATTATAAGCTAAAGTCTGGAGTAAATCTATTTGCTTCCAAGTTTCATGGTCTTGCAAGTGAAGATCCATACAAACATCTTAAGGAGTTTCATGCAGTGTGTTCCACCATGCAAACACATGACATTCATAAGGACTATGTGAAGATGAAGACATTTCGATTCTCTTTGGATGGTGTGGCTAAGGACTGGTTGTACCTTTAATCAGATCCTATCAACACTTGGACAAATATGAAGAAAAGATTTTAAAAGAAATTATTCCCTGCCAGAACAACATCCATCTGAATAAAAATATATGGTATAAGGCAACTACCTGGAGAGACATTATATGAGTATTGAGAAAGATTCAATAAGTTGTATGCTACTTGTCCTCACCATCAAATTAGTGAGCAATTGTCAATCCAATATTTTTATGAAGGATAGATGTTAATGGATAAGAGTATGATAGATGCAGCCAGTGGAGACGCTTTAATGGACAAGACTCCTCTTTCTGCAAGACAATTGATTTCTAACATGGCAGCCAATTATCATCAAAATGGTACTAGAGTTGCTGCACCATCCAAGGTTGCTGCAAATGAAGTTTTTGTTTCTATGGTTGCAAGTAACCATAGGTTGGAGAATAAACTGACAGAATTAACATCCCTTGTGAGACAGCTTGCCATTAGTCAACAACAAAATGTGATGACAGCCAATCAACCAAGGCTGTGTGGTATCTATTGTGCACCTGATCATCCAATAGATACATGTCCCACTCTCTAAGAAACAGAATAGGTTGCTAAAGTTTCTGCCATACAACCTGGACAACCATTCAAACCTCAACAACAACAGGATAATTCTTACTCCAACACTTATAATCTTGGTTGGAGAGATCATTTGAACTTGAGGTATGGTCCTTGTCCACAACAACATCAGACACAACAAAAACAACCATTCAGACAACAACAATATCAACCGTCCACCAACAAATACCAAGCTCCCCCATTCAGAAAACAACAACAATTCCAACAACCTGTACCTACACCTACACAACTTGTGCAGAGCAGTTCTGGACCTTCCTTGGAGGAGCTGATAAAGCAAATGGCAACCAACAACATTCAATTTCAACAGAATGTGAGTGCAACATTCAAATTGGACAATTAGCTACAACTTTCAACCACATGCAGCATCAAGGTTTTGGCAACATAGGAACAACCAATTATTAGTCCAAAGAATGTGAGTGCTATTACCTTGAGGAGTGGCAAGGAGATTCTAAATTCAGCAGATGCTGGTGCCAAAATTGATGATAGTGCCAAAACAAATTATGCACCAAAACTGATTCCTTTACCTTTTCCTTCTAGATCCATTCATGTAAAGGAAATGGAGTTTAATTCTTATCTTCTTGAGAAATGTTTCTGCACTTATACAGAGCAAAAATGTTGCTGCCATTCCACCATCCACCTTGCCACAAAAGTGAAATGATCCTGGCACTTTCATTGTCCCTTGCAACATTGGAGATTGCACTTTTACAGATGCCATGCTTGACCTTGGAGCCTCAATTAATGTCATGCCCACATTAGTTTACAAATCATGACATCTTGGTGATTTGAAACCCACTGGTGTTGCCATTCACTTAGCCAACAGGAGTGTTTCACTTCCACTTGGAGTTATTGAAAATGTGCTAGTGCGAGTTAATGATTTGATTTTTCCAACAAATTTTTACATTTTGGATATGTAGAATGAGTCTTCCAGCCATGGTTCCACATTGATCCTAGGGAGACCATTCTTGATGACAGTTAGGACCAAAATTGATGTGCATGTAAGAGCTCTTTCCATGGAGTTTGGTGATGATGTTGTTCATTTCAATATTTTTGAGGCCATGAGACATCCTCTGCAGAGGAGCATTCTATCTTCCTTGTAGATATCATTGATGTTGCAATAGATGGTGTAGATATTTGTACATGTTTACTTTCTGATTTTTCTAACTTTTCTGATTTTGATTTGGGTTCTTTTAATTGTACCTGTGATGATTTTGCTGTTGTGTGTAGTATTTGAGCGGAGATTTCCTCTATGATTCACTTTGATTGTGTTGCAGGTGCAAGTTCTGATTCTTCTATCTCCCTCCATCAGCCATTCCCTTGTCGTCCATCATTCAGCCACCTTCGTTGGAGCTGAAGCCACTACCTGAGCACCTTAAATATGCCTATTTAGATGATCCTCAGAATCTCCCAATCATCATATCCAACATCCTGTTACTTGAGCATGAAGAGAAGTTGCTGCACGTTTTGAGAGGCCATAAAAAGGCCATTGGGTGGACACTTATTGACCTTCCTGGAATAAATCCTTCCATATGCATGCATCGGATACTCTTGGAGGATGATTCTAGGCCAATAAGGAAGCCACAGAGGAGGCTGAATCCCGCCATTCTTGATGTGGTGAAGAAGGAGGTGATGAAGCTACTAGTTGTAGGGATCATCTATCTAATTTCAGATAGCACTTCTGTTTCACCTGTCCAAGTGGTCCCTAAGAAGTCGGGCATCACTGTTGTGAGAAACTAGGATAATGAGTTGATTCCGACTAGAGTAGCCAATAATTGGTGAGTTTGCATTTACTATAGGAGACTTAACCAGACAACTCGCAAGGACCATTTCCCTCTCTCATTCATTGACCAAGTTCTGGAGATGTTGGCAGGTAAATCACATTATAGCTTTCTTGACGGTTTTTCAGGTTACATGCAAATTCATATTGCACTGGAGGACCAACACAAAATCGTATTCACCTATCCATTTGGAACATTTGCCTACACCAGGATGCGTTTTGGCCTATGCAACACACTTGGCACCTTCCAAAGGTGCATGGTGAGCATCTTTTATTATTTATTAGAGAGTTGCATGGAGGTGTTTATGGATGATTTCACTGTTTATGGTTCCTCTTTTGATGCATGTTTGGATAGCCTCTTTAGAGTTCTTAACCAGTGCATTAGGACTAACCTTGTTCATAACTTTGAGAAATGTCATTTTATGGTACATGAGGATATACTCTTGGGGAATTTGATCTCTACTATAGGTATTGAGGTCGATAAGGCCAAGATTGATGTTATTACTTCTCTACCTTACTCCGCCTCTGTGAAGGAAGGCGTTCTTTTCTTGTAAATGCAAGTTTTTATAGGAGATTCATCTAGGATTTCAGCAAGAATACCCTGTCATTGTCCAAGCTTCTCCAAAAGGACATAGACCTCTCCCATCAACCCATCATGTAGCCACCAGATTAGGAGCTTCCCTTTGAGCTCATGTGTGATGCCTCTAGCTATGTACTTGGGGCTGTGTTGTCAGTGAGAATTGATAAACTATCCCATGCCATTGCTTATGGTTCACGCACTTTAGATGCAACCCATGTTAACTACACCACCATTGAGAAAGAGCTTTTGGCTATTGTTTTTGCTTTAGATAAATTCAGATCTTAGTTGCTTTAATCCCATATCACTGTCTTTACTAACCATGCAGCTTTGAAGTACCTGTTGAAGAAGCCTAATGCTAAACCTAGATTGATCAGGTGGATGCTTCTTCTTTAGGAGTTTGATATTGAGATTAAGGAAAAGAGTGGTGTAGAAAACTTGGTCGCTGATCAATTGAGCATGATTGAGGGACCTGTTGAGTCCTTTCCTATTAGGGATAATTTCGCTTATGAGCATTTGATGCATTGACCAAGTGATCCGCAGGTGTGTTCCAGATCATGACATTTAGTCTATTCTTCAGTTTTGTCATGACACACCTACCGACAACCATTTTGGTCCTCAGCGGACTGCTAGGAGGGTGTTAGACTATGGGTTCTATTTGCCCACCATGTTTAGAGATGCTCATCGTTTTTCCACCAGTTGTGAGCAATGTCAGCAAGCAGGAGGGACCATTACACATAGGCATGAGCTACCTTAGTAACCCATTATTTTCTGTGAGATTTTTTTATGTATAAGGTATTGATTTTATTGATCCATTTCTTGATTCTCATGTTTTTTCATATATTTTGCTTGCTATTGATTATGTTTCTAGATGGGTTGAAGCTAAGGCCACTAGAACTAATGATTCTAAATTTGTTATGAATTTTGTGAGATCTAACATTTTTTGCAGGTTTGGTGTGCCTAGAGCCATTATCAGTGACAAGGGGAGCCATTTTTGTAATAGGTCATTGACATCCTTGCTCCATAAGTATGGGGTTGTGCATAGAGTTGCTACAACTTATCATCCCTAAGCTAATGGGCAAGCAGAGGTTTTTAATAGAGAGAGCAAGCAAGTGTTGCATAGGGTAGTGCAACCCAACTGGAAGGATTAAAACTTGAAGATGCTATATGGGCTCACAGGACCGCTTACAGAACACCTTTGGGGATGTCTCCCTATACAGTGGTTTTTGGTAAGGCATTCCACCTTTCGGTGGAGATTGAGCCCCATGCTTATTGGGTGGTGAAGAGTTGTAACATGGCATTTGATGAAGCAGGTATGGAAAGGAAGCGTCAATTGCAAGAACTTGAAGAGATTCGCTTAGAAGCCTATTAGAGCTCCAAGATTTACAAGGAGAAAGTGAAGAGCTTTCATGACTCTAGGATTCTTAGGAATGAGTTCCATATTGGCCAAAAAGAGTTCTTGTTTAACTCTCCCCTCAAGCTTATTTCCGATAAATTTCGATCTAGATGGGATGAAACTTTTGTTATTACTAATGTTTTTCCCCATGGTGCAGCTGAGATTAAAAATGAATTTATTCGCAAGGTCTTCAAAGTGAATGGTCACCAACTCAAGCTATTTCATGAGAGCCCTCAAGTGGAGGAGGAGCTTGTGGCAGACTTCTCTTTGGTCTTGCCAATTTTATGTGATGATGTGCCTTGAATGACACTTGAGGAGTTTCCTTTTCCCTTCATTTATATGTTGTCTCTTTTGTTGCATTTCATTGCATGCTCACATTGAGGACAATGTGCACTTAAACTGTGGGAGGAAGAATTTACAAAATCTATTTTATCTATTTTCTGTTTTCTCTCTTTTCTATTTTCTTTATCTGTTGTTATTTTCTGTTTCTATATTCTATTTTAGTTTTTAAGTTTGCATTTGTTTTCTGTTATGTTTAGCTGCATGTTGTTTCTGTTTGTTTCTCTTTTTGTTTTGTTGTATTTGTTTTATTTTGTTGTTTTATTGTTTTTACATACAAAAAATAACTAAATAAATAAATAAAATATTTTGCAGTAGTTGTTTTCTGTGTTTTTTGTTTTTGTTGATTTAGGCATTTTTTTCATGTTTTTCATAGGATTTCTAACTTGTATAAATTGTGAGAAATGTACCATTTTGGATTGAGAGGTTTCATGCTTGATGTGAGTCATTATTGCAATTATTGAAGTGATAAGTAGACTTGGAAAATAAAATTTAAGGTGGATCATGTGCGATAGAATCATGCCTTGTGAGTTTTTGGGCCATTGGGGATGAATCACATTATTGCGTTCATGTTCTTTTATGTGTGATTTCACCTTTGTGCTATATTACTCTAGGTTCTGTCTTGCCTCTCTTGACATTCCTTGTTGCACATGCATTGATTGAAATGATTTAAACTTTCTTTCTTTTAGTCACTAGCCAAATAAACCTACCTTGCATTGATATCCATTGTCACCTTTTCTTTCTTTTGTAGCTCATTCCAAGCCAAAAAGTGGAAAATCATGTTGTCCTAAATTTAGGGAGAAAAGGGGCCTTGGAACTGTTTTGGGAGTGAGTTTCAAACAAGCGTAGGGCATTTATATTTTGTTTTTTTTTTTTTATGAAAGTTCATTTATTTTTTCTAATTTCATTTTCGTTTGATTTATGAAAAAGAAAAAAGGGTGATGAATGAAAAAAAAGAAAAAAAAAAGAAAAAAGATAAAGAAATAGTAAAAAAGCAAAAGTTCAAAGAATAAGAAGTACAAAGAAAAAAAATTCAATAAAAGTGTGTTGTTGTTCATTTTCATCCTTATAAGTACTTTTTATTTTAATTGTGTTGTTCTCCATCTTGTTTCTTTGTTTCTACCCCTCTTTTTACTTGTTGGATTACTCTCCATTGCCCATTTTTTCTCTTAGTTTTAGCTTAAATATCCTTCTCTTATCCACCCTTACCTAAGCCATACATTACAAACCAACAAAAGCCCTTTTGATCTTTGGATGCATGTGTATTTCAATTTTAATGAGTTAGAGTCTTGTCAAAATTTGGATGTGCTAGTTACATGTGGTGCTTGAGTGTAAACACAAAACCATATACATTGGATGAGGTTGAGTGTTGTTTTTTCAGAGATTTCTATCACCTTGGTACATTCTTAATTTTAAACTTGACTACTTTTTCACTTTGCACTTTGTGATCATGTGTTCATGGATTGGTTGTTACTTTGCACTTTATCATTACTTTTGTGAATTGTTATGATCCATTGAAAAATGTGTGTGCCTTGTTCATACCTGTCTTTTGGTTTGTGGTTTACTTTAGTTTGATTTTTCTTAGTCTTTCTTTTAGTTTTGCCTAGGAGTGCAAATGATAAAGTGTGGGGGAATTTGATTAAGCATTTTTAGTTTAATATTTTTCTATTCTTCTTAGCTTGTTTGACTTCTCTTGGATTCTTATTTTTTTACTTTCACTTAGTTTTGGTCTTAGGCAAATAATTGGGCTTAATTGATAATTGTTGCTTATTTTCGGATTTTGTGCTTACTTTACCTATCTTCCTTGTGCATAACCTATAGGATTTTACAGAACTCCAAATGGAGCATATGAGTAATCCTAGCAAGCTCAGGAAAATACCTACAATTTTGTCTCAGATAAGCCTGGGCCAATTCTGTCATTTTCAGGATCATTTTAGGCTTGGAAATCAGAACCTCTACACTTGAACTTTGGGCTTCGAGATTGGGCTTTGATTTGTGTATTTAGCTTAATTAGTTAGATTAGACGGGCCTAATAAGGGCCCATCATTTCCTATTGATTCAGTTACTATATATTAGTGTAGTTAGTTAGTTATTTTCATTTTGTATAAAAGAATTTGTAGCTTCTTGTTCAAATTTTTAAAATCAAACTCTTTTCTCTTGACTGTTCTTCAATGTTCTTCATTTTTCTTACACAAAATAGAAAAACACTATGAACACACACAATAACCAAGAGGAGGGGGGTGAATTGGTTTAAACTTGGCCTTTTAAAAATCTTTAAGGAATTAGAGTAATAAGATCGTATCACAATTAAACCAAGAATGTTTCAACCAATCAAACTACTCAGCTCAAGAAAACAATTGCAAAACCTTACACTTGTTGAATAAGAAAGATTTGACCAAAGAATCATAGATTAAGACATCAAGAAGAGATTAAAGAAAGTAATCAACA
This sequence comes from Glycine tomentella, assembly GCA_007407185.1. Lineage (NCBI taxonomy): Eukaryota > Viridiplantae > Streptophyta > Magnoliopsida > Fabales > Fabaceae > Glycine > Glycine tomentella. Next base: position 12,400 of record PYAF01000869.1, read on the forward strand.
CAAGAACTTATACTGGTTCACTTCTCACCTTTGAGATGTTACATTCGCTTTCTTCTAACCAAACTTAGTTAGAGTTCCACTATTCACAATATTCTTTTCTTACAAGCTTATTACAAATCACCCTTAATCAAACCTAGATTAAGAACATAAATCTAACCCCTTAGACACCTAGTGATCAAGACATAAAGAACCCTTCTCTACTCTTCCCTCCAGAGAAACCTACTCTAGAAAAGCCTTAAGAATTATATTGTAATAGTTACAAACAACCAAAAATTCTAAAACAAATTTACAAGCAAATTTAATGGAGAGAGACAACCTGTTGATCCAATAATATGAATGAATAATGATTTACCAATCTTGATACAGGTTGAAAAACAAATTTCAGAGCAAACTCTCCAAGAACTTCTTTAAAATCTTACCTAAGAAGAAATCTTTCAGTGCAACATGAAAATTTAGAATTTGTGGGACAAGAGCTTAGTAACTTAGAATATCTTTCCTCACTTCATAAGTCTTTTGAAAATCTATGAAAATTTCACAATGTAATGATCTGTATTTTTCAAAAGACCCAACAACTATTTATAATAAATTGTTGTAACTGAATGTAATCGATTAAATCGTCCATGTAATATATTAAAACCACTAATGTAATCGATTGTTAACAAGTTCAATTGATTAATGTGTTCTTGAGATTTCTGGAAAAGATATATGAACAAAGTAATCAGTTAAATTGTCATGTAATCGATTAACACAAAAAGTTTTATTTTCAAGAACGCGCCAAGTAATTGATTACCACAAATCATAATCGATTATCACAGGAGGACATTTCTATGTCTTTGTGAAGTGCAATCATATAGTTGTAATCGATTAAAGTATTCATCAAAGCTTAAGTAATAGATTACCATTAGCTGGTAATCGATTAAAACAGAGAAAATATGTTTTTCCAAAACATAAGCTTTAAACACTTTGGCTTTTCAATGCAATCATGAATGCTTTAAAATCTTTTTCACAAAACATATGCTTTTTGTAAAACCATGAATGCAAGCCAATGAATAATGTTTATGCAATGCAATAGTTCATTAGATGAAACTCTTAGACATCTAAAGATTACATATGCCTTCAATTGAATGGCATGTAACAGCTAAAACATCCAAGACTAAGAGTCTTAACATCTTGATTCTCTTCAAGCTCCCCCTGTATCTAACAATCTCCCCCTTTTTGGCTTTGATCATGCCAAACTTCAATTGAACATGTTGAACCTTTAGTGTTCTTTTAGGAGATGATTTCTAGGAGCTTATACTTGATATCTGAATTAGAACCAGCTTCTTGCCAAGAACAAATGTTAAGTATACTTTGCATAAACAATGTATATTCATAGGTATTTATATGCTCCCCCTATCTTAGGTAATTTCACATTAGATAAGATAAAGTGCAGTGTTTAATCAGAGTAAATGTTCATCCATTTTTCTTCTCTGATTTTTCTCCTCTGTTTTTATTTTATTTTCCCAAGCACATCACCCATATGTACATTTTATGTTCATCAATATGTTCATTTTTCTCCACCCTTTTGGCTTATCAATGACAAAAAAAAAGTTATAATGATATAAGCAAGGAAGATGTAAACAACTTAAAGCATAATTTTATTCATCAATGATAGGTGCAGAACAATAAAACATAAAACAAAAGCAACAAATTTTAAAACATGAGACTGGAAACAAAACAACAAGAAGCAAAACAAAGCAACCACTAAGGCATTAGATTGTTAAAGTCTCTAAGAGCCATCCTAGTCTTTATATTTTCTAGCCTAGTAGTGATGTTTTCCAAGGATGCATGAAAATCAGCAGAATGCTCATGATGTAGAGCCATCATCGCATCCATCTTTTGAATTATTAAAGATTCAAAAGGGGTCCACTGTTGCTCAGCAGGACCGGCTTCTGCATCCTCTTCTTCTTCATCTCCTTGTTCTTCAGCAGCACCACCTAGAAGAGGTTGTTCTCCAGCTATCAACCACCCATTTGGGGTTTTCATCAAACCCAACTTGGTGAGATGTTTCTCAGTGATGAGGTTGGTGATGTTTGTTGTGTTGTCCACAATCTCGTTAGAGACATCAATCCCAAAATAGTCTATAAACCTTAAGACCAATACATCATATGGGAATTGATGGCTAAGAAGTTTCTTAGACTTCATCATGGTCTCCTCAAGGACTAGAACCCAATTAATCTAAGTTCCAGTATTCATGCCATGCACCAGTTGCAAATCATCATCTGTGATTTATGCATGATTAGTGGACCTAGGGATGAGGATATAGGTGATGATGTAGTGCAACAACCTATCCTCCCCTGTCATATTTCCAACCTCCAATCTGGTCTTCAATCTAGCTTGAGGATCCAGCAACATACCTTTGTATGTATCAATCTTTGAGTACCCTCCAACTTCTTCTTTAAATCTCCTTACTGAAAATGATAGGAATACTTCAATACACGCTTTGATTCATGAGTATGAGATGTTTGTGATGAACTCCACAGAAACCATATCTCAGATGCAAACAAGGTTTACTCACATAGTAAATCATCTTCTTGGTCTTGGGAAGACCTTTGATGTTGAAGAGTTAAACATTAAAATTCTGAAATGACTTACAAGATCATGGCAACCTAAGGTGGTAGGTATCAAAGAATCAAAAGACCTCTCCAAAATGTCTATGGCTGCACTTTTCGGTAAGCTACTTGAATATGAGCTAGAAATGTCTCAATTAACACATTCTGAGAATGCAGATAAAAAACAAAAGAGTATATCTTTAAAAGCTACATCACTAGGTGTGGAGAAACAAGAAGATTCAAGTGATAAAGATTCAAGTGATGAAAACCTGAATAGTCAAGAAGTTCAGCAAGTTTATGAGGAGGAACAAAATCAGAAAGCCATCAAAGTTCATCAGCAAAAAGGACAACAACAATAAATCCACCAACTTCACATGTTTTGAATGTGGTAAACCTGACCACATCAAATCTGTGAAAATGATAGGAATACTTCAATACAACCAAGAGGGGGGGTGAATTGGTTGAATCCTTGGTAAATTAAAATTTTCAAATCAGAGTTTTCACAGGATCTTTATCACTTTAAAAATTGTTTTGAAACCAAGAATCTTATATTT
>PYAF01000869.1:15644-27603 GCA_007407185.1 Glycine tomentella
ATGAAATTTGATTCACAAACAAAGCAATTGAGAGATGAAGAGATAGGAATAAAGATCAGCCACAGATTTTATACTGGTTCACTTCAAACACTATGAAGCTACATCCAGTTCTTCCACTCAACACTAGAGTAGAGTTCCACTATTGCAAATAATATTCTTACAAGATATTACAAGTCTCTCTTTATCAACCCTAGATAAAATTCATAAGTCTAAAACACTATTAGACCCTTAGAGACCAAACCCAAAATTGAGAACACTACTCAGCAACCCTTAGAGAAACACTATCTCTAATCTTCATGTAAGAAACCCATTTACAATAAGCTAATCTTTACAGAAATCAATTAAAAGATTTACACCTTCAAAGAATAATGAAAGATTTCACCTGATAATCCAAAGAACACATGCATGTGAATGATTCAACAGGTTGAAAGAAAGATTACAGACTCAATGCATCCCTTTCCTTAAACTTTGAAACTTAATGATGCTTCACTTCTTCAAATCAAAAAACCTATATGAATTTGTGAAGCCTAAATGCTTTTTGAAACTCAGAAACACACTAAAGAAAGCTCATGAATGTTTGTGATTGCCCAGAATACGAATTATTCAATCTCACAAAGCACAGGGCAATGGGTTCTATTTATAACAGCTTTCTAACTGAAAATAGTCGATTAAACACGCTCCTGTAATCGATTATTTCGCATTTGTAATCGATTATTCCAAGAATGTAATCGATTAAAATGCTCCTGATTTGTTCTGGGTTTGAGCTATGAACAATGTAATCGATTATTACGTCAAGTAATCGATTAAGACAGACACTCATGTTTTTCAAATACACTGAGTAATCGATTATGAAATTTGGTAATCGATTAAGACAGACAATCCAATATTCTCAAATGTACTATGTAATCGATTAAAACGATATGTAGTCCATTAAATCAGCAGAACATGTTAACCATAGGTATTATATGTAATCGATTACAAACTTATGTAATCGATTAAGACAGTCAGTATGATTTTTCCATTTTAGCCTATGTAATCGATTAATTCGATATGTAATCGATTACAATGTTCTTGATTTGTTTTCCAGAAGACACGAAGAACAAAATAATCGATGCCAACAATGATGTAATCGATTAATGCAGGAAAACTTCATTTTTCCAAAAACTTTGATTTTAAGATGCCTTACCTGTTAATTGCCTTTATTTAGACCTTCAATCTAACAATCCTAGATGAATGGTTATGCATGATATGCTAATTGGATTATCAGATAACACATCTTCCCTTTTACATGAATCAAATTGATCTTCATAGATTCTTTGGCACATTTGCAATGAGGCATGTTGAAAGCACAAAACACTAATGCTTGATCCTTGTTCATTCATGCATGACTCCTCTTGAATCAACACTTACACCTTCACAAGAAATACCTGCCACAACATTCCAAAATTCTTCATCAATCTCTATTGCAACTCCATTCACTTGGGAACAAAGAACCCCATCCATGCTAGCTTTGGCATAAGTGTAGAACACTTTCACCAACTCAGGGTAGAATGTACCCTTCAATTCAAGAAACTTCTTTAGTCCTTGAGCTTCCAACATAGCAGGGAATTAAAATCCCTCATTAACAAACCAATCAAGCTCAACATACTTAGGAGGCATGACTAGTTTGGTAGCATTGAATTGCATATAGCTCTTTCTTTCAGCTTCAGTGTTGAACCATGGTATTAAGTCTATTCACAGCTGCATTAGAAGATTCTCCAGGTTTCCTCTTGCTGGTTTTGGTTCTTTTTGGGGCATCTGGGTTTGACATGATGAGATTAGGTTAAAGAAAGGAATGGGCAAAGACTTGCTTAAGGAAGAGAGGCAGATTACAAGAATTAGCTCAACTTGCTTTAAGGAAGAAAGAGATTTTCAGGTGTGAAGTTTCAGCTTGTGAAAACCTTAATTTATAGAGGTTTTGAGTTTAAAACTTTAATTTTAAAAACTTGGTAACAACTATTTCGTGTTTCAAGAATGTTTGGGTTCGCTGAACCATATTTCAAATTTGAAATTAAAGATAAGATTATCAATTACACTCTTTGAAAATCGTGCAGTTTTGCAGAAACACCATAGATAATCTATTACATAAGCTCGATAATTGATTACTCCAGATGATTTTAATTTTAAAATAGCTATGTGATCATATTAATTATCGAGCTTATGTAATAGATAATCAATTAATATGACAGTGTAATCAATTACTCCAGAGAGTTTTGAATCTGCAGATAACTTTCAAGTGTTAAGTAATCGATTAAATAACAGGGTAATTGATTACTCTAGAGAGTTTCTTATTTAGAAATAACTTTATACAACAGGTAATCGATTAGTCCAGAAAATATTTGTTTCTGGATTGCATTTAAACATCAAGTAATCGATTAATTCATTAAGGTAATTGATTACTCTAGAGATGTTTTGACTCTAAGTAGTCTTAAAGCCACAAATAATCGATTAATATGTATAGTAATCAATTAGAACAGTCAATTATGCAGCATGAACAATGTTTTTCATCAAATTTCAATCATATGTGATGCATGATCAATTTGTGATTGGTATTTCATTTGGTCATACAAATCATAGGCATGTTATCATATATTAGATTCATCAAGAATTCCTAGCGTGTTCCTAAGATCATAGAATCTATCTCTAGATAAGGGTTTGGTAAAAATATCAGCCAATTGATTGTTAGTATCAATAAACTCAATTTTGAGATTACCCTTTTGAATGTGATCCCTGAACAAGTCATGTTTAATCTTTATATATTTTTTCCTTGAGTGCATGACTAGTTTCTTTAATAAGTTTATTGCACTTGTGTTGTCACACAGTAGGGGAATTTCTTTCAACTCCACACCAAATCTTGGAGTTGTTGCTTAAGCCACAAACTTTGTGCACAATAACTTCCAGCTGCTATGTATTTAGCTTCTGCTATTGAAAGAGCAACACATGATTGCTTCTTGCAATGCCATGAGATTAGTGAGCTTCCTAACAAGTGGCATGTTCCACTGGTACTTTTCCTATCAAGTTTGCATCCTGCAAAATCAAAATCTGGATAGCCAATTAAATTCAACGATGCACCTTTTGAATACCAAAGGCCAACTTTTATGGTTGATTTAAGGTATTTGATGATTCTCTTGACAACAGTGAGGTGTGACTCCTTAGGATTAGCTTGATATCTAGCACACAAGCACACAAGCACACACTCAACATAATATCTGGTCTACTTGCAATCAAGTACAATAGTGATCCAATCATCCCTCTATACTTTGACTCATCAACCTTCTTGCCTTTTCCATCTGAATCAAGGTAAGTTGAGGTTGCCATAGGAGCAGTAACATCTTTGCTTTTCTCCATGTCAAATTTCTTGATCAATTCATTGCAGTACTTTGATTGGCTGAGAAATGTCCCATTCTTCATTTGCTTTACTTGAAGACCAAGAAAGAAAGTTAATTCTCTCATAATAGACATTTCAAATTCATTCTGGATAGATAGAGAGAATTATTTGCACAACGAATGATTAGTTGAACCAAAAATATCATCAACATATATTTGAACCAATAGGATATCATTGCCAGATTTCTTGATGAATAATGTTTTGTCCACTTGTCCTCTTATGAATGATTGCTAAGTTTCTGAAAGCAATGAAAACATCACTCTTGGATATTAAAAACAAAGTCCATGCGAATCTAGAATAGTCATCAACTATTACAAGCCCATAGTAATTGCCTCCTAGGTTCATAGTTCTAGAAGGACCAAACAAATCCATATGAAGTAATTCAAGGGGTCTTGAGGTGGAAACAAAGTTTTTATTTTGAAAAGAAATCTTGGTTTGTTTCCCCTTTTGACAAGCATCACATAGTTTTTCCTTTTCAAACTTAAGTTTAGGAAAACTAATAACTAAATCTTTTCTAATAAGCTTGTTCATGTGATGCATGTGAATGTGACTAGCTCTCCTATGCCATAGCAATGATTCATCAACCTTACTAGACAATTAATGTTGTGAATGAATGCATGATCTATAGAGAGTAAGTAGATGTTACCCTTTCTTTTACCTACATGGATAAGTTCACCGGATTGACCATCACATATCAAGCAACAATTGTTATTGATGGAAACCTTGAATCCTTTATCATATAGTTGGCTTATGCTTAGGAGATCGTGCTTCAAACCTTCTACATAGAGAACATTTCTGATCTTGGTTTTAAATTTGTCTCCTATATTTCCTTCTCCAATTATCTTTCCTTTATTGTTGTCGCCATAAGTGACAACTCCTCTATCCTTCAAAGTTAGATTTGTAAGTATGGACATGTCACCTGTCATGTGTCTAGAGCATCTACTGTCTAAGTACCATAATGATGGTTTGCTCTAAGACACACCTGCAACAATCATAAAAAGTGGCAAAGAAAGGTACCCAATTAAGGTTGGGTCCATAAGGGTTAGCTATTTTTCTCCTTTTCTTTGGAACCCGAATGTAGTCTCCATTAGGCACATTGAACGTTCTAGCATAACACTTATGAGATTGTGGCCTTCCTTCATGCAGTAATTACAAATAACAGATTTTGATTTTCTTTCAAAATGAGTCAATTTGGTATGCTTAGTTTTTGAAAGACCATTTTGATTAATCTATTTTGGAGGTACAAACTTGGTGTTTCCAAAAGGTTTTGTTTGCTGTTTGTAACCCAAACCAAATTTATCTCTAGCATACTTTCTCCAGCATACTTTTGTACACTTATCATTTGATTCAAACTGCATTGTCCTCTATAGAGTGTTTTCAAAATATCAACCAAATAAGAATTTTCTGAAAGTAATAACATATTTTTCAGATTGACTCTTTTTGAAATCATCAAACTCTTTTTGCAAGGCATGGTATTTATCTACATTTGAAGATGAAGAAGCACACACACACACACACCCATTGGCTTTGTAGCTTGAAAGGAGTTTCTCATTCTCTTCTTTCAACTTACAAAGTTCAGCTTGTTGTTTGATGAGTCACTATTTATCACTATTTACTCATCTTTCTTTACTCATTTTAATCCCTGAATTGTGTTTAATCGTTCACATTTGCACTATTTCTCATATAGGATTTAATTGGACCGATAATTCAGATTTTAATTAATTTGGATTATTTTAAGTTTAATTATTCCAATTTGATTTTTCAGGGCAGTTTAATAATTAATTGGGCTTGGAATTAATTCATGGACTTGAAGATTGGGATGCCGCGCCAGCATTATTTTCAGAGCATTTTATTTCCGTTTTATTTTATTTTATTTTCGTTTTTTGGGCCAAAATTGTTAGAAAAAGCCCATTTTCGTTTAGGTCAGTTACTCAATACACGTTTTCAATCCCTAACGCAGACAATTGAGATCCTTGAGGGACGACCTATGAGTCACTTCCTAGTACTACATTTAATTTGTATTAATTTGACCGAGTGCGACCTCGCGATCATTGTTCAACAAGTTTATGCTATGCCATTTAAGGTTACCTTTTAGCTTATTGTCGGAGATTGCAAGCTTTTGAGCCTCTTCATGCATATCATGGAAAGCATCAACAAGTTGATCAAGTTCAGGATTTACTTCTGATTCAGCACTTGAGAGTTCTTCATCTTCATCAACTATTGATGTTAGACATACATTTGTTTCCTTAGCTTCACTTGATGATTCAAAAATTGTTGAAGAATTTTGTTCTCATGCAATATAGGCTTTCTTTGGTTTTCCTTCTTTCTTTTCTTTCTTTTAACCCAACCGCTTTTTAAAAAATATAGAACATTCAGATTTAATATGGCCTGACTTACAACATTCAAAGCACTTGTAGTTGGTGTTGTTGTTGTTGTTGTTGAACTTTGTGAACTTCTTGTTCTTGTTCTTTCTCATGAACTTGTTGAATCTTTTTACTATGAGGTTCAGATTCTCATCACCTTCATCTTCACTTGAGTCTTCTTTTTTTTTCCACATTTGAGGATGCAACTTTCAAGGCTATACTCTTTTACTTTTTATCTGCATCTTCAGCATGTGTTAATTGAGGCAATTCTAATTCATACTCAAGTAGCTTACCAAATAGTGCAACCATGGACATCTTTGAAAGATCTTTTGACTCCGTGATTGCTATCACCGTTGGTTGCCATGGTCTTGTTAGGCATTTTAAGATCTTGATGTTTAATTATTCAGTATCAAATGTCTTTCCAAGACCAAGAAGATGATTTACAATGTGTGTGAATCTGATTTGGAGTTGAGATATGTTTTCTGTTGAATTCATCTTGAACATCTCATACTCATGAATTAAGGCATGCTTCCTTGATCTTCTGACTTCATATTTGCCTTCATGAGTAATCTCTAACATGTCCCACATCTCCTTAACGCTTTTACACTTAACAGCTCTGAAAAATTCATCAGATGAAAGTGCAGAAGTAATCAAGTTCTTAGCTTTAAAATCGTATTGCACTACCATCTTTTCTGCATCTGTCATCTCATCCCATTCTTTGGGAATCATATCATTACCAATAGTTTTGATAGGAACCAAAGGACCCTTTTCTATTGCATTCCATGCACCTGGGTCATTTGATTGGATGAATATCTGCATTATGTTTTTTCAAAAACTAAAATGCTTTCCTTCAAACATCGGAGGTCGATTGAGGGAGGCATGCTCTTTGAAGGTAATTTGTGTGGTATTCATTTTTTTTTAAAAAGACAGTGATCTTGAATAACACTCAAGAATTTTCTCTTGATACCAATTGAAAAACAATATGAACACACACAATAGCCAAGAGGGGGTGAATTTGTTTAAACTTGGCCTTTTAAAAAACTTTAAAGAATCAGAGTAATAAGATCGTATCACAATTAAACCAAGAATGTTTCAACCAATCAAACCACTCAACTCAAGAAAACAATTGCGAAACCTTACACTTGTTGAGTAAGAAAGATTTCACCAAAGAATCACATATTAAGACATCAAGAAGAGATTAAAGAAAGTAATCAACACAAAAACTTATACTGGTTCACTTCTCACCTTTGAGAAATTACATCTAGTTTCTTCTAACTGTAAACAACCAAAAATTCTAAAACGAATTTACAAGCAAGTTAATGGCGAGAGAACCTGATGATCCAGTCAATATGAATGCATATGATTTACCAATCTTGATACAGGCTGAAAAACAAATTTTAGAGCAAACTCTGCAGGAAATTCTTTAAAATCTTGCCTAAGAGGAAATCTTTCAATGCAACATGAAGATTTAAAATTTGTGGGACAAGAGCTTGTTAGATATAGGGGGAGCATGAAGAAGGATCAAGATATATGCTGAAGTTGGATGAATGTTTTAGCTTTGTACATGTCATTCAATTGAAGGCATTTGTAAATTGCTTGATGTAGGAGAGAATCATCCTGTAATCCTTTGCATTGCATAAGCATTCATTGACTTGCATTCATGATTTTACAAAAGCACATGGTTTGTTAAAAAGGTTTAAGATTTCATGATTGCATCAAAAACAAGGTTTCATGGTTTCAAGTTTTTGGAAAAACCATTTTGGACTGTGTTAATCGATTACCACATATTGGTAATCTATCTATTACTTGAGCCTTGAAGAACATTTTAATCGAATACCAACATTATGTAATCGATTACTCAGTATAAACATAGAACATGATTTGACTATGATAATCGATTACCACTTATTCATATTTGATTACTTAGTTTATTTTTGAAAAGAAGTATCCCTATAGTAATCGATTACAGGTCAAAATAATTGATTACTTTGTTCGTATAACCTTTCCAGAAAACTGAAGAACATTATAATCGATTAAATTTGTTCTCAATTGATTACAAATGAAGTTTTAATCGATTATATTGGTTAATCGATTACATTCAATTATATCAATTTGTTATAAATAGGCTGTTGGGTCTTTTGATTTGATTAGACATCACTATGAAATTCTCAAAGTTTTCATAAGCCTTCTGAAAGAGAGAAAGGATATTCTGAGTTCTAAAGTTCTTGTTCCACATATTCAAATCTTCATGGTGTATTGAAAGATTTCTTGGGCAAGATTTCAAAGAAGCTTTTGGAGAGGATGTTCTGAAATTGTTTTTCATTTTCAACTCTGATTGGTAAACCATATTCATTCATAATCATTGGATCATCAGGTTGTCTCTCTTCATTAGCTTTGCTTGTAAATATGTTTTTGTATTTTTGGTTGTTTGTAACTATTACCAAGAGGTTCTTTAAAGCTTTTCTAGAGTAGAGTTCTCCAGAGGGAAGAGTAGAGAAGGGTTCTCTATGTCTTGATCATTAGAAATTTAATAGGTTTTAGATTTCAGTTCTTTCTATAGGGTTGATAAGGGGTGATCTTTTGTATGCTTGTAAGAACATATCTTGTAGAGAGGTGAACCAGTATAAGTTTTTGTGTTGATCTCTATCTTTTAATCTCTTCTTGTTATCTTGATCTGTGATTCTTGGTGAATTCTTCATTACTCAACAAGTTAAGTTTTTGTAATTGTTTTCTTGGGCTGGGTTATTTGATTGATTGAAGCATTCTTGGTTTAATTATGATAAAGATCCTATATCCGCTGCTGTTAGGAATTTTATACCACCACGGCAAGCGTACCGTTCTATCGTTGTAAGTTTCAAATTTATAAGATCGTCTCCACAGAGATTTGAGTTTACGTCAGTTGTTTCTAAAATTAACAGTTTAGTAGTTTATGTACAGATAAAAGAGCGAAGATTCATTTGTTTGTTTTGCAGAAAATGTAAAATAACGGAAAATAAGTAAACGATTGCGGGAAGTAAATAAAACAGATACAAGTCAATTGAATGTAGGATTAGGTTTCGTCTTACTTATCCCTTTTAATTGATTTTATCTATGCATTTTCTATTCTTGTTGACGCACACGTTTAGGTAAACTTAACTCGATTCCTCGCAATTAAGCCCTATGGATATTTTACTAAATATCGATTCCTCGCATACTTAATTAAATACCCAAGCATTAAGATCATATTCACGTGTTTAATGCGATCGAAACATTATGCTCTATTCCTAGTAACGTAACGTAACAAGTAATTTAATTCAGTTCAAACCCTAAGATTACTTTCCAGTCTCACTTAGGAATTTAAGTTCGTGACTCTAGTGATCAAGTAGAATCAAGCATTAAGCGTAGAATTAAATTACCAACAAGAAATAGAACGATGCATAAATAATTAAAAGAGCATAAGGATAAGAAGAGTACACCTAATCCTTAGAGAAGCTTAGGCAAACATAGGCAGAACCTCCTCAAGAGAATCATCGACGAAGCTCGTCATCGACCCTCTCTTCGGCAGAATCTCCTTACACAATTCACACAACCTCACCTCCCTAAGGTCCTACACTCACTTAGAAACAAAGGAAACAAGCAAGCAAGAGCAACTAGTGCCCTAGGAGAGAAAAGAAGTGAAAAATGTGGATTCTTGGCCTTCAAATTCGTCCCCTATATATAGGAAATGGCCTCCTGCCTGCTTGGGGCGCCCAGGCGACCAATTTACTCACAAAACAGGCGCCTGGGCGAGCTATGGCGGTTCTCTGGGAACTTGTGCTCGCCCAGGCGACCAAAATACACTATAACCAGGCGCCTGGGCGAGTTAAAACTTAGCTTTGAAGGAACCATTGGGCTTTTGCTTCCTGATGGGCCTGATTTGCTTGTGGAACTTCCCCTGCTTGATATGTACACCTTCCTTACTTGTTTTAATCTTCCGGAAGCCTCGAAAATCCACGAAATCTATCAAATACACAACATGTTTTGATTAATCTTCCGAAACACTTAAAATACAAGTACAAGGTGCTTCTTATCTTGGTTTTTAGGGAAATTTCTAAGATAAATGAAATAAATCAAAAGATAAGTGCCAGCTTTTAAACATGAAAGTAGCTGAAATGTGGCACTTATCAGCTGCTTGTTTTAAAAAAATTTTAAAGACTCTGTTTTAACCAATTCACCCCTCCTCTTGGTTATTGTGTGTTCATATTGTTTTCAATTGGCATCAAGAGCTGGTTCTTGAGTGTTATTCAAGATCACTATCTTTTTTAAGAAGAAAATGAATACTACACAAATTACCTTCAAAGAGGGTGCCTCCCTCATTCGTCCTCCGATGTTTGAAGGGGAGCATTTCAGTTTTTGGAAAAATAGATTGCAGATATTCATTCAATCAAATGACCCTGGTGCATGGAATGCAATAGAAAAAGGTCCTTTGGTTCCTATGAAAATTGTTGGTAATAAATGATTCCCAAAGAATGAGATGAGATGACAGATGCTAAAAAGAGAGTTGTTCAATATGATTTTAAAGCTAAGAGCATGATTACTTCTGCACTTTCTTCTGATGAATTCTTTAGAACTGTTAGGTGTAAAAGTGTAAAAGAGATGTGGGAGATGGTGGAAGTCACTCATGAAGGGACTGATGAAGTCAGAAGATCAAGGAAGCATGTCTTGATTCATGAGTATGAAATGTTCAAGAAGAACACCACAGAAGAGTTAAACAAGATTCAAACAAGATTCACTCATATTGTGAACCATCTACTTAGTCTTGGGAAGATATTTGATGCTGAAGAGTTAAACATCAAAATCTTGAAGTGTCTAACAAGACCTTGGCAACCAAAAGTGACAGCAATCAAGGAATCAAAAGATCTATCCAAGATGTCCATGGCTGCATTATTTGGTAAGCTTCTTGAGTATGAATTGAAAATACAATAAACACACTTCAATTAACCAAGAGGGCCGGGGGGGTGTGAATTGGTTAAAACAGTCTTTTAAAACTTTTCTTTAAAACAGTTTGCGGAATTAAAACTTGGATCGTATCACTTAATCATCATTTATCAAAATCATAATTTTCTTTCAATCTAGGTTCACCTTAGAATCAATGTAATGTCTGAAATGCTTCTTGTTGATTATATATTGATTTCCAAATACAAGCAATGAAAGAAACATAGATAAAGAACAAAAGACACAACAATTTATATTGGTTCACCTCACAAACTTAGAGGCTATGTCCAATGTCTTCCAACCAACACTAGGTTAGAGTTTTCACTAAATCAAATTATTCTTTTACAAGCAATACAAGTGATTATCTCTATCAACCCAAGATAAAGATACTGAATTCTAAAACACTATTAGAATACAAATCACAAAGATTCTGAGAACCCTACTCAGATCTTTACCCCTTGAGAACCCTACTCAAGAAAGTTTGAAAGAACCAAAATGATTTACACCACAGAATTCTATAATAGAAATTCTAAAAGAAAGAGTTCAAGAAATACACAACTTGAGATCCTTAATAGATGATGAATGAATGTATGAAGTTACCAATCAATCAGGGTGTATGAATGTCAATGCACATATTAATCTTTTTTTAAATATCTTTTTTCTCACAAACACATCATTTCCAAAGTCAATAACTTTTGATCTTCACAAGACGTGTCTCTCTAAGTAAAATCAGTTTCTTGATCTTTTGAATGCACTTAGAACTTTTGGTAAGTCTCAATCTCAAAGTATATTTCGTTCTCATAAAATGTTCTGATATTTCTAAGTGCAGAACCATAAAGCCTTTAAATAAAAAACTTATTTAACAGACTTTAATCGATTAATCCATTAAGGTAATCAATTATTTTAACATATGTAATCGATTAATTCAATCAGATAATCGATTAATATGTTCTTGAGCTTTTCTGGAAAACTTTCATAAACAACTTAATCGATTAATACGTGATGTAATCGATTAACACAGACAACTGATTTACGAAAACAAGTTGTAGTAATCAATTACATGATATTGGTAATCAATTAAATCAGATAAGCTCAGTTAGAAACAAGCCTTTGTAATTGATTACACCTTACTTGTAATCGATTAAAGTGGACACTTAGTATATGTAAAATGCACTTAGTAATCGATTACAATTTGCCTATAATCGATTAAAGCAGT
>PYAF01000869.1:32720-45011 GCA_007407185.1 Glycine tomentella
TTAATGAGTAATGTTATGAGAAACTGGATCAGCAGGGGTGTGCCTTTGTGTTTTGTGTGTGTGACTTTGATGTTAGTTCATACATAATGTATCAAGAAAAGCGATTCTGAGCTTCCGCTGAGTTTTATAAACTATGTTTTAAACGTTATACTGATATTATGAATGATAACACGTCGGAGGCCTACGGGGTGTTACACATATTATCACACAACAAGCAAGCTATGATATATTAGATTCATCAAGAATTCCTAACATGTTTCTTAGTGAATAGAATCTATCTCTTGTAACACCTTTAAATTTTGATAACTCAAAATAGATGTTTAATGTATTTCTTGTGTTATTTGATTATTTGATTAGTTTAGATTAGTTGAAATGTTATGTGAATTATTCATGTACAATTTCTTGGTGTAGATGTCAAGTTATGTGGTGTTTGTTTGAACTGCGTTGTAATTGAGTGATTCTGAATTTGATCCAAAACCTATTTTAGTAAAATCATCATTCTGGATTGGTTAACCGTTGGATCTCCTTAAAATTGTAAAGATAAGTTTATAACCCATATATGTAACTTGTGACCGTTGGGATTGTCAAAATAATGTATTTATCCTGAGAAATTAATTTTTCACTGAAGCAGAAATTCTAGAATCTGGTCAGCTCGCCCAGGCGATATTTTCAGGCACTTTTGCTCGCTTGGGCGAGTTAAGGTTGTGTTGAATACATATTTCAGCCTCCAAACCATGAAATTTAGTATTCTTTTCTCATTCAACCAGCACGCAAGCCTCCCACCACCCTCCTCCACCACCCACAACAACCATCAACCACCACGGGCCGCCGTTGCTTGCCACGAGACCCGACACGGAGAAGAACCACTTAATCGGAGTGGAATCTTCGAAACTCTTCTCGAAGTTTTGGAAGAGAAAAAAGCTTCTAGATCCCTCTTTCTCGGTTTCCTTGAGGTAACCTTGGTTTCCTTTGTCTTCTCCTAGCTAGTTTAAGCTTCTATTAGTGTCTCTTGTGTTTTGGGTACTGTTGTTGGGAGTTTTACACTTCCTTTGAAAAAACCCTTTGAAAATGAGGTGTTGTAAAAGTATCCTTTTTATGAAACTGATGTCATTTCTGTGATCCTGATTGAACCCTGGTCACATTGGTGTGATCGAAATTTAAAAATGATGCCTTTTGATGTGAACTCCTAAAACACCATTTTAGCCTCTTTTTAAATTTGAGTGGGTATTTGACCCCGAATGTTAATGTTAAGTATGTCTTTAAAATCTATACTAAGTTATCTTCAATTTGGTATATAGAGTTCTGCATTCGGACAAGCACACATATTCGAAGGATGACGAAACAACACCACTAGGCTGTAACAAGAAGAACCACTAGATATGTTAGGGGAGTTTATTACCTGGTTACAGTTTTGATACCATAGTTAGGGGCTAGGGAGTCCAACTATAAAGATAACTACATGCCCCTGCTGTGTCTGGTTTTCAAGAAAAACTACATTTTTAACTAATCAGATGCGATGTATTTATGATTGATATGTGTTTGTTCATGTGTGTGTTTGTTTTCAAGAAAAATTGTTTTTAACTGATGGGATGCGATGAATTGGCTTGTTGATGGAAAAAACTGTGAATGATATTATTAATGTGATGATTGGATTTTTGGGAAAAGTCTTAATTACAGAGGAGACTTTGCCCAAAATTTTATAATATGTTTTCCTATTTAATTATTTAATAAATTTTTAAATGGGCATAAGAGTGTGTTTTATATATTGTAGTCATCCTCTTTAATTTAGAATTTTCCTAAAAATATTAGTCTTGTGATATGATGAATTGTGAATGTATTAAATTTGGATTGTCTGAAGACCTGGGGAATGTGAATCTCAGGCACATGTATTATGTATAAATTTGAAATGTGATTGCTTGTGATGTCGTTGATATTGAAATTGAGATGCCATTGATGTAATTGATGATGTTCAAATGAGATAATGTTGATGTGGTTGATGATGTTGAAATGAAATAATATTGATATGCATGATGATGATATTGAGATTATATGATGTTGAGGTTGATAATGACATTGATGAGAGATAATGTTGATGTGAACAATGTCATTGTGTTTGGATATACATGGATACCCATGGGGGGTGTATGACAGGTTACCTTTGCAAGGAAGGATTTGTTCCTAGCCAGGTCATACATTGATGGTGTTCATGGTTGTAGGCTGTGTATGTACACGTGGGATGTAATGACCGATTGGTTACCCTTGCGAGGATGGATTTGTTCCTAGCCACGGTCAATGCATCGGTGAACCCACATTGTTGTGTTATGTATGTTCATGGGGGTGCATGACAGGTTACCCTTGCGAGGAAGGATTTTTTCCTAGCCGGTTCATGCATTGATGATGCCCATATTTCATACTTCATTTGTATGTGTGGAAATAGAATGAAGCTACTCGCGTACCTGTGGGTTTTAGTGGGCTGAGAATGCAGGTACTAAGGGGTCATCAGGTTTGGAATTTCCTAGTGATGTTGGCTGATCACCGGGTGGGGGAATGGCCAGTGCACGATAGAGTGGCCCTGATAGGCGGTGAATCATCTTTCCTGTAAAAGGCTACATTCCATGCTGATAGATGAGTCAGGTGCATGCATCATTATATACATGATTGTTTGAGTTGTGAAATACATTGGATGATTGGTTTGTTGGGTGTGTATTTGAATCATGAAATTTTGTTAATGATTTTGATGGGTAAAATTGTTTCCTTCCTAATTGCTGCTATCTGATGTTTGTTGATTTTATATAATAAACTCACCCTTGCATTTGTTGTACCGTGTGGTTGGTACCTGTGATGATTATGAACCTTCATTCGTGGGAGCAGATAAGCAGCATTAGGTGACCTTGGAGAGAGATCTTCTTTTTGTTGGAGTCGCCAAGCCGACGTGATGACGTTGGAACTCTTTTTGGAAAGAGTTGTGTTTTGTTAATTAACTCTTTCATAGTTAGTCCCTTAATCCTTTTTGCAGACATGTATATTTTGAATTATAATTACATGTAAAAGTAAATTAAGTTCTAAACAGGTGAATGATGAGTAATGATATAGTATATGTAAAACTAAATTATATTTTAACTTTGTGCACAACAGCTTCCAACAGAAATATATTCAGCTTCAGCTATAGATAAGGCTACACAGGATTGTTTCTTGCAGTGCCAAGAAATCAAAGAACTTCCCAGCAAGTGGCATGTACCACTAGTGTTCTTCCTATCCAATTTGCACCCTGCAAAATCTGAATCAGAATATCCAATTATACTAATAGAAGTACCTTTTGGATACCATAATCCAACTTTTGGTGTGGACTTAAGATATTTGAGAATCCTTTTTACCACAGTAAGATGAGATTCCTTGGGATTTGCTTGATAGCTTGCACATAAGCAAACACTTAGCATTATATCAGGCCTACTTGCAGTTAAGTATAACAAGGATCCTATCATTCCTCTGTACTTTGACTCATCAACACTTTTTCCTCTGTCATCTAAGTCAAGATATGTTGATGTAGCCATAGGAGTTGCAGCTTCTTTACTCTTTTTCATCTTCAATTTCTTAATCATTTCCAAATAGTACTTTGATTGGTTGAGAAATGTTCCATTCTTCATTTGCTTCACTTGAAGTCCAAGAAAGAATGTCAATTCTCCCATCATAGACATCTCAAACTCACTCTGCATAGTATAGAAAATTCCTTGCACATAGACTGATTAGATGAACCAAATATTATATCATCTACATAAATTTGAACCATCAAAATATCATTGCCTCTTTTCTTGATGAACAAAGTTTTGTCCACTTGTCCTCTTATGAAAGATTAATCAATCAGAAATTTGCTCAAGCTTTCATACCAAGACCTTGGAGCTTGTTTCAAACCATACAATGTTTTTCTTAGTTTAAAAACATGATTTGGATGTTTAAAATCAATGAAACCAGGAGGTTGATCAACGCATATCTCCTCCTCAATATATCCATTTAAAAATACGCTTTTAACATCATCCATTTGAAACAATTTAAAACCCATTAGACATGCATAAGAAAGCAACAACCTAATGGCGTCCAATGTAGCAATTGGAGTATATGTTTCATCATAATCAATGCCTTCCTCTTGGTTGTAACCTTTAGCAACCAATCTGGCCTTGTTCCTTATGATGATACCACTTTCATCAAGTTTGTTTCTAAAAACCCACTTGGTGCCAATAGGTTTATGAGAAGAGGGTCTAGGAACTAATTCCCAAACTTTATTTATCTTAAATTGATTTAATTCATCATGTATGGCCATCATCCAATGTTCATCAAGTAAAGCTTGGTCAATTCTTTTTGGTTCAATTTGTAAAACAAATGTCATTGTACAACAAAGATCTCTTAAAGAGGATCTAGTAGAAACTCCCTTTGATACTTCCCTAATAATATTGTCAAGAGAAAGATCTTTAGTAGTTCTCCAATCCTTGTGATTTTGAATGGGTGTTGAATGTTCCACTTTGTCATTTGAATCAAGCTTTAGCTTTTCATTAAACTGCATAACATCTTCCAATTGTTCTGCATCATTATTATATTCTTTTTCCTCCTTGGAGGTGTTAGATTCATCACAAATAACATGCACTGATTCTTCTACACATAATGTTCTTTTGTTAAAGATTCTATATGCTTTGCTTTGTAAAGAATAACCGAGAAAGATACATTCATCAGCTTTAGCATCGAATTTTCCAAGAGAATCAATCTTTACCATCATTTAAAACAAAACATTGTTGGATATAGTGGGAGCATCATGAAGAATGAAAGACTTTGATTCAAGATTAGTTTTGAGCTTTCAACATGCTTGGATGCCTTGAAGTTTTGTAATTGATTCAAGTGTAAGAGAAAGGCTAATCTGGTGATCCATGCTTTGCATTCATTCATTCATTCATTCATTCATTCATAAACTTAAATGGTTTTCATAAAAAATAACAAAGCTTTTATAATTTGGTTAAGGTTTTAATCTGATTGAAAGGTTTTTGGAAAAATGCTATTTTCATTGGTTTAATCGATTACCTTATTAATATAATTGATTATTTTGTTCTTTGTTCAATCTGGAAAATCTTTATGAACATTGTAATCGATTACTTATCGGAATAATCAATTATTTGGCCTTTGTTTACAACAAAATTGCTTTGTTAATGATTATAATCGATTACTTAAGTATTGTAATCGATTACATAGTTAATCATGAATTTTAAGTCTTACTGTAATAGTCAATTACCACACATTGTAATCGATTACATAGGCTATTTGAGAAAATTCACTTCCCTGTCTTAATCGATTACCATATCTTGTAATCGATTACACAATTCACTTTGAAAATATAAGTCTTCTGCTTTAATCGATTACCAAATCTTGTAATCTATATTCTGTTATCCTGAGACTTCTATTTTAATCAATTACAGTTCAAGATAATCGATTATTTTGCTTGTTACTCAAACCCAGAAGCATTCTTGAATAGTATAATCGATTACATGGTTATTTTAATAGATTACATAAGCGAATTAATTGATTATCAGGCGCGTTTAATCGATTACAATTAGTTACAAATTCTGTTATAAATAGGATTGAAGGCAGAGCTTATTTTACAACTTTGAGAGATATACCCATTCGTATTTTTGAGCTCACACAAGTCTTCTAATCATTCCTAAGTGATTTTCTCAGTGTTTTTACTTCTTGCTTCATTCAAAACATCAATGGGTCTTTGAATGATTCTTGAGCAAGATTCTTTTCAAGATTAAGGAAAAACATGTTCTGATTCAGTTTTGCTTCTCAGCCTGATTTGGTAATTCATGTGTATTTCATTCATTGGATCATCAGGTTGTCTCTTTCCTTAATCTTTGTGTGTAAATTTGATTCTGAATTTCTGTGTAAGTTTGCTATTATAAAGTGGGTTCTTGCTTGTATCTAGAGAAGGGTTCTCTAGTGTAAAGAATAGAGTAGTGTTCTCTATTTATTTGTCTTAGAATCTAATAGTGTTTTAGATTTCTATTCTTTATATAGGGTTGATAAAGGGAGATGTTGTAATTGCATGTAAGAACATACATTTATAATAGTGGAACTCTAATCTAGTGTTGATTAGAAGACTCTGGATGCAGCTTCAAGTTGTGAAGTGAACCAGTATAGATTGCTTGTGTCTTTGATTCTATTTCTCTATCTCTCATCTTATTCATTGATCTTTGATTCTTTGATTCATATTCATTGTTCGACAAAGTTCTATTTTCATCTATTGAATTCTTGGGGTTGAGACATTTGATTGAGTAAAAAGATTTCTTGGTTTTGAAAGTGATAAAGATCCTGAACTCTGATTTGAATAAGTTTTTAAAATACCTAGGTTTTAACCAATTCACCCCCCTCTTGGTTATTGTGAGTATGCCTATTATTTTCAAACATTTGCAGCCAAATGCTCTTAAGTGTGAAATGTTTGGCTTCCTTCCTTTGTACAACTCATAAGAAGTTTTCTTCAAAAGAGGCCTTATGAGTAGTCTATTCAAGGTGTAGCAAACAGTATTCACTGCATCAGCCCAAAAATGTTTTGGCAAGTTTGTTTCATTAAGAAGAGTTCTAGCACCTTCTTCAAGGAATCTATTTTTCCTTTCCACAACACCATTTTGTTGAGGTATTCTTGGAGCAAAAAAATTGTGGATGATTCCATATTCCTCACAGAATTTTTCAAAATTTTCATTTTGGAATTCACCACCATGATCACTTCTTATTGAAACAATATTGCAAGCTTTTTCATTTTGAATAGTCTTGGCTAATTTTCTAAATGTTGTGAATGCATTATTCTTAGATCTTATAAACAAAGTACATGTGTATCTAGAAAAATCATCAACAATGACAAGACCATAGTAATTACCACCTAAGCTCATAGTTCTTGAAGGACTAAATAAGTCCATATGCAATAACTCAAAGGATTTAGTAGTAGAAACAACATTTTTGCTTTGAAAGAAATTCTTTATTTGTTTCCCCTTTTGACAAGCATCACATATTTTATCCTTTTCAAATTTGAGCTTAGGTAAGTCAATGACTAAGTCTTTTCTAATGAGTTTATTCATATGATGCATGTTCAAGTGACTTGCTCTCCTATGCCATAACCAAGTATCATTTGTTTTACTGATTAAGCAACTAGTGTTATGAATGAATGCATGCTCAATGGAAAGTACATATATGTTGCCCTTCCTCTTACCAACATGTATAACCTCACCATTTTGACTATCACGGATCAAACAGTAGTAATCATTGAAGGAAACATTGAACCCTTTATCACATAGTTGACTTATACTTAGGAGGTTATGTTTCAATCCTTCAACATATAGAACATTTCTGATCATAGTCTTAAGGTTGTCTCCTATATTTCCTTCTCCAATTATCTTTCCTTTGTTATTATCCCGATATTTGACAAATCCTCCATCTTTTAGTTTGAAATTTGTAAGCATGGATATGTCACTAGTTATGTGTCTAGAGCAATCGCTGTCAAGATACCATAGTGATGATTTTGCTCTAAGACACACCTGCAAAATTCAAATAAAGTAGCAAAGAAAGGTACCCAATTAAGGTTTGGTCCATAGGGGTTAACTATTTTCTTTTTCTTTGGAACCCAAATGCATTCTCCACTAGGTACATAATATTTTCTAGCAAAACACTTATAAGATGTATGCCTCTCTTCATGCAGTAGTTACAAGTTACAGCTTTTGATGATTTTCCAAAGTATGTATTTTGATTAAATTTAGATTTATAAAAGCTCCTTTGATTCTTTTGTTTTGGTGGTTGATATGTGCCTAGCACATGATGCTTTTCAAGCTTAATTAGATCGTTAAATGCATCATTTTATATGATAAATAGCTTCCAATTGGTGTGAATATAACTTATGTGCTTCAATGAGGTATTTTGGTCAAGATTGGATGAATAGCAGGTGAATCAGCTAAGAATTATGCAGAGCAGAAGATCTAGCGCCGTCAGTGCCAGGCTCGCGCCAAGAGCGCCGCAAGCTCTGGAATCTGGCGCCTGGAGTGCCAGGCTTGCGACACCAGCGCCGACCTCTCTGGACCATGGCGCCTGGAGCGCCAGGATGGCGCCGTCCGTGCCACACTTCTCCAGCCCGCGCCATCAGCGACGTGTTGGCGCCAGGAGCGCCGTTCCTTCTGGATGTTGGCGTCGTCAGCGCTGTGCCCGCGCCAGGAGCGCCACAGGTCACAGAGTCTGCATAATAAGGGCAAAACAGAGATTTCATGGGCTACACTATACATAACCGAAGCTCAGCATTGGAGAGGATCTTTTGGACGAAAATCACTACAAAGGGAGGAGAAAGAAGGCTTGGGAGCTGTGTTAGGGTTTGGGTGTGAGGGGAAGAGGGTTCTTCTCTCTTCCCTTCCTCTTCTTCCATGTACATATCATCAAGCATGCTTCTTTTTGTTGTACCAAGGCCATCCATGTTAGGTTTGGCTAGTTTCTTTTGTAGTTAGGCAAACATTCTATGTAAATCTCATTTGGAATGGATTGAATGTTATTATTCCTTTATGCTATGTTATTTCATTACACTTTGCTTGAATCTCTTTATCTCTTTCTTAGACCTGATCAATCTAGGTAAGAGCTTAGAGATAGGGTTCACAATAGGGATATTGGGGCTCTAGTCTTGGAACCAAGTGTGGTGACTTGTTTTACATCACCTAGGGATAGGGATGTAGGCTTGCAATTCTTTCTAGTGCATCACTTAATGCTTAACCTAATAAATGCTATTAAGGGATTAGGGTATTGAAAAGGGTTAAAGGGTTAATGTCACTAAGGGATTAGGGCTTAACTATTAATGAATGAGGATGCATGATTGAGTAGCTAGTGTAGATGAATGTTACAAACAATCCATGTAAGAATGTCAGGAGCATGGGGTGTGGGTCTCCCTAACTACATTAGCTTACGTTTGGTACAACCATTATTTATTTTGTCATAATACTTTATGTTTATATTCAGCTTTTAATTTACTTTGTCCAACAACACAGTCTCTCAAATATCTTTTGTCATCCAACCTAAGGATACAATTTATGATTTAATTGGTCAAACAATCCTCGTGGGAACGATATCTTTCTTATCACTTTATTACTTGAGCGACCGATGCACTTGCCGAGTACGCAACAGTGGTACAAATACAGTTTTTTCAAAAGGTTTTGAACCTTGTTTGTAACCCAATCCAGAAGTATCTCCAGCATATTTTTGCACACTTAATATTTCAGTTAAGTTGCATTTTCCTTTATAAAACTTTTTCAAAAGATCAATCAAGTAGCTATTTTCAGAAAGTAGTAACATATACTTTTCTCCTTGACTTCTTTTGAAATCATCAAACTCTTCTTGTAACAACTTGCATTTTTCAACCTTAGAAGAGGGAGAGGGACATATACACCCATTGGCCTTGTAACTTGAAAGAAATTTTTCATTCTCTTCTTTCAATTTACAAAGTTCACTTTGCATTTCTGCAAGTTTGGTGATGTGCTGTCTTAAATCTCCTTTAAGCTTATTATTTGATTTTGCTAACCTTTGAGCCTCATCATGCATATCATGGAAAGCATCAACAATTTGATCATATTTAGAATTTACCTCAGATTTAGCACTAGAGAATTCTTCATCATCACGTAGAGTTGAAGTGAGACAAACATTTGCTTCTTCTTCATTCTCACTAGTTGATCCAGATGTTGTTGATTTATTATCTTCCCAAGCAATATATGCTTTCTTTGGCTTTGATTCTTTCTTAATCCTCCTTTCACCTTATTGCTTCTTTAGAAAAACTGGGCAATCAGATTTAATGTGGCTAGGCTTTCCACATTCAAAGCATATGAAGTTGATGGATTTGTTGTTGTTGCTGTCATTTTTGCTGTTGAACTTTGACAACTTTTTGTTCTTGCTTTTCCTCATGAACTTGCTGAATTTCTTAACTATTAGGTTCAGGTTTTCATCACTTGAATCTTCTTGTATCTCCATATTTGATGATGCAGCTTTTAAAGCTATACTCTTTTGTTTTTTATCTGCATTCTCAGAATGTGCTAATTGAGACATTTCTAATTCATATTCAAGTAGTTTACCGAAAAGCGTAGCCATAGACATCTTGGAGAGATCTTTGGATTCTTTTATAGCTGTAACCTTTGGTTGCCATGATCTTGTAAGACTTTTCAGGATTTTGATGTTTAACTCTTCAACATCAAAAGTATTTCCAAGACCAAGAAGATGATTCACTCTCTTGATACCAATTGAAAATACAATGAACACAATTCAATTAACCAAGAGGGGGGTGAATTGGTTAAAACAGTCTTTTAAAACTTTTCTTTAAAACAATTTGTGAAATTAAAACTTGGATCATATCACTTAGGGTTGGCAAAATGGGCCTGGCCCGCCGGGCCAGCCCGCTTAGCCCGCAAAAAAAATGCAGGCTGAGTTGATAATATCAGCCCGCAAATCAAAAGTAGGGCGAGCCAGCCCGGCCCACAAAATTGCGGGCCAAATGCGGGGCGGGGTGGGCCAGTCCGTTGGGCCAATATTATTTAAAATATTAAAATTAAATAGATATATTTAACATATTTTGAAATAGGTATATTCTTTTAACTTATACTCTTTTGCACTCTCATAATTAACTTTTAAGTTTTAATATTAAAATATTTACGATAATGATACTTTCAAATAGTCTTTCATTACTAACATATTACACTTTGGACAGTTTACATCCTTAAATTTCATTTGTAAATGGTGTAATTTTGTGAATTATCACATGACATCATTTATTTAACATTAATTTTAAATTATTTACTTTTATTTAACTTTATGTTTTTTTTATTATCATATCTGTATTTTTTAACAAATTTTTTGTATTTCTTTTTAAAATTACCTTTTTAAATTTTTTTAATTTTTTAGGTGGGCTGGCCCGCATTAAAGCGGGGCAGGCTAGCATTTCCAGCCCACTTTGTAAAAGCGGGTCGGGCTAGCCCGTCTCGCATTTTTTGCGAGCCCAGTCCGTTTGCCATCCCTAGTATCACTCAATCACCCTTTATCAAAATCAGAATCTTCTTTCAATCTAGATTCACCTTAGAATGTATGTAATGTCTGAAATGCTTCTTGTTGATTATATATTGATTTCCAAATACAAGTAATGAAAGAAACACAGATAAAGACACAACAATTTATGCTGGTTCACCTCACAAACTTGGAGGCTATGTCTAGTGTCTTTCAACCAACACTAGGTTAGAGTTTTCCCTAAATCAAATTATTCTTTTACAGCAATACAAGTGATTATCTCTATCAACACTAGATAAAGATACTGAATTCTAAAACACTATTAGAATACAAATCGTAAAGATTCTGAGAACCCTACTCAGATCTTTACCCCTTGAGAACCCTACTCAAGAAAGCTTGAAAGAACCAAAATGATTTACACCACAGAATTCTAAAACAAAAATTCTAAAAGAAAGAGTTCAAGAAATACACAACCTGAGATCTTTAACAGATGATGAATAAATGTATGAAGTTACCAATCAATCAGGTTGTATGAATGTCAATGCATAGACTAATCTTTCTTGAAATCTCTTTTTTTCACAAACGCACCATTTCCAAAGTCAATATGTAATATCTGGAATTTTAACCATGTGTTTAAGCCTAGATTAAGCCGGATTAAGCATAAGATTAAGAATTATAAACATGCTTTGGAATCCTTTTGAAGAAAGCTTAAGAAAATAGTTGAGAAAAGAAAAAGAAAACAGTTTCGAACATCTCACGCTATCAGCGTGGGATGCCACGCTAACAGCGTGGATCATTCGAATGGATGGCGCTAGTAGCGCGAGATGTGTAAATCAGGCCTTTTGTTTCGACCATCTCACGCTATCAGCGTGGAGACTGGCGCTAATAGCGTGGATTGGTCGAGCCAGTGGCGCTATTAGCGTGGGACTTCGGGCAGGCCTATATTTAGGGCTCATTTGGACGAAAATGGAAGGGAGAAAAGAGAGAGGGAAGCCATTGATGAGTGTGTGAGCTTTGTATCTTCTTCATCGTTCATCTAAACACCTCCAACCCAACTGAGAAAGTGATTAGAACCCCGAGAGGAGAGAAAACCCCCGATTGATTCTTGAGAATAGCTGAGAAATAGTGAGATTGGATTTCTCAGAGAGAACCCTGAGAGCTTGAGACCCAGAGGCGACAGAGGCCTTGATTGATCGGGCTATCTTAGGGAAAGCGATTCCCTGGTGTTTCTGAACATCACAGAGGTAA
>PYAF01000869.1:118196-148952 GCA_007407185.1 Glycine tomentella
AATAAGCTAATCTTTACAGAAATCAATTAAAAGATTTACACCTTCAAAGAATAAGGAAAGATTTCACCTGATAATCCAAAGAACACATGCATGTGAATGATTCAACAGGTTGAAAGAAAGATTACAGACTCAATGCATCCCTTTCCTTAAACTTTGAAACTTAATGATGCTTCACTTCTTCAAATCAAAAAACCCATACAAATTTGTGAAGCCTAAATGCTTTTTGAAACTCAGAATACAAATTATTCAATCTCACAAAGCACAGGGCATTGGGTTCTATTTATAACAGCTTTCTAACTGAAAATAATCGATTAAACACGCTCTTGTAATCGATTATTTCGCATTTGTAATCGATTATTCCAAGAATGTAATCGATTAAAATGCTCTTGATTTGTTCTGGGTTTGAGCTATGAACAATGTAATCGATTATTCCGTTAAGTAATCGATTAAGACAGACACTCATGTTTTTCAAATGCACTGAGTAATCGATTACGAAATTTGGTAATCGATTAAGACAGACAATCCAATATTCTCAAATGTACTATGTAATCGATTAAAACGATATGTAATCGATTAAATTAGCAGAACATGTTATCCATAGGTATTATATGTAATTGATTACGAACTTATGTAATCGATTAAGACAATCAGTATGATTTTTCCATTTTAGCCTATGTAATCGATTAATTCGATATGTAATCGATTACAATGTTCTTGATTTGTTTTCTAGAAGGCACGAAGAACAAAATAATCGATGCCAACAATGATGTAATCGATCAATGCGGGAAAACTTCATTTTTCCAAAAACTTTGATTTTAAAATGCCTTACTTGTTAATTGCTTTTATTTAGACCTTCAATCTAACAATCCTAGATGAATGATTATGCATGATATGCTAATTGGATTATCAGATAACACATCTTCCCTTTTACATGAATCAAATTGATCTTCATAGCTTCTTTGGCACATTTGCAATAAGGCATGTTGAAAGCACAAAACACCAATGCTTGATCCTTGTTCATTCATGCATGACTCCTCTTAAATCAACATTGTTCATGGCCCATTCTTTTCTTCAGACTTAGTGACTACATATTAGTGACATTGGAGACTTAGACATTACATTTCATTTAATAAAAACAGTTTTACATTTCTCTCTTTTAAGTTTTTAGGATCAAAACCCTTGTTCTTCATTTTCTCTCAATTGTTCTTCATCTTCTTCATTTTCATTTTGCTATTCTTCCATTTTCTTGCACTTACTCCATGGGGCTTTCACCGATGATGATCATGGGAGGCTAAATCATTAATCAATCCAAGGATCCAACCCAAGCAAGAGGAGAATTGGAGTTCCGGTTTAGTATTTCGAATTCTATTTGAATGTTCACCTTCTTCTTCAATTTCTATTCTATTTTCATGATTATGAATGCGTTTAGGATTGAAAGTGGATTAGGTTATGGATTCATGTCCTAATTTCAATTATTAATCACTGATTAATTGGATGATATTTTAGTTAGGGCTGTGATTTCAATTAAGTTGGGAGTTGATTCGATGAAACTGCTTCTAGTGAGATTGAATAAATGTTCATAATAGGATAAATTCATGAGAACTATGATGATTCGAATAGCTTGGTTTGGTGAATTGGATTGATGCTTTTTAATCTGCTTTACATGACTTGTTATCAATTCTGCTAGTTTTTGCGTTGTTCTTTAATCTTAGCTTGAATTTTGATATGTTTTAATTGTTGCACGCAAACTGTTCGATAAAATCCCTCATACTGTTATTAGTGATTTGAAGCTAGAACCATATTGATAGTGTCTCTGAGTCGACCTAAGTTAATCCTGTACTACAGAATTAGCATAGTTAATTTGTTTTGGTGTGTTTCGGCGAACGCATATCACTGCAGTGAAACTCTTCTGTGGCACAAAAAACTAATGTAGTCTCAGCTCTATAATAAGAGCTTGTAACATCCTTTGTGTAGACTTTTAGTTCATTTGGAAATTTTAAAACTAGAATCTCAAACTCTCTCTTTCCTCCATTGTTACTCTCTTAAGTTTCTATTTGGATCCTTCATGATCCATATGAGCTAAATTTCACAATTGCAGAGTGAATGAAGTAGAATTTAAGTATGTAATCTCTATTTTTGGATTGATTATCGTAGTTAATGTGATCCTATTTCAATTCTATGCTTAGGTGCATGTAAGTAGTGATCAACCTAAATTTTAGGGATTTGAATTATGTGGAAACAAGATCAAATCCTATATCTAAGTTGAAATTGTGTAAGGATTTGATGATGAATGTATTAAACATTCACTGATAAAGCTCTGAGTTTCTAAGTCTAATAACCTAATGAATTAGGGATTTGGCTTACAAGTCAAGGATTAATCATTAAGGAATTAGGATAGGTCATTGTTGTTTGGTCTTGGTTGCACTGAACTAGGAGATTGATTAGTAATGAGTTTTATATGAAGAATTTTATGGATTTTATCTCAACAATGTTTTTATCTGTTTGATTTCATTTTCACTCAAAAAATTATGTTTAAAACAAAAAAAAAAAAATAGTTTAGTTTCACCATAGATAATTGACGTCTCTCTACAATGAAACCTTTCTTTTCTAAAAATTGAAACTTAACACATTTGCCACAATGAATTGACAGCTCGCTGATTTGAATGCGTGTAAAAATTGTTTGTTGATTCCTTTTATTTGCACATAGTCTCTATGGATACAATAACTATTATACTTATTGTTTCTTTCTACAAGTAGACTAGGTTCACTTGCCTGTTATGTCTGAAGCACAACAAGAAACTGGCATCATTGTCCGGGACTTGTATCCTAACATTTAGGAAATTAGAAAATTTGTTATATTTAATTAGCTCTAGTGTAGTTTATTTTAGTTATGAATTTTGTTGATTACTAATCTGATTTTTAGTTGTTAGAAGAATTCTTTACTCTTGACAAATTTCTCTATTGATTATACTCAAAGAACAACAATCAATGGCTAAAGGAAACAATATATCCAAGAGAACCTTGGAGGATCATGCATCACTCATGGGATCATTCCAGTTCAATACAATTATGACACCTAAATTGAATGATGTGAGAGATTTTGAAATTAAACCAATTCTTATTCATTTGATTCGAGCTAACCAATTTCATGGTCATGTATATGAAAGTCCATATGATAATCTTTCCACATTCAATGATATTTGCAATACCTTGAAGATTAATCATGTGTTGGATGATGCCTTGAAGTTATGTTTGCTTCCCTGCTCTTTGACTGGTGATGCTTTTTCTTTGCAGAGATCTTTTACTCCAAATACTTTGTCATTATGGCCAAGTTCCTTCACAGATATTTTCTTAAATCTAAAAGTCTCAAGGGCAAGGTAGTTATATCTTCATTCCAACAACCCAACACTTTAATAAATTATTTTGTATATTAATCGATTACTTTGGTTAAAATAATCGATTACGTAACGTTTTAATCGATTACATGCAATTAAATTTGTTTTCTATAGAAAGCTGTTGGGTCTGAACATTTGCAAAAATCCAAAGAAATTGATTTTATGAATTACTCATTACTCCCAAAGCTTTCAAAGTCTGAGAAAAAGATTTTCTGAGTTTCATACATCTTGTTTCAAAACCCAATAACTCATGCTTCATTGATCATAGTGTTTTGAACAAGATTCTTTAAGAGTTTTCAAGAGAGCTACTTTTCAACATTTTCATTCTTTCAATCTGAATTTGCTTGGTAAAATTCATTCATTCAACCTCTGAGGATCATAAGGTTGTATCTCTCTTGAACTCTTACCGTGAATTTACTTATTTCTTTTAATTCTTGTAAGTACTAAGATCAAAGAGTTTCTTTAGAGCTTTTTTTGGAGTAATGTTCTCTAGAGGGAAAAATAGGGTAGTGTTCTCTGGTTCTTTGTGATTAGAAGTCTAATAGGGTTTTAGATTTCAGTTTCTTTATCTAGGGTTGATAAAGGTAATCATTTGTAAGGCTTGTAAAGAACAAATTTTGATTTAGTGGAACTCTTGTTGAGAGGTGAACCAATATAAGTCTTTGTGTTGATTACTTTCTTTTAATCTCTTCTTATCATCTTAATTTGTGATTCATTTGGTGAAATCTTTATTACTCAACAAGTGAAGTTTTAGTAATTGTATTCTTGAGTTGAGTGGTTTGATTGATTGAAGCATTCTTATTTTAATTGTGATAAAGATCTTAAATTCGCTGCTTGTTTTAAAGAAATTTTGAAGACCCTGTTTTAACCAATTCACCCCCCTCTTGGTTAATTGTGTGTGTTCATCATTGTTTTTCAATTAGGCCCATCTAATCTAACTAATTATGCTAATTACACCAATCAAAAGCCCAACTCTTAGCCCAAAGCTCAAGTGCAAAGGTTATGACTTCCAAGCCTAAAATAGCCCTCAAAATGACAGAATTGGCATAGGCTTATCATGACAAAGTAGTAGCTCTTTTCCTTATCTTTCCAGGGACTACTCATATGCTCCATTTGGAGTTCTATGGAACCCTCTAGGTCTTGCACAAGGAAGATAGTTCAAGTAAGCAAAAATGAAAATAAGCAACAATTATCAATTAAGCCAATTATTTTCCTAAGACAAAAACAAAGTTAAAGTGAGAAAATAAAACTCCAAGAGAAGTCAAATAAGCTAAGAAGAATAGAAAAATATTAAACTAAAAACGCTCAATCAAAGATATAAAATTCAGATGACACAAATTAAGCAAAGTTTTGAAACACTGGGTTGCCTCCTAGGAGCGCTTCTTTAACATGTTTTTAGTTGGACACCCTTGTTATGGCTTAAGCTTCCTGCAATTGGCCAATAGTGGTGAGCCAATGGCTTATATGTTCTCCTTCAAAATTTTCACCAAGTTTTTTTTTTCTTCAGAAAGACTTGAATTAATGATAATTGGTTTTTGTGAATCACCTGCAAGAAAAACATATTTCAAATGTGGAGGTAATGCTTTCAGCTCCATTTTTATTCTTCATTCTTCTTTTCCTCTGTCAATTCTTCAAATAGAGACTGGTGGTAAGGAATTTCCTTGAAGGCATCTAGCTGTTGGAGACAATCTGAACTCTCATTTTCTTCAAATTCACTTATCTCCTCATATGCTTCAGTCAATGTTTTCTATAAACAATCTTTTCTTGAATCAACCTCTTAGAGTCAGAAATCACTTCATTCAAGACATTCACTCTAACACACTCCCTTGGTTCCTTTGGGTTAACCTGTGAGTTTGTTGAAAAGGATCCACTTCCATGCTTAGACAGTTGTTTTGCAATTTGTCCATGCCAAACTTCAAGATTTTTAACCAAAGCATCAGTGTTCGTCTAATTTGTTATGGACATCTACATAAATTGAGTTAGAGTATCTTCCATTTTTAACATTCTATCAGACTAAGCTTGTTGTTGTTGTTGTGGTGGTGGATCCCTATTTGAAGGACCTGCATAAAAGTTGTTAGAAAGTCTTTTATAAGAAGAGTTAGTGGGACTAGAATATGGATTATTATTTTGTTGCCTCCAGCCATAAGGCTGATTTGAACGTGACCCACCTTTGTAGCCTTGGTAATTTCCATGAAAGTTCTTTTAAGGCCTAACTTGATTCTACAAATAATGGGCCTCATCTTCTTGTTGGCAATCACCATGTTCTTAATGGTTGCCATTCTGATGGTCACCACCATAGAAATCACATCTTAGAAC
Source organism: Glycine tomentella (assembly GCA_007407185.1). Lineage (NCBI taxonomy): Eukaryota > Viridiplantae > Streptophyta > Magnoliopsida > Fabales > Fabaceae > Glycine > Glycine tomentella. The sequence goes on from PYAF01000869.1 coordinate 123,908, forward strand.
TTGTTGAACTTGATGAGCTTGGTGCGTTTTCTGTGATCCACCTTGCTGAAATTGTTGAGGAAGTTGGCCTATTTGTTTTGTTAAGGCCTCTATTTGCTGAGTCAAGAGTTTATTCTGAGCTAGAATTGCATTCTAAGTTTACTCTGAGCTAGAATTTTTTAAGAAAACTACTAAAATCAAAAGATAAGTGCTAGCATTCTAATCCCAAAAATAACTAAAATATTGCGCTTATCAGTGCACTACAATGGTCAAATAATCAAAACAGATAAAGGGGATACGCTTAAATGCCCCCACACATTGTTCTTTGAAACAAAGCTAGGCCTCACACTTGAAGCCTTGAAAAGAGAAATCCATGAAAGGCTCTGTCTTCAACTAGTGGATCAAGTATGCGATATTTCATTTTGATACGCACATGTAGTGAGGCACGAAATGCTCAAGTTTACAGCAGTGCAACTTGTTGACAATGAGGACGTCAAAGGTATTATTTTTGTTACTTGCCAAAGCGAGATTCTTTAATGTTGTGAATTGTATGCAAACATCGAGCTACATATACTTCTCACCCAAAACCCTCAATTGTACCTCATCAACCACAATATTATCCTCAGTTCCATTATTTACACATAGCTGATGCAACCCAGGACACTTTTACTTTAACCCAACCAAAACAATTTATTTGAACCAAACACATATTCTTTTACCCAACTTCTTTCTGCACCATTTCCACCATTTTTTTAGACTCACGATAACTTAATGCTACTAAAGATCAACCTCACCCATACTTGAGTACTCCTACAGTAGAGCCTACCTCATCAACCCATCCAAACAAGCCTAAGTTTACAGCAAAGTCTGGCTTACCTAATGAAGAACCCAGTCCCTTAAGTGAGGACGAAGACGAAGTTCAACACACAATCAACATGATGTATGTCTACAATTGATTTCCTCAATCTACCTTGCAATGAAACCCAATCTTCAAAATTCTTCCAAGAACTCAGGTTTTCCTTCAATTCAAGTGCAGCCCAAGGGCTAAAAGAAAGCTTCAAAGTGCATCAATGGAAGACGGAAGAAGGTAAGAGATGAAGATGGAAGACACCATGGAGAAGCTCTCCAATAAGTCTAGGAAGAATAGCCACAATAGCATTGAGAATCCATTGATAAGACCCAAGAAGTTCTTGCACTTGAACAAGAGAGAAACTCTCACAAGCAATTCAGCTTTTCAATAATTTGTCAAAAGTCGAAGTCCCTACATTCAATTTTGGACAACTTTATATTGAAAAATGGATGTAACTGAATGTAATCGATTAATATGTCCATGTAATCGATTAATATGTCCATGTAATCGATTAATTACTCTTAAGTAATCAATTAATTGTTGATTTAATCAATTAATTTGTTCTTGAGTTTTCTGGAAACCATGTATAAACAAAGTAATCGATTAATATACGTCACGTAATCAATTATCACGGAGTTTTTCCAATTCACAAAGTGGTTAGTAATAGATTATAGATGGATGGTAATCGATTAACACAAAAAGAAATGCTTAGTAATCGATTATAGATAGCTGGTAATCGATTAACATAGACAGGACTTGTTTTGTGTTTATTTTGAGTTGGTTTGCTTCTTCATGCTTGTCCAAAAGATACAAGTTAGCTTTGATGTGGTCTTGAAGGGTTTGAGTTTTAGCTCTTGTCATGGTCCTTTAAAGCTCATCAAAGGAAGTTCTTTAATTTCTCCTTCAAGTTCTCCTTCTTGACCTTGAGCTTGCAATGGACCTCCATTATCCCCTCCTTCTTGAAAGGAACCTGACCTCAAGTTTGTTGTCTCACTTGTAGCTGCATCACACAAAGAAAGATCACAAACATTAAAGGTATTACTCACACCATACTTACTTGGCAACTCAAGTTTATATGCATTGTTGTTGATCCTCTCTAAAATCTTAAAAGGTCCATCTCTTGTAGGTTGGAGCTTGGATTTACTTTCTTGTGGAAACCTATCTTTCCTCAAATGAAGCCAAACTAAATTTCCTTCATTAAGGATCACTTGCTTCTTGTGCTTATAGGCTTACTTAGCATATTGTTCCATCTTCCTCTCCACACGGGCCTTCACTTGTTCATGCAATTTCCTAACATAAGAAGCTTTAGACAAAGCATCATGATTAATCATAGAAGAAGTATTAGGTAATGGCAATAAATCAATAGGAGTTAAAGGATTAAAGCCATAAACAATTTGGAAAGGAGATAAGGAAGTAGTTTTGTGAACCACTCTATTATAAGAAAACTCAATGTGAGGTAGACACTCCTCCCACGTCCTCAAATTGCCCTTGATGTACCACTTAGCATGTCTCTTGTTTAATTTGCCTTGACTTTTAAAATATTTAAGAGACTCATGATCACTATGGATCACAATGTTTCTAGGCAATCCATGAAGTCTCACCACTTCCTTGAAAAAGAGATTGGCTACTTCACAAGCATCATTATTCATGTGACAAGGAATGAAGTGTGACATCTTTGAGAACCTTATGGTATTGTTGTTTATTGCCCTACAAGAAATACACATTCTCCATGTTCCCTCCTTCTTAGGTACAAGAATAATTGGCATGGCACAAGGACTTATGCTCTCACGGATCCACCCTTAGTCAAGTAGCTTTTCCACTTGTGTTTATATCTCTTTTGCTTCCATGGGTGAAGTCTTATATGCTGGCCTATTAGGGAGTGAACAACCTGGAATCAAATCAATTTGGTGTTCTATGCCTCTTAAAAGAGGCAAGCCATTAAGAACTTCTTTTGGAAAAACATCTTCATATTCCTCCAAAAGATATTGCATAGCTTTGGGCAATTTTTCTCCTTCTTTTCAACATGTAAATAAAGAGAGTTAGGAACCAGATAATAAAGAGGTTGTTTCAACTCTTGAATTCTCTTTTGTTTCATCCTCACACACTTGTTTAGGAGTCAAAGGCCTCAAAATAATTTTCTTACCTAAGTGCTCAAACTCTAAAGTGTTGTCCATGCCATTGTGTATCACTTTTCTATCATATTGCCAAGGCCTACCAAGAAGAATATGTCCAGCCTCCATAGGTGCAATATCACAAAGAAACTTATCATTATAATCATTAATATAAAAAGGAATTAGCACTTGAGAATTTTCCACCACTTCTCCACTTTCACTAAGCCATTGTAGCTTGTATGGCCTTGGATGCTTTGTGGTTGGCAAGTGTAATTTCTCAACAAGACTTGTACTAGCCACATTGGTGCACCTGCCTCCATCAATGATAAGTGAACATACTTTCTTTTCAACTAAGCACGTTGTGTGAAAAATATTTTCTCTTTGAGTCTCCTCTATTTCTAGGCAAAAATTGCTCAACACTCTCCTTGCCATCAAAAGATCACCCTCCTCGACCTCCACTAGTGTAAGCTCTTCTTCTTCTTCACTTGAAGAACTATTTGATTCACTTCAAGACTCACTCTTTATGCCTCCATCCTCAAGCAAAATCATTGTTCTCTTGTTGGAACATTGGGAAGCAATGTGACCTTTACCTAGGCACTTAAAACACTTGATATTGCTCGATCTTGTTGGAGTTGGATCCACAAGTTTTTTTCTTGAGCTCTCCACCCTTCCTTCTTTATTTCTTACTTGAGAAACCTCCCTCCTAGGCTTGTCTTTCCAGTTGGAAGTTGCAGCCCCATTGGAGAATTTGGAAGTTTTTCTCCTTTTTAGTTGTTGCTCCATCCTTTGAGCTTTGAGGACTAGCTCTTCTATTGTGGCATAAGAATGTAGTTCCATCACATCTTGAATTTCTCAATTGAAGCCATGAAGGAACCTAGACATGGTTTCCTCTTGGCTCTCCACAATTTCAGCCCTCATCATCATCAATTCCATCTCCTTATAGTAGTCATCAACACTCTTGTAGCCTTGGAATAGTCTTTGGAGCTTGTTGTGGACTTCTCTTGCATAATAAGTGGGAACAAATCTTTCTCTCAAGCACATCTTCAAGTTATTCCAGCAATTTACTCTTTGTCTCCTCAACCTCCCTATGTCCATTTGAATTTGGTTCCACCACACCAAAGCATAGCCACCAAATTCTAGAGTTGCTAGAATCACTTTCTTTTCTTCATCAAATTGCTGGCATGAGAAAATTTGTTCTACTTTCATCTCTCACTCAAAGTACTCTTCTGATACCACATGATGTGTGTCTAAACTCATTAGACATCAATTTCCCAAATCTATTTTGCAATGAAACCCAATCTTCAAGAATTTTTCAAGAACACAAGCTTTCCTCACTTCACGTGGAACATGTGGCTGGAAGGAAGCTTTATTGTGCAGCAATGGAAGATGGAGAAAGGTTAGGCATGAAGATGGAAGACACCATGGAAAAGCTCTCCAATCACCCTCTCATTCCCCTCATCTTCATAATGTCCTCCATAAGAGGATGCATACTCACTTTCCCTTCTATTGCCATGAGCCTCTCCATCAACACTTCCAATTGGATTACTCCTTCTTTAGGTCTCCCTTTGTAACTCCTCAAATCTTGCATCCATTTTGGTTTGTAAATCTTCCATTTGTTTTGTAATGGCCTTCATCAACCTAGAGGTCTTAGGTGACAAAGCCTCATCTCTTATTGAACTTATCCTTCAAAAGAAATTGTTAGCAAAAACACAAGTATATAAGGAAATTCTCACCACTCTCTAAGTGTTTGCCACTCACACTCGTGTTTGCACACTTTATCTAGGCTCTTTCTTTAATGTTCTCTCTTGCCTTTTCCCACTCTTGTTCCTCTCTATAGTTCTTAAGCAAAAACTTCCAATCCAATCAAGCTTATTTACTATAGTGAAATAGGAAACAATTCTAGGATAGACTCAAGAGTCCAAGAACAAGAAAACTCTAAGACAAAACCTTGGAAATTTTTAAATGATAAGCAACAAAAGCAAAATTTTAGAAAAGCACAACTCAAATTGGAATTTAATGAGACAACTCAAGGATATATTGGATGTACCAAACTACACAAGGAGGATATACCAATCAAATTCAATTGTTAGAAGCCAAATTTCACCATTGCATATCATACAAGTTCACATAATTTTGTGGTTCAAAGGAAATTTGAACTTGTAGCTTTTGTAACTTTGCTTTGCTTCTAAATTTTGTTTTTATTTCTATTTTTCCAGCCTCCAATCAATAATTTCTTTGGATGTACCAAATTGTGTTTCTTTTGCTTTTTCTTGTTTCTTTCACAAATTTTTTTTGTAATTTTTTGTTTTTCGTTTTTTGTTTGTAAAAGTTCAAGAATTCTTAAAGAAACTTTATGAATCACGAAAAAACTATGTATAACAATCATAAAATTTTCTTCTAACAACTCAATTCAGTTTAGGCATGAGATTAGAATCAAAACAAGTGGTTATACAACACACAAAACACTACTAACACAATTTGAAAAGAATCAAGACTAGAAAATTAGAAAAATATCGAGAACAAATGAAGAACATGAAGACATGAAATCACACGAAACATGAAGGAAAAACACAAGGGTATGTGGCAGATCACAACACCAAGCCCACACCATAAGATTTTGTTGGATATAGGGGAAGCATCATGAAGAATGGAAGACTTTGATTCAAGATTGGTTTTGAGCTTTCAACATGCTTGGAAGCCTTGAAGTTGTGTAATTGATTCAAGTGTAAGTCTGTAAGAGAAAGGCTAATTTGATGATCCATGCATTGCATTCACTCATTCAGTCATAAACTTAAATGGTTTTCATAAATAATAACAAAGCTTTTATATTTTGGTTAAGGTTTTAATCTAAGTGAAAGGTTTTTGGAAAAATGATATTTTCACTGGTTTAATCGATTACCTTACTGATATAATTGATTATTTTGTTCTTCATTCATTTGGAAAATCTTTCATGAACATTGTAATCAATTACCTATTGGAATAATTGATTATTTGGCCTTTGTTTACAACAAAATTGCTTTGTTAATGATTTTAATTGATTACTTAAGTGTTGTAATCGATTACATAGTTAATCGTGAATTTTAAGTTCTATTGGGATAATTGATTACCATTATCTGTAATCAATTACATAGAGTAAAGTCACTTCCCTGTCTTAATCAATTACCATAACTTGTAATCGATTACATAGTTCATTTTGAAAATATAAGTCTTCTGTTTTAATCGATTACCAAATCTTGTAATTGATTACATAGTACATTTTGTTATCCTGAGACTTTCTATTTTAATCGATTACAGATCGAGATAATCGATTATTTTGCTTGTTGCTGAAACCCAAAAATATTCTTGAACAGTTTAATTCATTACATGGTTATTTTAATCGATTACATAAGCGCATTAATCGATTACAGGCGCGTTTAATTGATTACAGTTAGTTATAAATTCTGTTATAAATAGGATTGAAGGCTTGGCTTGTTTTCTAACTTTGAGAGATTGTACCCATTCGTATTTTTGAGCTCACACAAGTCTTCTAAGCATTTCTAAAGTGATTTTCTCAGTGTTTTTACTTCTTGCTTCATTCAAAACATCAATGGGTTTTTGAATGATTCTTGAGCAAGATTCTTTTCAAGATTAAGGAAAAGCTTGATCTGATTCGGTTTGCTACTCAACCTGATTTGGTAATTCATGTGCATAACATTCATTAGATCATTAGGTTGTCTCTCTCCTTAATCTTTGTGTGTAAATTTGTTTTTGAATTTTCTGTGTAAATTTTCTATTGTAAAGTGGGTTCTTACTTGTATCTAGAGAAGGGTTCTCTAGTGTGAAGAACAGAGTGGTGTTCTCTGGTTCTTTGTCTCTTAGAATCTAATAAGGTTTTAGATTTCTATTCTTTATCTAGGGTTGATAATGGGAGATGTTGTAATTGCATGTAAGAACAGAAATTTTATAATAGTGGAACTCTAATCTAGTGTTGATTAGAAGAAACTGGATGTAGCTTCAGTTGTGAAGTGAACCAGTATAAATTGCTTGGTCTTTGATTCTATTTCTCTATCTCTCATCTTATTCATTGGTTATTGATTCTTTGATTTATATTCATTGTTCAACAAGTTCTGTTTTGATCAATTGATTTCTTGGGCTGAGACATTTGATTGAGTAAATTGATTTCTTGGTTTTGAAAGTGATAAAGCTCCTGAACTCTGATTTGATTTAGTTTTAAAATACCAAGGTTTTAACCAATTCACCCCCCTCCCTCTTGGTTATTGTGAGTATTCCTATTATTTTCATATTTTTCACGAAAACTCAAGGAAACTAGGAAAATAATAGGATTTATGATTTTCGGATAAGGTACAATTTTTTTTACCTTCGAAGAAGTTCTTAGAACTGAACTTGAAGAATTCTACAAGGATTAGGCTCTGATACCACATGATGTATGTCTAAACCCATTAGACATTGATTTCCTCAATTCATGTGCAGCCCAAGGGCCGAAAGAAAGCTTCAAAGTGCAGCAATGGAAGATAGAAGAAGGTAAGAGATTAAGATGGAAGACACCATGGAGAAGCTCTCCAATAAGTCTAGGAAGAATTGCCATAATAGCATTGGGAAGTCATTAATTTGTTCTTGAGTTTTCTGGAAACCATGTATGAACAAAGAAATCGATTAATATATCATGTAATTGATTATCAAAGAGTTTTTCTATTTCACAAAGTGGTTAGTAATCGATTACAGATGGATGGTAATCGACCAACACAGACAGAAGTGCTTAGTAATCAATTACTGATAGCTGGTAATCGATTAACACAGACAAGACTTGTTGTGTGTTTATTCTGAGTTGGTGTGCTTCTTCATGCTTGTCTAAAAGTGATGGAGGTCCATGGCAAGCTAAAGGTCTAGAAGGAGAGCTTGAAGCACTTCTTTTGGTGAGCTTTAAAGCACTCATGGCAAGAGCTAGAACCCAAGCACCTCAAGACCACATCAAGGCTAATTTGGACAAGCATGAAGCACACCAACTCAAGGATAACAAGGGCTGGATTTTAATGTCTCAAGTTCAATTTAATTCCAATTAAATTCAGCACTTGTTAGAAGCAAAAGTAGAAACAATAAAAGGTTTTTTAGTGAAATTGTGTAAAGAGGTGTAGGTGCACTTGTGTGTAATTTGTGTAGCAACTTAGTAAATTAGTTGGCTGCACTTAGAAGCTAAAAATACTACATCTTTTACAAAAATGGGCAGCCAAGAGAGTTTGGGACAGCCAAGGGTCACTTAGGAGAAGCTTGCACCACAAGCTTCACTAAGCTTGCTTTAGGCTTCTTTAGTGTGCACTACAAGCTTCATTTGAATTGTCATTTCATGTGCATTAGCTTGTAATTTTGTGGCCTTTATAAGGTGCCCAAAACTGAATGTAAACTAACTTTGGTTCATTAATACAAATCTGAAAATTTGTGTGGGAGTTTCTCTCTTGTTTTTGTGCAAGAACCTCTTGTTTCTTATCAATGGCTTCAAGCTATTGTGGTGATTCTTCCTAGACTTATTGGAGAGCTTCTTCATGGTGTCTTCCATCTTCATCGCTAACCTCTCTTCCATCTTCATCCCTAACCTCTCTTCCATCTTCCATCGCTGCCACTAAAGAAAGCTTCCAACCATACATTTTAGTGAAAACTTTGATAGCTTGTGTGTTCTTGAAGTTTGCTTAAAGATTGGATTCCATTGTAAGGTAGATTTGGGAAAACTAATGGGTCTAATGGGTTCAACCATACATCATGTGGTATCTAGAGCTTAATCCTTGTGGAATTCTTCTTCATGTTCAGTTTTTAAAAGTTCTTCAAAGGTAAAAAAAACTGCACCATTCAAAAATTTGAAAATCCATTGCAATTCCTTGTGTTGTTGTGTTTTTGTGAAAAATTATGGTGGATTGGCTTTGTGGTTGATTCCGCCACCTACCCTAGGTTTTTTCTTCAAGTTTTTTGTCATTTCATGTCCTTATGTTCTTCATGTTCTTCATTTATTTTTGAAAATTTTCTAAATTTATAGCTTTGATTCTTGTCAACTTTTGTTTGTAGTGTTTTTTGTGTTGTATGACCACTTGTTTTGATTCTACTCTCATGCCTAAACTGAATTGAGCTGTTAGAAGCAAATTTTGCAATTGTTATACATCATTTTTGTGAATCATTCAAATTCCTTTAAGAATTTGTGAACTTGTTCAAAAGAAAAACAAAAGCTGAAAAAAATTTGTGAAAGAAATAATCAAAGTGCAAAAGAGAAATGATTATGGACAACCAAACAAATAATTGAATTGTGGCTAGAAAAATACAAAGAAAAACAGAATTTAGAAGCAAATCAAGGTTACAAAATTACAAGTTCCAAAATTTCCTTTGAACAACAAAATTAAGTGAACTTGTATGACATGAAAAATTTATGAAATTTGGCTTCTAGCAATTTTATTTACTTGGCATATCCTCCTTGTGCAATTTGTTAAAGCCCATAAAATCCTTGAGTTGTCTCATTAAATTCCAATTTGAGTTGTGCTTTTCCAAATTTTTGCTTTTGTTGCTTGTTTCTTAAAATTCCAAGATTTTATCTTAGAGTTTTCTTGTTCTTAGACTCTTGAGTCTAGCCTCTAGTATTATTTCCTATTTCACTATAGTAAATAAGCTTGATTTGATTAGAAGTTTTTGCTTAAGAACTATAGAGATGAATAAGAGTGGAAAAAGGCAAGAAGGAACATTATAGAAAGAGCCTAGATAAAGTGTGCAAACAAGAGTGTAAGTGGAAAACACTTAGAGAGTGGTGAGAATATCCTTATATACTTGTGTTTTTGCTAACCATTTTTTTGAAGGATGAGCTCAACAGGAGATGAGGCTTTTTCCCCTAGGACCTATAGGTTGATGAAAGCCATGACAAAATAAATGGAGGACTTGCAAACCAAAATCGAGGCAAGGTTTGAAGAGTTACAAAGGGAGACCCAAAGGAGGAGTCATTCAATGGGAAGTGTAGATGGAGAGGCTCATAGTGGTAGGAGCGTGAGTGAGTATGCTTCCTCTCATGGAGGAAAATATGAACATGAGAGGAATGAGAGAGGTGATTGGAGAGAAAATGATAGAAGAGAAAATAATAATAGAAGAGAAAATCATAAGAGACACAATCCTAGGAGGCAAAATAGAGATGAGGAAGATTGGAGGGTGAGGAGAGAAGAAAGAGAAGGGAGGAATGGAGGATTGAATAAAGTGAAAATAAAAATTCCAAAGTTCCTTGGCAATAATGATCCCGAAGAGTACTTTGAGTGGGTGATGAAAGTAGAACAAATGTTCTCATGCCAACAATTTGAGGAAGAAAAGAAAGTGATTCTAGCAACTCTAGAATTTGGTGTATATGCTTTGGTGTGGTGGAACCAAACTCAAATGGACCTAGGGAGGATGAGGAGACAAAGAGTAAATTGTTGGAATGACTTGAAGGCATGCCTGAGAGGAAGATTTGTTCCCACTTATTATGCAAGAGAAGTCCACAACAAGCTTCAAAGACATTTCCAAGGCTACAAAAGTGTTGATGACTACTATAAGGAAATGGAATTGATGATGATAAGGGCTGAAATTGTGAGAAGCAACTATGGCTAGGTTTCTTCATGGCTTGAATAGAGAAATTCAAGATGTGACAAAGCTACATTATTATGCTACAATTGAGGAGCTAGTCCACAAAGCTCAAAGGGTGGAGCAACAACTAAAAAGGAGAAAAGCTTCATTTTCCAAGACCAATGGGGCTGCAACTTCCAGCTGCAAGGACAAGCCTAAAAGGGAGGTTTCTCATGTGAAAAATAAAGAAAAGGTGGAGAGTTCAAGCAAAAAAATTGTGGATCCAACTCCAATAAGATCAAGCAATATCAAGTGTTTTAAGTGCCTTGGTAAAGGACACATTGCTTCCCAATGCCCCCACAAGAGAACTATGATTTTTCTTGAGGATTGAGGCATAAAGAGTGAGTCTTAAAGTGACTCAAATAGTTCCTCAAGTGATGAAGAATAAGAACTTGCACTTGTGGAGGCCAAAGAGGATGATCTCTTGATGGTAAGGAGAATGTTGAGCAATTTTTGCCTAGAAAAAGAGGAGATTCAAAGAGAAAATATTTTTCACACAAGGTGCTTAGTTGAAAAGAAAGTTTGATCACTTATTATTGATGGGGGCAGCTGCACCAATGTGGCTAGTACAAGACTTGTGGAAAAATTACACTTGCCAACCACAAAGCATCCAAGGCCTTACAAGCTACAATGGCTTAGTGAAAGTGGAGAAGTTGCGGTAATTTCTCAAGTTTTCATTCCTTTTTCTATTAATGCTTACAATGATAATGTTCTTTGTGATATTGTACCTATGGAGGCTGGTCATATCCTTCATGGTAGGCCATGGAAATATGATAGAAAAGCGATACATAATGGCATGGAGAACACTTTTGAGTTCGAGCACTTAGGCAAGAAAATTATTTTGAGGCCTTTGACTCCTAGACAAGTGTGTGAGGATCAAGTGAGAATAAAAGAAAAAAGAATTCAAGAGTTAAAAAAATATTGCACTTATAAAAAATTTTGCACACAAAAAGAAAAAGAAAGTGAGTTCCAAAGAGAAAAACTAGTGACAAAAAAGGAAAGGAAAAAGAAAATGAGAGCAAAAAAATTCATGAGATTAAAGAGAGCTTGTTCTTGAGTAAAAAGCAAATCAAGAGAGTGTTATTGAAAAACAAGGTGAAAAATTGCCTAAAGCTATGCAATCCCTTTTGGAAGAATATCAAGATTTTTTCCAAAAGAAGTTCCTAATGGCTTGCCTCGTTTGAGAGGCATAGAGCATCAAATTGATTTGATTCCAGGTTGTTCACTCCCTAATAGGCCAGCTTATAAGACTTCACCAATGGAAGCAAAGGAGATAGAAACACAAGTGGAGAAGCTACTTGAAAAAGTGTGGATCCGTGAGAGCATGAGCCCTTGTGCTATGCCTATTATTCTTGTGCCTAAGAAAGAGGGAACTTGGAGAATGTGCACGGATTGTAAGGCAATCAACAACATCACCATAAGGTATAGACATCCCATCCCAAGACTTAATGATCTTTTAGATGAATTGCATGGTGCTACTATTTTCTCTAAAATTGATTTTAAGAGTGGTTATCATCAAATAAGGATGAGGGAAGGGGATGAATGGAAAACGGCTTTCAAAATAAAATTTGGGCTTTATGAACGGTTAGTTGTGCCTTTTGGTTTGACTAATGCACCTAGTACCTTTATGAGACTTATGAATCATGTTCTTAGACACTTTATAGGCAAATTTTTGGTTGTGTATTTTGATGACATTCTTGTTTATAGTGCCAATTTAAATGATCATTTGATGCATGTAAAAAGTGTCTTGGAGGTTCTAAGGAAGGAAACCTTGTATGGAGCAATTGATAAATGTTCTTTTTGCACTTCACAAGTTATGTTTCTAGGTTTTTTAGTAGGTGCTCAAGGAGTCCAAGTGAATCAACAAAAAGTTAAAGGCATAATGGAGTGGCCAACTCCAAAAGGTGTGAAAGATGTGAGAAGCTTCCATGGTTTAGCTAGCTTTTATAGGAGATTTGTGAAGGATTTTAGTACCATTGCTTCTCCTTTGAATGAATTGATGAAGAAAACCATGAGCTTTTCTTGGAAGCAAGAACATGAAATTGCTTTCCAAACTTTGAAGGAAAAGTTGTCTCATGCACCTATTCTTTCATTGCCTAATTTTAATGCTTCCTTTGAATTGGAATGTGATGCTTCCAATGTGGGCATTGGGGGGTTTTGATTCAAGATAAACATCCTATTGCTTATTTTAGTGAGAAATTGAAGGGTGCATGTTTGAACTATTCCACTTATGGTAAAGAGTTGTATGCACATGTTAGAGTCTTGCAAACTTCGCAACATTATTTTTTACCTAAGGAATTTGTGATACATAGTGATCATAAATCTCTTAAATATTTGAAAAGCCAAGTAAAACTTAACAAGAGACATGTTAAGTGGGTTGAATTCATTGAACAATTTCCTTAAATTATTAAACACCAGCAAGGCAAGTTGAATGTGGTAGCGGATGTCTTATCTAGGAGGCATTGTTTGATTTCTATGCTTGAAACTTAGTTGCTTGGTTTTAATCACATAAAGGAATTGTATGCAAGTGATCATGACTTCTCTAGTATTTTTGAATTGTGTGAAAAAGGGGCTCGTCAAGGATATTTTAGACATGATGGTTTCTTGTTCAAGGAAAAGAAATTATGTATTCCTAAAAGCTCTTTGAGAGAACTTTTCATTAGGGAAGCACATGAGAATAATTTGATGGGACACTTTGGTGTGGACAAAACTTTGGCTATTTTACATGAACATTTCTTTTGGCCAAAAATAAGGCATGATGTGCATAAGCTTATTTCTCAATGCATTCCTTGACATAAAGCTAAATCTAGATTAATGTCTCATGGTTTGTATACACCTTTGTCTATTCCTAACTCCACTTGGGTTGACATTTCTATGGATTTTATGTTTGGTCTTCCAAGATGCAAGAGGGGAAAGGATTCTATCTTTGTTGTTGTTGATAGGTTCTCAAAGATGGCACACTTTATTCCTTGTCACAAGAGTGATAGAGACACAAAGTTCCTTAGTCACTTTTGGAAGACATTATGGGGTAAACTTGGTACTAAACTCTTGTTTTCATCAACTTGTCACCCACAAACGGATGGTCAAACCGAGGTGGTAAATAGGACATTGGGCAACTCCTTAGATGCTACATCAAGGGTAATTTGAGAACTTGGGAGAAGTTTCTACCTCACATTAAGTTTCCTTACAATAGAGTAGCTCACAAGACTACTTCCTTATCTCCTTTTGAAATTGTTTATGGCTTTAATTCTTTAAATCCTCTTGATTTATTGTCTTTACCTAACACTTTTCTATGGTTAATCATGATGCTTTGTCTAAAGCTTCTTATGTTAGGAAGTTGCATGAACAAGTGAAGGCACATGTGGAGAGAAAGATGGAATAATATGCAAAGCAAGCCAATAAGCACAAGAGGCAAGTGATCTTTAATGAAGGAGATTTGGTGTGGCTTCATTTGAGGAAGGATAGATTTCCTCTTGAAAGGAAATCCAAGTTCCAACAAAGAGGAGATGGACCTTTCAAGATTTTAGAGAGGATCAACAACATTGCTTACAAACTTAAGTTGCCTAGTGAGTATAGTGTGAGTAATACTTTCAATGTTTGTGATCTTTCTTTGTATGATGTAGGTACAAGTGGGGAAGCAAACTTGAGGTCAATTTCCCTTCAAGAAGGAGGGGATAATGGAGGTCCATGGCAAGCTAAAGGTTTAGAAGGAGAGCTTGAAGCACTTCCTTTGGTGAGCTTTAAGGGACCCATGACAAGAGCTAGGACCCAAGCACTTCAAGACCACATCAAGGCTAATTTGGACAAGCATGAAGCACACCAACTCAAGGATAACAAGGGTTGGATTTTAATGTCTCAAGTTCAATTTAATTCCAATTAATTCAACACTTGTTAGAAGCAAAAGTAGAAACAATAAAAAGGCTTTTTAGTGCAATTGTGTAAAGAGGTGTAGGTGCACTTGTGTGTAATTTTGAGTAGAAACTTAGTAAATTAGTTGGATGCATTAGAAGCTAAAAATACTGCAACTTAAACGAAAATGGGACAGCCAAGAGAGTTTGGGACAGCCAAGGCTCACTTAGGAGAAGCATGCACCACAAGCATCATTAAGCTTGCTTTAGGCTCCTTTAGTGTGCACTACAAGCTTCATTTGAATTGTCATTTCCTGTGCATTAACTTGTAATTTTGTGGCCTTTATAAGGTGCCCAAAACTAAATGTAAACTAAATTTGATTCATTAATACAAATCTAAAAATTTGTGTGAGAGTTTCTCTCTTGTTCTTGTGCAAGAACCTCTTGTTTCTTATCAATGGCTTCAAGCTATTATGGTGATTCTTCCTAGACTTATTGGAGAGATTCTTCATGATGTCTTCCATCTTCATCCCTAACATCTCTTCCATCTTCATTCCTAACCTCTCTTCCATCTTCTATTGCTGCCATTAAAGAAAGCTTCCAGCCATACATTTTCGGGAAAACTTGGACAACTTGTGTGTTCTTGAAGTTTGCTTGAAGATTGGGTTTCATTGCAAGGTAGATTTGGGAAAACTAACGACTAATGGGTTCAACCATACATAAAAAAGATATATGTTAGCTTTGATGTGGTCTTGAAGGGATTGAGTTCTAGCTCTTAGCATGGGTCCTCTAAAGCTCATCAAAGGAAGTTCTTCAATTTCTCCTTCAAGTTCTCCTTCTTGACCTTGAGCTTTCAATGGACCTCCATCACAACCTCAGGAGGAAGATGATGAGAAAGAAGTTGAGCCTATTCCACCAATCACAACCTTACCACCATACTACATACCACCACACATGAAATTTTTTGAAGAATCTAATTTTCAAGATTTTGAATACGCCATAGTTTAGATCACGAAGAAGTCCAACATCCGGTGAGGACTCTCTTTGAAGGGATGCCTTTTCTAACAAAACAAGAAGTACAACATGCTTTGCAGCAATATCATGTGAGCAAAGGAGCTAACTATAAGACATAACTATCAAACCCAACAAAGTTAATTGTCATTTGTGATGACGATAGTTGTGCTTGGAGGTGCATGACATCATTCATCCTTGCAAGTAAGCAGTGGGAAATAAGAAAGCTCTGTGAACCCCATACATGTTCAAATCCATCAATCTCACAAGATCATGCAAAGTTGTTGTATTTTCTCCTCAGTAAAAGCATCCATAACATGATTGAAAATGATCCATCAACTTCAGTGTCAGCCTTGATAGCACACATCAAAAGCATTGAAGGATACATCACCATGTAAGCATGGTTGGCAAAGCAAAAGGTTATTGAAAATATCTATGGCAACTGGGATAGATCGTACCACAATTTACCAAGATTGTTGCAAGGAATGCAACAATTTCTTCCTGGTATGGTCGTGGAGAAGGAAACATTGCCAATGTCACCACAAGGAGCTGAAGAAGTAGAGGATTTCATGATGTGTCATTGTCTTTTTTGGAGTTTCAAATCGTGTATCGATGAGTTTCAGTATTGCAAGCTCGTGGTTCAGGTCGATGGAACTTGGTTGTACGGTAAGTATAAAGAGACCCTCCTTGTGGCAGTTGCACAAGATGGCAACAATGAAATTCTTCAAATCACCTTTGGTGTTGTCGAGAGTGAATCAACAAGAGCATGACTCTTCTTCCTCCAAAATTTAAAATGGCATGTCACCCCACAATATGGTGTGTTTGACTTCAGACAGGCACGAGTCAATAAAAATTGTATACTCTAGACGTGATAGTGGGTGGACAACACAGAATTCTATGTATGTATTCTGCATTCGACACATTACACAAAATTACTGAGGAGGTACAAGAACAATGCCATCAAAAAATTAATTATCAATATGAGTGAGTGTCAAACATCTTTCTCTTCATATTAAATATCACTTCATTTTGTATTTTAGCAATATTGAAATTGTATGTTTATTACTACTCATCATATGCAAGGACGGAGCCTTCGTTCAATCACTACTACAACATTTTGAGGGAGGAACCAAATACTAACTGAGCAAGTAATTGGCTTAGTGAGTTCCGCTAGAAGAATGGATTATCGCATGGGATGGTGGCATCCAATGGGGGCACATGACCACCAATCTTGTTGAGTCGATTAATTCAATACTCAAGAAATCAATAAATCTTCCAATAGGCGTGCTATTAAAATCTAATTATCTAAGGTGTAATGCATTATTCAACAAAAGAGGAAGAGAAGCCACAACAGTGTTTGCATCTGGCCAAGTATAATAACCCTTGTTTAAAAAAAAAAAATTCTGGCGCAAGTAGCGCCATATGTTCTACAAGTTGGCGCCAGTAGCGCCATAGCGGCGCGGTTAGTGGCACAAATGCTGGAAGTTGGCACGAGTAGTGCCAGAAGTGCTCCAAAAAGCCTGTTTTTCACTGGAACTTGGCGCGGATGGCGCCATAGTGGCACGATTAGCGTCAGAACGCGACCTGACCACTAAGGTTATTTCACGCGATTTTTGGGCCAAAACCTTGTCTTCTTCTTCCTCTGAGCCATTTCCGCCATTAGAGCACTAGGAAGCTTCATTCTTTGGCCAAAACACTTTCCTTTCAACATGAAACTTGTAGGGAATCCCCCTATGAGCTAGAATCCTTCATCACATTTCCCTAAAAACCATCAAACAGAGAGATCGTATTCTCTAGGGAGCTTCCCAAAACTCGAGTTCAGCGAGGAAAGGAGGTGATTCACGGACACCGAAGCTTGGGGAAGTGGTCCATTAGCCTTCCTTGTTGTTTTAGAGGTAAGAATCTCGAGTTTTACCGTTTGATTTGTGAAATTGTTCTTGGGAAGAATAGTGACCCTTTTGAGCTTGAGCTGGAATTAGGCTTGGGTTATTTAGAAAAGTATGTTTAGGAGGTTGTTGTGATGAAGGATTAGCTTTGAAATGTTGGTTTCATGGACTTTGGTTTTTGGCTCTGAGAAATGCATGTGTAACTAGTATGTTGGTTTATTGATTATTGTAGAACATGCATGAGCCTTAATACTTGTTCATTATGTGCTTGAGAGGCTATAGAAATGGTGAATTGTGTGGAAGAAACCGTTTAAGCCATGTTGTATATCTTTGAGTATTGGCCTGTATAGAGCATTGAGCTCTTTGTATTGGCTTTTACCGAGTCTTGGGGAGACTCTAGTGCCTTGGTTAGGCCGAGATAGACCGCTGAGGGTCTGTGAGTTGTCTATTGAATTGGTTAGTTCGGATAACCTTAAGATAGAGGACTAAGGGGTTTTTATAGAAAAGGATGATGTTTCCTTTCATCTAAACAGTTGAGAACCGTTGTTTGTGCTTATGCCTTGTAAGGTTGGATTGATTATTGATTGTGCCTGTGTGCCTTTGTATAGGGCATGACATCGAGGGTGTCAGTGGCGTAGACTACGGTTTTGGGGTTGAACTGCAGAGCACGACTTTGCCAGGTAAGTTCTTCGATCTTGGGGAATGTTTCCCATTGCCTGTGTTCCACCATACTCTGAAGGAGTGATGCTTGCATTCATGATGCATGTGCATTCAATTGGTTGTTACTTTCCTCATGATGATATGTGTGCATGCTTCTATGCTTTGTATGTATGGTTATCTGTTGAATAGATCTTATGGCCAGTTAGATAGATATGGACCTCCCTAGGAATAGAGCGCACCTCCTAGTTTGGTTTGCTCACGTAAAGGGGTGATGATGATCCCTTAAGACCAAGAGATAGGTGGTCCCGTCGCGGTTGAAGCCTATTCTCGAAGGTGCCATATACGTGCATCCATGTGTAAAGGGGTAGCTCCCGATGGGATGGCACGGGTGTGAGTTTCGGTCTCACACTGGGGACTGAGAGTCCCAGATGCTGATGATGATGCATCTTGTGGCGGGCATAGTACCGTGGATATACATTAGAGCTAGATGATGGCTATGTATTGTTGTGAGGGCCGGGAGGCCTAGTGATTGTGATGCCTTTGATGTTGTGTATCATGGAAGTGAGCCAGGGGGAAGGAGAAGCCTCCAAGAGCCCTGAGCTTACTGAGATGTGTATCTCACCTCGTGTGGGGATTATGTTTTTGCAGGTGATTCATTTGGAAGAGATGATAGGTCTCAGGGCGGGAGGCCCCAGTAGAGACAGTTCCTGTGCAGCTGCTTGGCAGCACTTTAAGAGCTTCGTGGCTCCTTTGTTTTGGTTTTGATGTATTTTGTTCCCCTGTGAGGGAAGATGTGTGTGTGCAGACATGTTATTGACTTGTTATGTATATGGACATTTTATGTTTTGTATGCCCTCGTGTGAGGATGTGATCCTTGAGATCAGGGCACTTGGTGCTTATTCTTTTGTATAGACACAGTGAGTGTCTTGATGATGTGTATATATATATACTTGTGGTTCTTTTCTCCTGATATATCTGTTTAGATATTGTTTATGCATCTGTCGTTACTTATGTTGTTTTGGATCGTTGAGGCTGGCTATAGTGCGTTGGGTTTTGTTTATTTAGCTGATGTACGTACCATACATAATGAATCAAGAAATATGGTTTCGAAATCGCTTCCGTGGTTTTTAATTAATTTAGTTAGTGCGCTTATCTGATTAAATAATTGTTAATACACCGGATGCATACAGGGTGTTACACCAAGTTTATAAGCAAGTACTAAACAAGGCCATCAAAAACGCACAGAGAAAGGCAAACGCTCACACTGTTCTTGAGTTCAATCGACCTAACACACGGTTCTTGGTCAAGGAGACAATAAACCTCAGAGTGGTTCGGCCGACATGAGATTTCAGTGTCATGCTGGATGAAAGGTAGTGTGACTGTGGCAAATTCCAGAAGTTGCACATGCCTTGTTGTCAAGTTTTTGTTGCTTGTAAGCATGCTCATCATGAGTACATGAACTACATACATCTCGTGTATACGTTAGAAAGTGTCTCCAACGTATACAGAGGATTGTTTGAAGAATTATGCAACGAAGCATATCAATCATTGTGTCACGAGCCAATGATCTATCCCGACCTAGAAAAGAAAAGAAATTCTAAAGGTTGTCTTGTCTCCTCTCATATCCAAACCGAAATGGATATTCGAGAATCGAGTCAACCAAAGCGATGATCCATATGTCGCATCTCAGGTCATTCGAAGAAAAAGTGCCCCCACTGTGTAGGCTCAAGCCAATAACATTGAATTATGTCATATTCTTTATTTTTAAAATTTTGTTGTACTGTTTCAAATTTAAATCTTTTGTTCTGTTGTCACTAATTTTCAAAGATTTTGTATTTGATATTTTAGTTCAATTCAACTTGTTGGTTACATATTTTTTTTTAATTCAAATATGTATTTTAATAATCAGATAAAATAAAATTACAAATGACTAAAATATTTAATGAACATTCACAATGTTGTTATTAGACATATAGGGAGACAAAAAAAAATAATTATAAAAAATATAAGTTTGATAGAATTTATGATATGAAAAGAAAAGGAACATGTAAAAAAAATATGTTAATAAGTATGTAAAAAATGTAAGGATTGATTTTGGTCTATTATTCGTTATAGATTTTATTTTTAGTTTTGATTTAATATATTTAAAAGTTTAATTTGATCTATTAATCTATTTAAAGATCTACTTTATATTATAATTTTTACATAAGTCTAATTTTTCTTTATATTGGATAATAGACTAAATTAAAATATAATAAAAGTATAATCTTAAAATATAGTAGAAGTATCATCTTAAAATTGTTTTTTTAACAACACTTTCTCTTAAATAAACTTTATTTCATTTTAAACTACAAATAAAATTAAAAGAAATAAAAAAATAATACAAAGTATTCTCAAACTACAAATTATTTTTAGTTTAATCAATTTAAACATAAATATAGATAATTAAAAACAAAAAAAATTAAAAAAACAATTTAAAAAACAAAAAAAAATAAAAAGGAAATAACAAAAAACTCACTTAAATATTGAACATGTTTTATTTATTTAATTTATTTAGATAAAATAATTAGATCACTAAAATATATGTATTTTTCATAAATATTTAACTAAATCATATTTATATTGAGTATTTAAATATATGCATTTTTCTTAAATACTATTCTAGATAAATTATATTTTTAATAAATTAATATAAATTACTAAACTTAAAAAATTAAAACAAAAAAAAGTTTTAAAAAAGTGTAAAAAAAAACAATTTTAAAAAACCTAAAAGAAATAACAAAAAAGAAACAAAAAAATATAGTTCACATTATGAACTGTGTTATAAAAAAAACACCATAGGAAGATTGATTTAAAAAAAGTATATGTTATGAAATCGGTTCCTGACAAACCTATCTCATAACATTTAAAAAAATGATGGTGAGAAATTGGTACGTGGAATCGATTTCTCAAATGAATATACTATTTTGTATTATTTGTATAAATAATTTTTGGGTAGTGTTATTTGAATAATTTTTTTATTTTTTAATTATTAGACTGAAAAAATCTTAATACGTGCGTCCCTGTAGGTGTGTCCATATGATATGTGTGTTATTAATGTTGTGGACTAAATTGAGTTATCTCTCAGATGTCAAAAAAGCGAAACAAATTTATATGAAATTTAATCAATAATTTTCTTTTTATCTACATATTTTTTAAATATAAATCCTATTTATACTAAATTAATATATTTTATAAATAAAATTAAATATATTTGAAAAACTAAAAAAATAAATCAAATAAATTTTAAAATTTTCATGTATGGTACGAGTAAGTTTCTTTTTTTTTTTTGGTAACCATATGGTATCGTACGAGTAAGTTACTTGTCCATGGAATTTAAAAGATAAACTCATGTGTGTATGCAATTACAATCGGTCCAATGGAATTTATAGGGAACCTTAGTTATCAGTTAATAATCTCAATAAGAATAAATCAAGAATCTAACAATAAATAGAGTTTTCCTTTGTCAATAAATAGAGTGTAATTTTACTAACTTAATATAAAATTTGTCAGATAATTTAATTGTTTATTAATTTATTATAAGGGGTTTAATATTTCGTAGTATAATTATTGTTGTTGCTAAATTCTTGATTGAATTGTATCTTTTAAAAATTCTACTCGATCACTTAACAAGGTTTTACATATATAATGAGAATTTATTCCAGATATCATGTATGTATGTCTAATAACTTTTTACATGATAAGAAATACATTTAAATGTAAAATTTATTATTTAAATAATTTAAATACATATTGTAACCACATTCGATAATTTAAAAATCTATTATATTAAAATCAATTTCATCAAATATTTGAACGGAACAAAAATTTAGTTAATTAAAAACAACTTAAAACTTAATTGTGTAACATATGTATAATATTTTTCCACTTGATTATATGGAAGCACATTTTTTAAATTTGAAATAAATAATAAAAGTATATCTTAGAAACGATTTTTTTTTCTTGAAATGCATGTTTGGATACATGGTGAAAAAGTGATTAATGCATAATTTTTTTTCAACGTATTTTATAGTTGCTTCAAGGTCAACATTAATTTAGGATAAATTTAATGTTTTTAACCATAATTTTAAAACCATACTAATTGTTAACTTGGTAGAGATACTAGGTTAATAAATTATTGGTCAAATGAATAGATCAATAGTTAAATCATACAAACCAATATAAATAACATAAAATATAAATATATGTATTAATTATATTAAGTTTAATAATTAATTATAATAGTTTGGTGATAAGTTGATTCACTAAATAAATTTTAGGTTCTTGATTCAATTTTTCAGTTTACCATAATTTTTTTTCAATAAAAATTTGCAATATTTTAGAAAATAATTAATTTTGGATCAGTTAGTTTAATTACATTGGTTTACCAATTCATCCAGCTGAGTCATCGACTTAACCATATATAACTAATCGGGTCAAATCAGATCAAATGATCGATCCGATTAGCAACACAACCCAATCAAGCCTGTAGTTCGCAGTCAAAATAATCAGGTCGATCTAAAATTTAAAACTATACTTTTAATTAAAGGAATCAATTTCCTTAATTATGTTGAATTGGTTTATTAGATTAGAGTTTATATATTCTTTAAGAGCATGTATAAATACGTGATGAAAAAGTATTTAATCCATGTTTTTTCTCAACACATTTTATAATTATTTGAAGATCAATGTCAATTTTTAAGATGATATAATGCTCAATTAAACATATTGTAATATGAATACCTCATTTTAAAAGGAAAAATAATAATTATAAAGCATTTTACTCAACACATTTTATAGTAGTATGATGGTAAATGTTGATTTTCAGCGTGCTAACTCAAACAAACACATTGTAAAATAAGTAATTCATTTTAAAGAGAAACAAATATTATTGATGATTAATACTCCTTTTGATCCTTATTATAAGGTGTAAATTAAAAGTATGGTTTGATCCTTATTATGAGATCTAATCCAAAATGTTTCATATATTAATTTTATTTTTTCACAAATATGCCCTTAATTAAAGTTATTTCTCTTAGTTCATTGGTAGAGTGCTTTAATTTTAATCTTTGGATGACATGAAGCATAACTTTGCCTTTTGATATGAATAGACTTTGAAAAATTGTATTATTTGTCCATTTCTTTACATAACCTTCTCTTTCCTATGCAAGAAAAACATAACACATATATTTTGTAAGTTTTGTTCACATGATTATTTTTTTTCAAAAAAAAAAAAACTAACTTAAGATTAATGTAATGTTCTCAATTAAAATAATTAATTTTCTTTTTTGACAAAAAATAATAGATTTTTTAAACCCTATTTTTTCTCAAAATAATTATCGTCCTAGGTTATTTTACATAAATAAAAAAGTAATAAATAGATGAAAATGAGTAATAATTTTACAAAAGTAATGTTACATGATCATTAATTTATCTCTAAATTTTGTAGTTCATCATTAATATATAAGGGATATAAGTGAAAAATTAATTAATATTACATTAAAATTAAAATAACAATTATATTAGAATAAAAAATATTTTCTTACTTGACAATTATATTAAGACCAAATAGTAAATTAGTCAATTAGATCGTATAATAAAGATTAGATAGATTAAAAAATATTAATAATTAATATTGCATGTGTTGAAATCATAGTTGTGAAATTTGATCTGACCATTGATCTAGTCAAGGTAGTGGGTAAGTGATCCAATATGTGGGTTAGTAGTTGGTCTAGTTTGACTCAATATATATTAAAAATTAAAAATTATATATGTATCTATTATATATAAGTATATAACTAATATTATTTGAAAAAGAAAAGTTCATTCATACTCCAAAATTCGGATTAAAAAATCCATTTTTTTCAAAATTTTTTTTCATATTTTTATTTTATTTTTAAAAAAACCAGTTGGGTTGAACCAGGATCCAGTTATCAAGCGACCGACCTGATTTTACCACCTGATCAGATTTGATAATACTGTTTGAAATATCAATTGTTATTTTCTGTCATTATTATTTCAAAAGATAAAATAATTAATGAAAAAAATTAATGTTATACATGCATGTGTAATGAAAATATAAGAGTTCAGGAACACATTTATTGTGTTATTAAAGACTTGGCAAATATATGTCAAACAGAAAACATAAAAAATGTAGACAGGACAGTTGGACAATACACATTCGTTCATCATTCACACAAAGTGATGATGAAAAATGAAAACGGTGAGTTCGTGGCGCATGAAACCGTAGAAAAATAGGAGAGAGAGAGAGAGAGAATAAGCAGAAGAGAGTAAAACAGTGTTTCAGTGCGAAACCATTGAAAAACAGAGAAAGCGACAGGCTGAGAAAAAGAGGTTCCAAACCAGCCACCATAACAGGGAATACCCACAATTACAAACCAAGCATAACGTAAAATTTGCCTTTAAAAAAGTTTTGATTCTCGTGGCATAAACATTAAACAAAAGGGTGTTTTATTTTTTTTATTTTTTATTATATGCAATTGGGGTGTCTAATGTTTTTATAGAGATTTGCGTTTGTTTCAATCCGTGTACCAAGGTAGCTACTTATTTTTTGTTTTCTGTTAAACTATACACAAGTGAAATAGATCGATCATAGAAAAATATTTTGGGACAGAAAAATCTTGGCCATAGATTTGTAATCTTTTCATCTCAAAAGCTCTCTTGTGTTGCTGTGTCTCTATATATACTGTTTAGCTCTTTCTCTTACGTTTTCTCTCTTTTTGGTCAGAGGGAGAGTGGTGTGTGTGTGTGTGTGTGTTTTTGTTGGGATTTCTGTGAGGAATCCATTGAAGGAGGAAGAGTGGGAGATTTATGTCGTCTTGGTTTTATTTGGAAGTAGTGGTTGGAGCTTTGTTGAAGCTCGGGTTCGGTTACGCTTGTGTTTGCTGCATGCTACTCTGGCTGGTGTTGAATTCTGCTCTTTCGATGAGTTTGAGGTCAGCAAGGTATGTTGGATTTGTGCTTTTGTTGTTCATGTTTTTTTTTTTTTTTTTTTTTTTGGGGGGGGGGGGGGGGGGGGGGGGG
>PYAF01000870.1:7778-18563 GCA_007407185.1 Glycine tomentella
AATGAAAATGGAGTCTCTCAGAAAAAAATTATCACTGTTTGGCTCAAAATCTCACAGGTGTTAAACTCAAGTCAATCTCCGCTGACTTTATTTCAAGCATCATTTCAACTTCAACATGCATATCACATACCAACAATCACAATTCCATTCATGTATCATGCAGTTCATGCTATATTTCATTTCACACAAGCTTTCAGCAGAGAACTCCTATCCATTACTGTGTCCATTCACTTTTTATTCTGAAAAATCTTATGTGCTTCTAACCTTTATTGAAATAATCAACTAATTTTTTTTTTGTTGGACATCCTTTGTTTCTGAAATGTGATTCAACAAATAATGCATATGCACCATTCCCAGATTTAGAAAATTGTTGTCCCCAGCAATAATTGAAAAAGGATTATGTGCTGCTAAAAACTCAATCATGTATGCATTATTTTAGAAATCACAACCAGAATGAACAATAATCCAAACACAACTTATTTAAAACAATAAAGTAACAAAACAGCTAATCTAAAAGTAATATAACACACTGAAAATTAAAAACAAGAACAGTAAACAAGTGAAATAGTCCTTGGTTGTCACTTTGCTGCAGGATGCAGCAGTACTTCCTTCTTGTCTTCCTCAACCTCTTCACCCTGAAATGCAGAAAAATTTCAGACATATACCTAATGCATTGGGTGAATTCCCAGATTTGACCCTTACATTGTGGTCCAGATCAAGTAGAATGTGCATTAGTATTCAAAAATGACAGCATAGTTTCAATTTTTAATCCAACAAACATGTGGACAAACATCTGAGGAATTCAATATGGTCAAAATTTCATAGTGTATTCCTGATTCCCAGATTTAGTTCACTACATCACAAGCTGTTTGTTGTTCACTTGGGATAATAGATTGCAGTGTTAACAGTTATATGTACAATCCCAACATAGGCCTCAGACACCTGTAATTTCAAATCAGCTACACAAGCCAAGCTTCAATTATAAGAGAATAGTTAGCATTTAGCAAGGCTTACCACCGTGGATTCCCAGATTTAAATCCTTTCATTGGTTTAGGTTCAGCTAGATTGCGCATTATTGAATAGTATTCAAAAATAACAGCATTGTTCACAGCAAGCATGTTTACAAGCAATTGGGAAATCAATCTGCCCAGAATTTCGCAGTATGCCTATGATTCCCAGATTTAAAACCATGAGAACTCTCAAAAACAATTTAAACAGTGTAGTAATATCAGTCATCAGGGTTCTCATTGGGCAATCAATGTTCTTTATGCCCTTCAAATACAATTTTCAATTAAAATCTTGGTTCAGGAGAACCATATATTTCACTCAGCACCAACAAGATAGCAAACAACAAGTGGACAATTCATTATATTTACAATAACAAGCACAGTCCAGCTATCCATTTGGTTCAGTTACAAGCAGAAGATGAGTCTTAATAATTCCCAGATTTGATTCATTAGATGTACTAAACTAGATATAATGCAAACATCGTATGCAGACACCACTTCAAAATTATCAGCAATGGCACCATCTGGATTCCCAGATTTAGCTCTGTGAAGGCCATCAAATCCTCCAATTCATGTTGTCATAGACACAGTTCAACCAAAACAGATATATATAGGCTGGTTTTGGGTCTCGCGCGGTTAGCGCGGAGTATGGCGCGACCCGCGCCAGTAGACACTGGAAGAGCTTTTCTTTCGATCTCTTCACGCGACCCGCACGACTTCTCACGCTAATCGCGTGGCAATTTTGAACTTATGGCGAGGTTCGCGCTGGATTTCATGTGATCCGTGCTAAATTATGCAGATGATAGGCCTTGCTTCGAATGACTCACGCGATTCGCGTGAAAGTCCACGTGGTTAGCGTGAGTTGGCCGAGACTTTGGCGCGGTTAGCGCCACACTTGGCGCAGGTAGCGCCACATTCTGAACAGCCTTTTTCGCTTTCTTTTTGTGAGCTTTTTGTTTTTATTCACTAAAAGGACTAAAATTCACACATGCATAATTATAAACCTACTGCTATCGAAGTTTAAAAAGACTTAAAATACCTATGTATTCACACTGGTAACCAATTTCTCGGAAAGGATTCCAAGAAGTGCTCATTTAACATCTTGAGCTAGACGCTTCCTGCTATTAATCATTTGTGGATTGAAGTAGAATAGGAATTGTGTCTCTATCCACTTGGTCTTCAAGGTGAAGCTTCAGCCGGCATTTGTTAACTTTGAAGGTTTTGTCCTTGTCTAAAGAAGTGATTTCTACTATTCCATAAGGACAAATCTTTTGTATCAAGAAAGGACCAGACCAGGAGAATTCTAACTTACCTGGAAACTTCAGGCGATATTTTGAGAGCAATATCTGTTGTCCTGGCTCAATTTCTTTTTGGCGAATTTTTTTACGCCACTTCTTGGTCTTCCCTTTACAGGTTCTAGCATTCTCATCTGCAATTACATGTGTCTTCCCTGCAGTTTGACATCTCCCAGGTGCAGCATCCAGCTTTTTGGCACATTTCTTCTTAGATGTTTTCACAGCCTTTTCTAGAATGCTTTTCAGCTTAACCTTTTGTTCTCCCACCGGAGTGTCATCATCCTTCTTCTCTAGTACTTCCAGCACAGGTTCAATATTTTCTGGTGTGGACTCTTGGTTTGCAGTGTTCAATTTTTCAGCAATGTCTGCTGAAGTATTTTCTGCTGCTGCTGCATTTTCCTCTGCTACATTATTTTCTGTTGTCATATCTGCACAATTCACATTATCCAGAAAATCTAGCCTAGAACAACTATGTTTGTCAGATGGATTTTTCATAGTATCAAAAACATTAAAAACAACAGATTCATTATCCATCCTAAGTTCTAATTTGCCCTGCTCTACATCAATTAAGGCCCTAGCAGTTGCTAAAAATGACCTTCCTAATAGCAGAGGGATTTCACTTTCACCCTCCATGTCTAAGACTATAAAGTCTGCAGGGAAAATAAACTTGTCTACTTTGACCAACACATCTTCTATTCCCCCTGAGGGTTTCCTTAAAGAACGGTCTGCTAGTTGCAAGGAAACTCTAGTGGGTTTTAGTTCAGTTATGCCTAGGGACTTACACATTGATAATGGCATTAAGTTTATACTAGCCCCTAAGTCACATAGTGCCCTCCCTACATTTATATTTCCTATGGCTATAGGGATATTAACACTTCCAGGGTCTTTCAATTTCTTTGGAAGCTTCCTTAGAATGGTGGCACTACACTCTTCAGTGAGGTGCTATGGTTTCATAATCCTGTAGCTTATGTTTCTTAGACAGAAGTTCTTTCATGAATTTTGCATAGTTAGACATATTGGCTAATGCCTCAGCAAATGGAATATTTATATGTATCTTCTTAAACATGTCTAAGAACCTGGCAAATTGTTGTTTCTAGAGTTATTGCTTAGTCTGCACCGGATATGGGGGTTTCTCAAAGCGAGAGAAATCCCACTTCTTCCGTGGAGATGCATAATTTTCATCTTTCTTCTCTTTTTCTACAGGTTTTTCTTCTTCTGCATCGGCTGCTATATTCTTCTTTTCAGCTTCTTTATTGCTTACCTCAGGCTTTTCTGGTGGAGTGAGCACTTTACCACTCCTGGTGGTGATAGCATTGACATGTTCCCTTGGGTTTATAACTGTGTCACTGGGAAACTATCCTTGTGGCCTCTCAGAAATTTGCTTTGCCAATTGACCAATTTGAATTTCAAGATTCCGGATGGAGGCATCTTGATTTCTGTGGTGAGCTCTAGTCTCTTGGATGAAAGCATTTGTTGCCTATATGTGCTCAGTGGTTGTTTGTGACAGCTGCATCACTACCTTCTCAAGTTCAGAAATACTAGTGGTTGGAATGGGAGGAGGCTGCAGATAGTTGTTAGACTTATAGTCTAACCCTCCTCCTTGGGAGTTCCTCTGGTAGTTGTTTCCCGCAGCAAAATTGTTGTTTCTCTGATATGGTTGCTGTTGTCTCTGATCATTCCACACTCCATTAACCTGCACAGGGTCAACTCCAACAAGAATAGGACATACATTAGATTCATGCTCACCTTGGCAGTACTCACAGATGACATGTGGTTTGCTGGCTGTCACTTGAGCTGTAGAGACTTGAAGTCTGTCTATTTTTTCATTCAATTTAGCTAGCTGTTGGGCTAAGATTTTCTGCTCTGCAAGCATGGCATCATTGCTGCACAATTGTATTGGTTCTCTCTTTGGCTACATAGTGATGCTTTCATTCTCATTGCAAGCTAGAGATTTAATCAGCTCATATGTTTGAGCTGCAGTTTTAGACCTTATAGTACGCCCTGCTGCAACATTAACAATCATACGAGTTTCAGGAGTCATACCGTTAAAGAAAATGCGTACCTGCTTACCCACAGGCATGTCATATTGGGGGCATCTCCTGATCAATTCCTGGAATCTGTTCCAAGCAGCACAGAGGGATTCTTTTTCATTTTGAGTGAAGTTGGTGATTTCATTTACCAACCTGTTATATTTGTCCATGGAAAAGTATTGAGCAAAGAATCTTGAGACTAAGAACCAGAGAACACTACTCTGTTCTTCCCTCTAGAGAACCCTACTCTAGAAAAGCTTTAAAGAACCTCTTTGATCTAAGAACTTACAAAAAATAAAAGTAAACAATCAAATCACTACAAGAGTTTAAGAGAGATATAACCTCATGATCCTCAAAAGATGAATGAATGAATTTTACCAAACAAACTCAGGTTGAATGTAGGCAATTCTTGAAATTAGCTCTCTTTGAAAAACTCTTGACAAATCTTGTTCAAACCAACATGATCAATGATGCATGATTTCTGGTTTTTAAAACAAGATCAATGTAACTCAGAATCTCTTTTCTCAGACTGTGAGAGCTTTTGTAATTAATGGGTATTTCACAAAATCAAGTTCTATTCAAAACAAAAGACTAACAAGTTTTTATAGAAAACATTTGTAACTAAATATAATCGATTAAATCGCCAAAGTAATCGATTAAATCTTCATATGTAATCGATTAAAAACAAACTTAATCGATTAAAAAGTTCTTCAGCTTTCTAGAAAAGATTTACAAACAATGTAATTGATTAAAACTAGCTTGTAATCAATTAAAGCAGCCATGCTTAGTTTTGAAACAAGCCTATGTAATCGATTATGATTGAGTGGTAATCGATTAAGGCAGTCATGCATATTTAGATGAACTTGTGTAGTCGATTACAATAGAGTGGTAATCGATTAAGATAGATAGTTATGAGTTTCATTTTGTGCTACGTAATCGATTATGATTAGCTTGTAATCAATTAAAATGTTCTTCATGGCTTTTTCAGAATTAAACAGAGGCTGGTAATCGATTATATCCTTGTGTAATCAATTAAAGCAGTGTGTCATGAATTTTTCAAAAACTTAACCATGAGAAATCAATTTCTTTATGTAAACATGAAAACCTTTATGCTTTAATAAAATCATGTATGCATGTTAATGATCATGTTCATGCAATGCAAGGATTATAAGATTAGCCTCTCAAACACTTAACAAATTACAAATGCCTTGGCATGTGAAAAGCTAAAATCTTTCTTCAAAGACACAAGTTTCATCCTTGACTTAATCTTCTTCCAGCTTCCCCTATATCCAACATTGGTTGTTCTTGGCCAATTAAAATTTCTTAAACAATCAGAGTTAAAAAGATCATATCACAAAATAATCCAAGAACACTTTCAATCAATCAAACACCAATCTTTATAGAATGCAACCAAAACGTTTGTTGTTCATTGTGAAAAGATACACCAATGAATGACAATTAATAACCACAAGAAAAGATAAAGATGAAGTATTCAATACCAAGATTTATATTGGTTCACTTCTCAACCTAGAGAAGCTACATCCAGTTCTTCTAACCAACTAGTTAGAGTTCTACTATTAACAATTTTTTTCTTACAAGCTCATACAATCACTCTCAATCATACCTAGATCAAGAAACCTAACTCACTTAGACTCTTAGTGATCAAGACATACATTACCCTTCTTCACTCTTGCCTCTAGAAACACATATTCTAGACAAGCTTTAAAAAGACAATTGCTATAGTTACACAAACAGAAATTCTAAAAAGAAATTACAAACAAGTTGTATGAAGAGAAACCACTTGATGATCCACTACAGATGAATGCAAAACATTACCAAATTGGAATCAAGGTTGAAAGAAAAGTATCTCAGAACTTTCTCTCCAAAATCTTCTTTAGAAACTTTGCCCAAAAAGAAATCCTCTCAAGGAATCTTGAAGCTTGAGGATTTGACGGACTAACAAAGAATATCACTTTTTATCTTTTCTCTCTTCGAAAAGCTTATGAAAATCCTTTCATATTTCATAGTGTATTTTTTTAAAACAAGCTTCATCTATTTATAGAAAATTGTTGTAATTTTTAGTAATCAATTAATTCACTAATGTAATCGATTAATTCACTTATGTAATCGATTAATTAAATCATGTAATCGATTAAAGTGATCTTGAGCTTTCTGGAAAAGACTTATGAACAATTTAATCGACTAAAATGTAATGTAATCGAGTATCACAGGAAGTCTTTGTTTAACAACGTTGCCAAGTAATCAATTACCACCATACTGTAATCGATTATCATCGGAAGTCCATTATATGATTTTGTGTTATGTAATCGATTACCGTAATCTTGTAATCGACTAAAGTGTTCTTAAATCTCAAGTAATAGATTACCACTTGCTGGTAATCGATTAAACCAGTGACAAAATATTTTTCCAAAACTTAAACATGGAACACTTGGCTTTTTATGCAATCATGAAAACTTTATGTTTCAGAAAACTTCTTCACAAAACTTATGCTTTTATGAAAATACGAATGCAAAAACATAAATGAGCTTTATGCAATGCAATGGATCATTGGAAGTCTCATCTTAGACATACACAAATTACAACTACCAATCAATTGACTCTAACAATATCTATATCTCCCCGATATCTCCTCACAGTGTCGTTTAGAGATCTCTTAGGTGCACGTCCGTTGGTCAAAACGCAGAGCTCTATATATCAAATCGAAGACAATTCAGTATAAATTTTAAAGACATGGTCAATTTTAACATTCGGGGTCAAATACCCATTCAATTTGAAAAGGGGCTTAAATTGTTTTTTGGGGTCCACATCAAAGAGACGTCACTGGAGATTTCGATCATGCCAATGTGACCGAGGTTCAGCAAAGCTCACAAAAAGGAAATCAATTTATAAAAAGAAAACTTTTACAACGTCTCGTTTCCAAGGGTTTTTTTAAAGGAAACGTAAAAACATCCAATAAAGGTAACCAAATCACAAGAGATACAATGATAGGCTCCATCTAACTAGAGGAAGGCATAGAAATCACGGTTACCTCGAAGAACCACAAAGGGATGGTCGAGGGCTCCATTCTTTATCGAATCCATGAGTTGGATTTTGAAGATTCTACTTCGATTAAAGGCTTTAACTCTGTGTGGTGGTCCGACGACAAGCTGTGGTGACTCGTGGCGGTCATCGATGGTGGTGGGTGGAGGAGGAGGAGGATTTTGGGTTTTGGTGGGGGTTGGGGGAAAAGAAGAGGGAAAAATTGTGTTTTTCCACTCTGATGGACGTATTTATAACCTACAAGACTCGCTAAGCAAAATTTAACTCTTGGCGCTAAGCGATATTTCTCTTCTGGCTGAAATTGCACTTAGCGAGCCGGTATCACTATGCAAATTATTTCCTCTAGAAAGAATTGCGCTTAGCGAGCTACTGTCCCTACGCGAATTATTTCTTGGGGATGAAATTGCACTTAGCGAGCTATCCAATATAGATCAAACAAACTCCACATAACCTAACATCCACACCAAGAAGTTTTACAAGGATAACTCACACAACACTTCAACTAATCCAAATTAATCACGTAATTAAATAATACAAGCAATACATCAAACATCTATTTTCAGTTATCGAAATTTCAGGGCGTTACATTGGATGCTCATGCAGCCTGTGATATGCATATGTTATGGCTGAGTGTCATTCCACGATATGTCCTTTGGATGCTAGGTCATATTGGACTTGCATATAGACAATAAATCATTTCTTTACAAAATTCATTCCAAGCTTATTCCTTAGGAGGATTAGCCTGTCTTCGGTAAGGGGTTTAGTGAAAATATTAACAAGTTGGTCTTCAGTGGGTACAAACTGTAAATCCATTGTCCCTTTCTGAACATGGTCTCTTATAACGTGATGTTTAATTTCTACGTGTTTATCCCAGAATGAAATGTTGGGTCTTTAGAAAGACTAATTGTATCTTTGTTATCACAGTAGATAAAAATGTTACTTTTAAAGACCTTATAGTCTTCTAGTTGGTTCTTGATAATAATAGTTGAGCACAACCACTTGCCACTGAAATATACTTTGCTTTTGTTGTGGATAGTGCAATTGTTCCTTGCTTCTTGCATATCCAAGTGACCAAGTTACCACCAGTGAAGTGACAATTTACAGTGGTGCTTTTTCTTTTAATCCTTGCATTAGCATAATTAGCATCCCAAAAAATGATCAACTTGAAGCCTTTCTATTTCTTAAAGCAAAAACCAAGGTTAGGAGTACCAATAAGATATCTAAAAATTCTTTTCACTATAGTTAAGTGAATTTCCATTGAAACTTTTTGAAATCTTGCAATAAGCATATATTGAAAATTATGTCAGGTCTGGACGTAATGAGGTAAAGAATGAAAACAATATGAACAACACACAAGAACCAAAAAAGGGGTTGAATTGGTTGATCTTGGACAATTAAAAATTCTTAAACAATCAGAGTTAACAAGATCGTATCACAAAACAACCAAGAAAGCTTTCAACCAATCAAACACCACTACTCAAAGAATGCAATCAAAAACTTTTTCTGTTGTTTGTGAAATGCAGCACCAATGAATGACAAATAATTACAGCAAGAAAAGATAAAGATCAAGTAGTCAATACAAGGATTTATACTGATTCACTTCTCAACCTAGAGAAGCTACATCCAGTTCTTTTAACCAACAAGTTACAGTTCCATTAATAACAATATGTTTCTTACAAGCTTTTTACAACCACTCTCAATCACACCTAGATCAAGAATGAGATCTCTAACTCACTTAGAAGCTTTGTGATAAAGACATAGAGAAAACCTATCTTTACTCTTACCTCTAGAAACACCTATTCTAGAAAATCCTTAAGAAAACCTATTGTTATAGCTATACACAAAAAGAAATTCAAAAGATCTTACAAACAAGTTGTATGAAAGGAAACCACCTAATGATCCGGTAATGATGTATGCAAAAGATTACCATACTTGAATTAATGGTGAAAGAAACAACTTCAGAACTTTCCTTCCAAAACTTCTTTTGAAACTTGCCCAAAATGAAATCCTCTTTAGAAATCTTAAAGCTTGAGGATTTGTTAAAACAGTTTAGTACTTGGAATATTTTCTTACTACAGAAAGCTTATGAAAATACTTCAATAATTCGTTGTTTTTTTTAAACACCCAACAACTATTTATGAAAATCAGTTTGTAACTTTCAGTAATCAATTAGTTCACTAATTTTACCGATTAAATTCACTTATGTAATAGACTAATAACTCTTTTAATCGATTAAAGTGTTCTTGAAATTTCTGGAAAAGATTTATGAGCAATGTAATTGATTAATTCGCAATGTAATCGATTATCACAGGAAGTTTTTACTCTAAACATGCTCCAAGTAATCGATTACAATAATATCGTAACCAAATATATCATGAAGACTTTTTTGTGATTTTGTGTAGTGTAATTGATTACCATACTCTTGTAATCGATTAAAGTGTTCTTGAAAGCTTAAGTAATAGATTACCATTTGCTAGTAATCGATTAAACCAGTGAGAAATTGTTTTTTCAAAAACTTAAACATCGAACACTTGGTTTTAAATGCAATCATGAAAACCTTATGTTTCAGAAAAGCTTTTTCACATAACTTATGCTTTTATGAAAACATGAATGCAAAACCATGAATGAGCCGATTACAATGGATCATGGGAAGTCTCACTTAGACATACACAAATTACAATTACCAATCAATGATTTGGCATGTAAAAAGCCTATATAATATGTTGCTTAAGTGACTCAGGTTCTTGATCCTCTAGAACTCCTCATAACTCTAACAAAGAAGAGATCCTATCATTCCTCTATATTGGGTGACAATCACCTTCTTTGATTCCTCGTCCAGTCCAAGATATGTTGTTGGATGCATGAGAGTTTTCATTTCTTTTGCATCATCCATATTGAACTTTTTC
This sequence comes from Glycine tomentella, assembly GCA_007407185.1. Lineage (NCBI taxonomy): Eukaryota > Viridiplantae > Streptophyta > Magnoliopsida > Fabales > Fabaceae > Glycine > Glycine tomentella. The sequence goes on from PYAF01000870.1 coordinate 18,077, forward strand.
AAAAGTTTCTTCACATATCTGGTTTGATGAATGTATATGCCTTTATATGTTTGCTTGATTTGCAGTCTAAGGAAGAATTTTAGTTTACCCATCTTACTCATCTCGAACTCAGTCTACATTAAATTGGAGAAAAAAAATCCTAATATAGAGGCTTATCAGTAACACTAAATATAATATCATCAACATATACTTGTACTAAGATGAACTGAGAATCATTGTTTTTGAGGAACAAAGTAGTGTTTGAAAACAATATGAACAGCTCACAAACCAAGAGGGTGGTGAATTGGTTGTTGATGTGTTGCAAGCACATCTTATTTTTAGCTTAGTTTTAGGTTATGTTTTAACTAAATAGTTAGGAAATAGTTTTAAAATTAGTTATTTTTAGTATTTTTTATTGTCTTAAGCAAATTAATATCATTTGAGCATTTGCAGGTCAAAAAGAGGGACTTAAGAGCAAATAACAAGGGAAGCAAGTTCTGGAGTGTCA
>PYAF01000871.1:0-22351 GCA_007407185.1 Glycine tomentella
TTTATTTTCAGTAATTAATCGTAATCTTTCGTACTAGATTTATTATTTCCGTTTCTTTTGAATTTCTGTAATTTCTATTAAAACCACAATCACATGCAACCTCGTTCACAATCACTGTATATAAACTATTAAATTGTTAAAATTTTATTTGAATTAACTGAGTAAAAATCAAGTCCCTGTGGAGACGAACTTTTATAAAATTTTGTAACTTACAACGACAATTGGTACGCTTGCCAAAAGTCCTAACAAGGGATTAGAAGAGTAAAAACCTAACCCAAGTTAGATGTATCAAAGATGAAAATAAAAAACTTTTGGTAAGAGATGAAGATGTAAGTGAAAGATGGCTAAACTACTTTAACAAACTTTTTAATGGGAATGACGACAAGAGTGAAGTTAAGGAGGCCTAAAGAGGACGAAGAATAATAAATTTTTAGGACCTGATGACGTCCCTATTGAAGTGTGGAGAGGCTTAGGAGACGTGGCAATAAAATGGTTGACCAATCTTTTTAATAGGATACTTCAAATAAATAAGATGTCTGATTCTTGGAGGAAAAGTATGCTTGTGCCTATTTACAAAAACAAGGGAGATATCCAGAATTGTTCAAACTATAGAGGCATCAAGCTGATGAGCCATACTATGATGTTGGAGAGAGTTATCAAACATCGCCTAAGGAGGGAGATCAAGGTTTCTGTGAATCAATTTGGATTTATGCTAGGAAGATGTACCATGGAAGTTATCTTCTTGATGAGACAATTAATGAAAAGGTATAGGAAAAACAAGAAAGACTTACATATGGTGTTCATATATCTTGAGAAAGTATATGATAGGGTTCCAAGAGAAGTCTTATGGATATGTATGATGGGGGTTACCACATGTGTGAAAGATTGTAATGGAACATCAAGGTATTTTCCTATCACTATAGGGGTTCACCAAGGTTCAACTCTTAGTCCTTATCTCTTTGCCTTAGTGATGGATGAACTAACCAAAGATATTCAAGAGGAAGTGTCGTGGTGTATGTTTTTTGCAGATGATATCGTGCTTGTTGATGAAACCAAAGATGGTGTTAATAGGAAATTGGAATTGTTAAGAAACACTTTGGAGTCTAAAGGATTCATGATAAGTAAGAGCAAGACAGAGTATATGAAGTACGAGTTTTCACGGGTAAGAGATAATGATCAAGACACAGTGCATCTACGTGGTCAAGAGGTATTCAAGAAAGATGGTTTCTGTAAATCAATTTGGATTTATGCCAGGAAGATGTACCATGGAAGCTATCTTCTTGATGAGACAATTAATGAAAAGGTATAGGAAAAAGAAGAAAGACTTACATATGGTGTTCATAGATCTTGAGAAAGTATATGAGAGTCCCAAGAGAAGTCTTATGGATATGTATGATGGGACTACCATATGTGTGAAAGCTTGTAATGGAACATCAAGGTATTTTCCTATCACTATAGGGGTTCACCAAGGTTCAACTCTTAGTCCTTATCTCTTTGCCTTAGTGATGGACGAACTAACGAAAGATATTCAAGAGGAAGTGTCATCGTGTATGCTTTTTGCAGATGATATCGTGCTTATTGATGAGACCAAAGATGGTGTTAATAGGAAATTGGAATTGTGGAGAAACATTTTGGAGTCTAAAGCATTCATGATAAGTAAGAGCCAGACGGAGTATATGAAGTGCGAGTTTTCACGGGTAAGAGATAATGATCAAGACACAGTGCATCTACGTGGTCAAGAGGTACCCAAGAAAGATGGTTTCTGTAAATCAATTTGGATTTATGCCAGGAAGATGTACCATGGAAGCTATCTTCTTGATGAGACAATTAATGAAAAGGTATAGGAAAAAGAAGAAAGACTTACATATGGTGTTCATAGATCTTGATAAAGTATATGATAGAGTCCCAAGAGAAGTCTTATGGATATGTATGATGGGGCTACCACATGTGTGAAAGCTTGTAATGGATCATCAAGGTATTTTCTTATCACTATAGGGGTTCACCAAGGTTCAACACTTAGTCCTTATCTCTTTGTCTTAGTGATGGATGAACTAACGAAAGATATTCAAGAGGAAGTGTCGTGGTGTATGCTTTTTGCAGATGATATCGTGCTTATTGATGAGACCAAAGATGGTGTTAATAGGAAATTGGAATTGTGGAGAAACACTTTGGAGTCTAAAGGATTTATGATAAGTAAGAGCAAGACGGAGTATATGAAGTGCGAGTTTTCACGGGTAAGAGATAATGATCAAGACACAGTGCATCTATGTGGTCAAGAGGTACCCAAGAAAGATGGTTTCTGTAAATCAATTTGGATTTGTGGCAGGAAGATGTATCATGGAAGCTATCTTCTTGATGAGACAATTAATAAAAAGGTAGAGGAAAAAGAAGAAAGACTTACATATGGTGTTCATAGATCTTGATAAAGTATATGATAGAGTCCCAAGAGAAGTCTTATGGATATGTATGAGGGGTCTACCACATGTGTGAAAGCTTGTAATGGATCATCAAGGTATTTTCCTATCACTATAGGGGTTCACCAAGGTTCAACTCTTAGTCCTTATCTCTTTGTCTTAGTCATGGATGAACTAACGAAAGATATTCAAGAGGAAGTGTCGTGGTGTATGCTTTTTGCAGATGATATCGTGCTTATTGATGAGACCAAAGATGGTGTTAATAGGAAATTGGAATTGTGGAGAAACACTTTGGAGTCTAAAGGATTTATGATAAGTAAGAGCAAGACGAAGTATATGAAGTGCGAGTTTTCACGGGTAAGAGATAATGATCAAGACACAATGCATCTATGTGGTCAAGAGGTACCCAAGAAAGATGGTTTCTGTAAATCAATTTGGATTTGTGGCAGGAAGATGTACCATGGAAGCTATCTTCTTGATGAGACAATTAATAAAAAGGTAGAGGAAAAAGAAGAAAGACTTACATATGGTGTTCATAGATCTTGATAAAGTATATGATAGAGTCCCAAGAGAAGTCTTATGGATATGTATGATGGGGCTACCACATGTGTAAAAGCTTGTAATGGATCATCAAGGTATTTTCCTATCACTATAGGGGTTCACCAAGGTTCAACTCTTAGTCCTTATCTCTTTGCCTTAGTGATGGATGAACTAACGAAAGATATTCAAGAGGAAGTGTCGTGGTGTATGCCTTTTGCAGATGATATCGTGCTTATTGATGAGACCAAAGATGGTGTCAATAGGAAATTGGAATTATGGAAAAACACGTTGGAGTCTAAAGGATTCATGATAAGTAAGAGCAAGACGGAGTATATGAAGTACGAGTTTTCACGGGTAAGAGATAATGATCAAGACACAGTGCATCTACGTTGTCAAGAGGTACCCAAGAAAGATGATTTTAGATACTTGGGATCAGTGTTGCAAAAAGGCGGTGAGATTGATGAAGATGTAAATCGTAGAATTAGAGCAGGATGGATGAAATGGTGGAGTGCATCGGAATTTTTTTGTGACCGCAAAATTCTCCTTAAATTAAAAAGAAAATTCTATAGAACATCTGTAAGACCGGCAATACTATATGAGCGGAATGCTGGCCAGCACATATGCAGCATGAGCATAAAATAAGAATATCAGAAATGAGGATATTAAGGTGGATGTGTGGAAATACGAAGATGGATAAGATAAGAAATAATGATATTCGACAAAAAGTATTAATGGTACCGATATGTGAAAAGATGAGGGAGCATAGATTGAAGTGGTTTGGACACGTTATGAGACGACCATTGGATGCTCCCGTAAGAACAAGAGTTTGTTACCAAGAGCTTGACACAAAAAGAGGTAATGGTCGATTGAAATTTAACTGGGAAATTAGTTAAACAAGTCTTCATGGAGTGAGATATAGATTGGCGGACGATATGTCTTAGGACAGAGTGGAGAAAAACTATAAGCTTAGTGAAAGGTTAAATCCAATAGTAATTTTATGTTCGAGTCGTTTCTTTATTTTAGTCTTTTTTTCCTCTTCTTTTCTCATTTCTTCCTTTCAACTCTCTTTTATTTTAGCTTATTTTTCTCTCTCTTTTGTCTTATTTTCACTTTTTTTCCCTCTCCCTTTATTTGTCTTTGTCTCATTTTCGATTTATGATTGAATTCATCTATCACCGACCCCAATTAACTTGAATTAAAAGTGCTGTATTATATATATATATATATATATATATATATATATATTAATTTTTTATTCAGTTTCGGAATAAAGTTGCCGTTGTTACTTATCATAATCAGTTTTCTAGTTTGATTTTCTTAGTTATTCAACTCAATTGTAAAATAATAAAGTCACGCATTTTGTGACTTCAATTGCATTTAAATGTGTAGTGGAATATTAATATTAAAATTGTTGAAAATGAAAATGATGGCAGGGCTTGAATCAGCGGAAGAAGTGGGAGGTAAGCGTGAAGGGGGTGTTCGAGACAGCGAAGCTGGTGGAGCACGTGTACAAGAGGACAGGGAAGTATGCAGTGATTTTTCGGGGAAGACAGCCTAGTCCTTCACTCTGCAAAATTATTTTGTTTGATGCTTTATGGACTTAGTCTTACGGTTTGTTGTGTATCAGGTGAGGCATTTCTCAGTGTCAACAGTGAGTCAAGGGAGTTGCCCGCTGTTGAATTGTCAACACTTCCTTTGATTCTTAAGGTTTGGGCATATGCCTTAATCCTCTCAGTTATTTTATTTCTTCATTTTTTCTTTTATTTATAGTTTTGCAATTTCATCATTATCACGTGTTCTTCCAAATTTCTCTTTATTTGAAATCTAATTTTATGCAGATTAGATGTGGCTATTGTTGACTTTTTCTTTTAATCTTCGCAATTCTGAGTGAACTTTGGAAGTGCTTGTTTCTATTGCTTTACAACCGTAGTTTATTTAATTGAAATCTATTCATTCATGTTTTTCATTTACTTTGTCAAACAAATTTGTTATACAATTATAATTAGTTTTATGCAATTACCACCAATAATATAGCAAATTAAATCCCAAATTCTGAGAAATGAAAATTCAAAGAAACAGTAGAGTCAGATAAAGAGTAAAACTGAACTATAGGAGCATTGTGCACACTTAGAGAGATAAATAAATCTACAAAAGACGTGAGGAACATTTAAAGGTTCCCCTATAATTTAATACGGGAACCATCATCCAAACTCAAGGAAAGATCTATAACGAGCATGAACTTATGAAATGAGTTTCCTGGGGCTTGCATGCATTTCTTTATCCACTGAATTGGCATCCCACTCATTAGAATGCAAACCATTCTTTTGATTGCTTGACAGCTATAATTGGCCAGGGGCAGTAGTGGACGTGTCCTTGGATCATTTGCGTCCTAGTCCTTCAGCCAGATGTAGAAGTAGGCCCTCAGGTTGCTTAATTCAAGAAATGCCCAATGACTACTTAGGTTAGAATTAATACACCATCATAGAAAGGAAAAAAAATTTCTTTCTTAAGTGGTGTTTAATAAGTTGCTACAAATACAGTTTTTTTAACTAGTTAGCTTGTTATATGTATATTTTTAAAATGGATAAATAAAGGAAATATGAATGAGACAGATGATGTGGTTGCATTTGGCATTTGAAGAGAAAGGATTCCAGTCAATTCTTGAATTGAGATAGCTAATAACCAGAAGGATTGGTCTGGAAGGTTTTCATTCTAATTCATATTTTATTCTCTCTATGTTATGATCGATACCTGTTTTATTTATTATTAGGAGTTGCAATTTTCAATTTTGTGATGTGTAAAATTTGATTTTATTATAGATATTCAATATTTGACATTGCAATACTGGGGCACACCTGCCAGCGCCTGCAGCTTTATTTTCCTCCTCGCCTGCAGTTTAATACAGCATGGTAGACTTGGTAATCACCAATCAACTCTAAAAGCAGCTATTCTTTATCCAAGATTGGTTATTTCCTCATTTTGCAGTACTATTCTTTGCAATCTCTACACTTTTTGAATTTTTCTGTGTAATTCTCTACGCAAGTGATTGAAAGAAATGTGCCACACTTTTGTGTAATTCAAAATATTTATACTTTTCACAAAATATTTATACACATTCAAAATATTTATATTTCAATTTTTTAAATATTTATACAAAGAGTCAAACACTCATTTTGCAGTGCTATTATTTATCCAAGATCGGTTATACACATTCAAAATATTTATACCTTTCTGCATAATGGCTTATTTTGGATTGTTGCCTTTTATAGTGGATAGATGCCACTGGGAGATGCATCATGGGCGGATCCACGTAGAAGAGAAGGGGGGCAAGTGCCCCCCCTAAAAATGTGAAGTGAAATTACGAAAATACTCTTATTTAAATTTTTCACAAAATTAACCTAACTGTTATGAGAAGGGGGCACCGCACAGCCGCACCCTTCGCCCCTTCCTCTCTCGTTCTCCATCTCCGGCGACCGGCGTCATCGCAGGTCGGCATCCGTTAGACTGTTACGGCTACGGGCTACGGCGTCGGCATCCTCGGAAGTCGGAAGCGTGGTTGGAGCGTTCTCCAAACCAGTGGCTTTGCACTCTCAAGGTTGGTGGGAACAGGACGAGGAGGTCGATCGATAGCGACTCAAATTTCGATTTGGATGTGGAGGATGGGGAATTGGAGTTCACTGAAGGAGAGGTCTTTGTTGGTGTGAAGGAAATTTTACTGCTTTTTTTTCTGCTAATTCTAGGAGCAGCAGCATATAGGGTGGTAGTGAGTAGCGAGTAGTGTTTTTGGATAGTGTTTTTTGCACAGATTATTTGTGGAGAAACTACTAAAAATAGGGAATTAGAGTATAGGTGTTGATTTGGAGTTTCGTCATTTTGGTAAAGAGGCATTGCCTTGTTCATATTTTACCATTTTTGTAATGCCCCTTTTGATTTGATGACCTTTTGGAAATTGAAAAGAAAATACATGGTCTCCTTATTAATCTGCATTTCTGTTCTCTGAATGAATTGTTTTTTTTTTGTCTGCTTGTTAGTTTTGTGAAAGCAAGACTAGTTGAGTTTCATTTTTCCGTTTTTGTTGGTAATGATGTCTCTAAGCAATTGGTCTTTGCTAAATTGTTGCTGATGGTTACTAGGGTCTAGGGGTCACCAGGGCTTGTAAGTGAGCAAGTTCACCATGTTGAAGTTGCCTAAGAAATGATGGAATTATAGTGATTTTTCCCCCCAAGGTAAGTGACTTGAATTTTTGAAGCCAAAAATTGTTTTGGTTTGGTTTGGTGGTTTAGCTCAAATGGTTGCTAAAGTTTTCATAAGCAACCCTCTGTCCCTCTCATCAAGACACTGCACAAAGACAACAAAAATGTAGAAATAGTTTTTTTTCCACCATCATTTATGAATATTCCTGTTATACAACATTTGGCTCTCATAGTTCTTTCTTTTCTGTTGTCTTATATCATGCACCCTTCTTGTGCCTTTCAACTCATTGCAAATTCACCTCTGCATTTTGTTTTGTTTGAATACTTGATGGCATGGTATGACTTTGCCAACATTTGCAATTTAGATTGTACTAGTCTGAGGATGATTAAGTAGCTAGTCATTACTGTCTGGCCTTATTTCAATAGAGATTAGTTCTTGATCTTTGCCAAAAGCTGTTTGATGATCTAAATAGCAGAGTAAGAAACATCCTTGTCATATGGGCAATAAGATAACGGGAAACAAGGCGTGATGATGTGGGAACTCCAATTCGACTGTGAAGAGAGAAAGAGAAGAAAAGTAAACAAGGAGAGGGAAACCGTCGGAAGTCGTTTCAGAAGTGGAGCACGGCGGAGCACTATCATCCATGACGGTGCCCCCCTTCATTAGTTTCCTGGATCCGCCACTGGGATGCATTACATTAAATTCATTATTTAAATTCCTCTGTCCTAATCCATATATTGCTTTGTGCATTGAATTCAGAAAACAATAAACAAGAATTTTATTAGACAGATTACAGATTCAAAATCTGAATAGTGGGAGGAGAAGGTCCTCTGAAGAAAGGCCCATGAACTGCAGCAGAGGACTTGCCCGTTGTGGGAAAAGCTGCCGTCTACGATGGGAAACAAATGGGCTCGAATGGCTGCAGAGGTTTGTAGAATTGTAACTTATTGTTTTTTTCATATATATTATGCTAATGTTTAGCTAAGTTATTCAATAAGCTTATCCACATAGCCAATTGAATATATCTTTGATTGATGACATGGAGAGGACTCACACACTAAAGATGGTATCGGTTAGTACAGCTACGTCATTCTTTGTAAAGAGTCTAGTTTAAGGTGCTTACTTCTCTTAACTCTGACAGCCAAATGCCAAATAAAAGCTTTTGAGGGTGTTAAATTATGGAAGATTTTAAAGATTATGACCAAAATAAATACATTTAGTTCAAACTTTTTCACATTTTGAGAATGAGATCTTCAGATTGCCTGGTTTGCAAAACTGTCTTCTGTCAGTATCCCTGTTTTGTTCTCTAAGAGGAAAATGTGATTTCAATCTTAAAATATGGTCCACTGTCCTGGTTTTTCAGCAATTCATTAATTCCATTCATACTAAATTCCATGATCAAACCATCACCAAATCCTTTCACTGTTATGGAAGGTAGGGGATGCTATTACTTTGACCTCCCCACTATTATGGATACTGACTTGTTGACTATTCTTTTTTCATGAATCTGTTTTTTTATTGAACCTAAAACTTTCTTCAATCGTTTTACCATCAAGCCTTTCCTTAATAAAAATTGATTTAACCTTTATATACATACACATATATGTTTTACTACAACTTTATTAAATAGTTGTATATAACCACTATTAAAGCATATGATCGTTCTTCAACAGTGTTAGTTAATAGTGTTTCTCTCCTTTCCTTTAGCTGACATAATGTGCTTGATAATAATAGATTTTATGCCGCTGAAGTAGTTGTTGCGTTGGAGTAGCTTCATTATCAAGGTGCAGGGAAGAGATGTGTGCCTATTTATTTATTAGCTGCAAAGAAAGTTGGGTTTGGTTTAAGGTATGGGGGAAGAATCAAAGAAATAAACTGTTAAAATTTATATATATATATATATATATATATATATATATATATATATATATATATAATTCAGAAAACGCGTAAAACTGGAAGTTTTATTTATCTGCTACATCTTGTCTCATTTTGTTTTTGGTACATCAAGCCGGAATAATTCATCTTTTACTCGATAAATGCATTTTTAAAGTAGATTTGACTACTTTGCTACATGTTAAAAAATTATTTCCCAAATTGGTGTTAGAAATAGTATCAACTGATAAGAACAAAAAATATCTTTCTTAACAACAATAAACTGGTGTTAGAAACTAGTATCTGCCATGATTCGACTTCTGTGGAAATAATAACTTTAATTGGCATATAAAGATTCATTTGAGTCCGTGAACGAAAACTTAATAATGAATATATCTTTTTTGAGTTTGTGATTTTACTACAAACATTTGACTAGTTTGTTTAATTTTGCTGTTATGAAATTGGATTGCAAAAATTTACATGCAGCTCTTCCTCAAGGATTTGTCCCATTTGTCTTTGCCAAGGAATACAATGTACATCCTGATATTCTCAGTACGGGGTAAGTATAATTATAGTTATTCATTGCTTAATAAGGGACTTGGGAAAATATATAAAATGAAAAATAAATCGTTAAATATTTTTTTTGAATTTTTTATATATCAAATACTATTTTAATTTAATAATTTTCATTTTTAATTTATTGTCAAAGTTAAATTTTTATTTTGAACAAAATTTAGTGATTACTTTTATGCAATTAAAATTTAACCTTGATAGTTGAAGCAATTAAAGTCAATATTAAATATATTTGAAATATATATTAGGTGACAAAGCTTTTATTCTTTGCTAATTTGAATAGCTTTATTTGTTATTACATACCCTCTTAATTCTGATAACTAAAAGTTGCTGTTATTTGTTTTTACACTTAGCTTTATTTGTTATTCACGGTCTTTTGAGATTCATTGGGTCTGGTAAGTTATGAAATATATATTAGGTGACAAAGCTTTTATTCTTTGCTAATTTGAAGTCATCCTATAAATGGATGGTACTATTTTAATATAATTTTTCTTACCTTGAAGTCAGTAAGGAAAAGGATGGATGTGTAATATGTCTCTGGAATTTTGATATAACCCCAGGTGCTGAAAAAATTGATTAGAACCTTTTTTTAGTTTGAATGAGTAACACTTTTTCAAATATATTTGATGACATATAAATATATTATGAATTTTAAATTTCACGTTCATAACAAATTTCTCTCGTTGACATTCTAAGACGGTTCTCTTAACCGTCTTATAAAAGAGTTTTAAAAAAAAACAAAAAAAAAAATCCTTTATAAGATAGTTCTTAGAAAAATCGTCTTATAATGTCCACATTCTAAGATGATTTTTCATAAAATCGTTTTAGAAATGAATTTTACAAATTTTTTTATTTAAAAAACTCATTTCTAAGACAATTCTTAGGGTAACCGTCTTATTATAGCCACATTTAAGACGATTTTATCCTAAAACTGGCTTAGAAGTTCATCACAAATAAAAAGATTAAATACTCATTCTAAGACGGTTTTACCCTAAAATTGTCTTAGAATGTGACCATTCTAAGACAGCTTTACCCTAAAACCATCTTAGAAGCTCTTCACAAAAAAAAAAAAAATAACACTCATTCTAGGACAATTTTAGGGTAAAATCGTCTTAGAAACCTTTTAAAAAAATTTGAGCACTCATTTTAAGACGATTATCCCTTACAACCGTCTTAGAATTACAGTCCATTTTTTTTGTAAAAAATATTTTTTAATACGGTTCACTGGAAGAACCGTCTTAGAATCCTTTGTTTCGAAGATGTTTTAATAACCGTCGTCAAAAGTCTAACCTTTCAACGACGTTGGCTACAAAGACGATTGGAGAATCGTCTTTGTAGGGGTAAAAGAACCGACGTAAAAAACCTCGTTTGTAGTAGCGGGAATGCCTCAAGGAGTAGAAAGATGGAACAAAAGAGGATATACAAAAGAGAGGGATTACCACCACACTAATTGAAACTACTCAAGAGTTCTAAGATGAAAGAATTTTTCTCTAGAGAGAGGAGCTTCATCTCTCTCAACCTTGAGAACCTACTCTGTATTTTTGAGTGGAAAGGAAATGAAGTAAGGGTTTGGGAGAGCTTTTGGACATAAAGGGCTTCATTTTCCTTCTAGAGACCTCTACTAAACACATCTCCCTCAACTTTTTATAAACAAAAGCCTAAACCTCATAAAAATCGTCAAACTCATAACAACACATAAACAACATATAATTGCGTGCCATTCATTAATTAATCTTTATTCAAACACTAAACTAAATTAATTCATCTTGTATTTAAATTAAATCACTTATCATAGATAGTGAAAAACCACATTGTAACATTACAACTTTTATTGATCTTCATGAATTAGGTATTAGGTATTTGTTTCTTATATATAGGATCAAGAGTACTCCTTCTGGTCTCTATTATAAGCAAAAAAAATTGATTTCACAAATTTTAAGGAATTAATTAATTTCATTAAATTGTGTTAATCCCAAAACAAAAATAATAGTTTTCCTAAACTATCCTTCATTGAAAATTGATATCAAACATAAAAAAAGTGTTTGACCCTATTAAATAAAGGGAATTTTAAAGACAACCTCATTAAATAAGGCAAAAGTAGTTAACTTTTGCTTATATTTGAGACAAAAATAAGTGGTTTTTATTGCTTAAATTTTGTAACATCTTGTTTTCAGGAACTAGTTTATTAGTTGCAATTATGTAATTAATATGTGTTTAAGCATTTGTTGTTGTGTTTATAAATAAATTGTCTATCTTATATGAGTTAGTAACAAATGTTAGTTTTTAGCTATGAAAAAAATAATATTTGTGATATCCAGATTAAAGAGAAATGCTAACTTGCATACATGCAAACATGGCATACCATAAGGAATGTGTGACTAACTCTAGGTGATTGAGGTTGTGAATGCTACTACAATGTGATTGAGGATAAATGTCTTGTACTTGATGCATATGATGCTTATACTTGAGATGTTGTGATTAATATATGTTAAAGTATATTTTATTGATTCTGAATATAAGTGAACTCTTAGATCTTGGGCTTTGGTTTGTGATATAAATATAACATTAGGATTAATTTGTAAATTGATTGTGTTGTATCTCTCCTACTTGTTTCTATATGTTATCATAATCTCACTCCTCCTTTCTTTTGTATTGTTTGGTTTTATTACTTGGACAATCGTAGGAGTAAACAAAGAGAAGGAACCACAGTTTAGTGCAGCATGAGAGTGCTAGAAGCAACTTTAGTTGATGAGAGTCTTCCTTTTTTTTTTTTTTTTTTTTTTTTTTTTTTTTTTTTTTTTTTTTTTTTTTTTTTTTTTTTTTTTTTTTTTGTGCTAGGCATGTTTTGTATATATGTTCATGCTATTTAGGGGGACTAGCCTTGCCAGAAGTTGTGGTTTTAAGTTGTTTATATGTAAGTGATATAAATATCTATAGCCTTGTAGTAATGAGACTTTTGACTAACCCACCCTATATTTTGAAGTTGTACAATGTTGAAGTTTGAAACCACATGTTTATTAATGCGCTAGACCTCTATTTTTATAAGTCTCTAGTTTTAAACAAAGATATTTAATTATATTTATACATCAATTATCTCATAAACATAAATTCTGACATGGTGTGGGTATTTTATGTGTAATTGTTAGGCTATTTAATTATCAGATTTTAGAAATTAATACATATGTGTGTATATAGTGTATATTATTTAATAGGTACCTCTCAATATCCTCCCCGTTCCACTGCAAATGTTTTATCCTAAGTTTTCAAAATGTGTTTTACTAATCGAATTTTAAAACTCATTTACAAGAACAATGTTTCAAGTGTGAGAGATTATCGTTATTTGTTTTCAAACAAAAAAAATATATAATTTCCTTAAATATTTTCTTTTGGTTGTTCAAAATCATAAATTTTATTATTTAAAAAAAATGGTTCTAATTCTGACTAGGCATGTCCTTACATATTTGAGACCGAAGAGAGTTGTATATTATAAGTCTAATAATACAAAATACTTTTGGAAAAAAAAAATTAATATTGTTTCTACTCAATTTTATACAAAATTAATTGAAGTTAACAATTGTAATTCTATAATTTTTTAAATTATTATTTATCAATTGGTATATTTTAAGTTGAGTTTAATAACTATACATTAATAGGATAATGCATTATTAGTGCATGATCCTTTTCTCTTTTAATTTAGTATTTTTATATAAAAAAAACACTCATATTTTTTAATTCTTACTTCATATTAATTATATGAGTGTATAATCATAAAAGTGTGAAATCATTCATAACATTGTTATGATTATATACTTTAAAACTAAACTAATATCTTTATTTATTATAGAGTCATGTTAATTATTTTATATTTCTATTTTTTAAATGTTAATAAATATAAAATATATAGTTTATAAGAAAATATTTCATACGTTACTTTAATAAATTATAATATTTGATATATTCTACTTTATTACGACGATTTAATGAAAACAATTGACTGTTGACATATCTAATTTAAAAAAAAAAAATACACATAGTATCTTAAGAATATATATTGACAATGGATCATTTATAATAAACTATAAACTGGTAAATTATTTTGACATATTTTCTATATTTTAATAAACTCGAGAAACACATATGCATCTCGTTATTAGTATTATTCATATTATAAATTTAAGTTTAAAATGTTAGTTTAACTCTTTTTTATCAAATTTTTTATTTTGTTGCGGTACCATGTGATTCAAATTCTTTTCTAAAAGTTAATAATAAAAACAATTTGTAAATAAAAAATGGATGATTAAATCATGTTTATCTAGCTCCTCAATATTTGAGGAAGCTACTCTTGCAAATGATGTCATTTAGATTTTGGGTATCATAAAAGAACACTCACTTCATTATTTGGGGACAATTAATCTCTTTTTAGATACAATTTTCTTAATTTTTAGGTTTAATTGCATATTTTACTACTTAATTTTTTTTCTTTAAATTTTACCACTAATTTTTTCAATTTATGTATAGTTTACCGATGCTCATAAGTCATTAACAAAAATTACCAATTTTAAAATGATATCACTTTGTTATCAATACAATACTAGAATATAAAAAATCTAGATGGTAAAATTTGAAAGCAAAAAAAAAAAAAAAAAAAAACTTATTTTTCTAGCTCCACAAAAATGATATATTAATGAAATTCAAACATATGGCTAATTAAATTTGATGGGAACTATGGTGTAGCACACAATATGTCACCACTGAATTAAATCAAAATACCAACTCAACGTTTCAAGTAACTTAGAACAAAAAGTAAAGAAAAACTAGAGTAATTGAGACTAGATGTCACTTACACTTAGCTATGTTTGAAAACTTATTTCAATTAGTTTTTAGTTTTTTTACAAGTTGAAAACCTTATTTAATTATTCGGTAAACAATTTTTTTTAATAGATTTCAGCATTTTTTAAAACATTACTTAAAGTAATATTTTTCTAAATGTTAGTTTCTAATTTTTATATTTTATTTCCTTTTTATCCTTAAAATATTTATTAATTTTTTATTACCCTTTATGAATAAAAGAAGGATTTATTATTTACTTATTCACTCAATTCTCCTACACAATTTTTATAACAAGCTATTTATTTAAGGCATTTACTATTTGTAATATTTAATTTATTATTTCAATATTGTACGTCATGAAATTGACAAGGATAGATGTTAAATTAATTCATTTTAATTTTCTATTATTTTTGAATAATTTTAAATTAGATGATTATTTTAAGTATTATGGTAATTGGCATAATAAAATTACAATTTTTTACTTTATTTTATAACCTTGATTAAAAATATTTTAAAATATAATATAAAATTAATAGTAGAATATATAATATGAAAAATGTAATAATTGAAACTAAAAATGTAATTAAAATAATTTATATATAAATAAAAAATTACAAGAGGTTAAAATTAATTAAAAACTAAAATTATAAGACCTGAAAATATTTTTTTATCCATAAATTAAAATTGAAATTATATAAAATTATCATACAAATATATCCATTTGTGTTATTCTATATTTTCAACCACTTTAACTAAAGTCTTACGGAACATTTGTTATTCATTCAGTTAACTTTTCACATTTAGTTTTGTCAAACATAGACTTATCCTCCTTTAATGCACATGCAAAGTACATTGTTGGGTTGACATACCAAACAAGCATCATCATGCATGCTCTCACCAACAAAAAAATTGGAAATCTTTAATCTCATATTGCATATATTTAGTTGTTCCCTCAATTTTCCTTGTTAATCCTTACTTTTGTCTATATGCCTGAGTTTGTGAGTTAAATTCTTGATAGACCTCTTCATGAACCTAATGAAATGTTTCTTATCAAAAGAGGATTGTACTTGAAGTTTACATGTGTCAACAATGTCAACCGCCTTAACAACCTAGCTATCGACTCCTTAGTCTTGTCCACCAGCATGAGGTTTGTAAAGCTCTTGACAAAGTGAATGATTCCATGTACTTTTATAGAGTAAAAAATAATGTTAAATAGTTTGTTTTTGGGTAAATTTAGTTAAAAAATGATTTGGGAACCCAAAAGATAGGAAAGAAAGTTTAACCGTCTTTATCTTTACAAATGAACTTATCAAAATTTGTTAAGTGGTGAGATAAATATTGATCTAAAACTGTCTTCATTCTCAATTTTGTTGTAATAGGAGGAGTCACATAGAAGCACATCACTTGTAAGGAGGTCTTGGTAAACCAACTTGATAAAGTTTATCCGCTATCAAGTCACAAGATCAGTGATAGTAACGGTAAACTACTCTTTTAAGGGTCCAGTTACTTTAGTGGACGCAATGGCTGTTGTTACACGGTGGTTTTTCACTATGGTTCCGAAAGAGTTACGAATCTTTTGATAGTAATAGATGGGGGCAGGTGTATAATAGGAGAAAAGTTGGTTAGTTTTGGGTATGTAAATGTTAGTTTAATTGAGGGCGGAGTATAAATAGAATAGAAAGAGAGGAAAAAGGGATTGGGAAATTACTTGGAGGTTGGTGCCTCGAATTCACCTGTAAAACTGGAGCTAGCAACTTCAATCTTGAATAACAATATGCTCTTTCTTTCGATCTGAACCCACCACTGAGCTCCAATGGAAGTTGGTATGGATGCAATGGAGAGGACATTTATGAGGTGAAATACATATGAAACAACATGGTAAAATTCATGAAAATTGAGAACTTTGGTAAAATTTATTAAAATTTGCAAAATGTAATCAAAGCATTAGCTTGAAAGGGTTATGCTCATGCTCGATTTTATTTTCGCAGCAATATCTTTTGATAGCCTGTAACGATATAAGCATTGTTTTAATTAAAATTTCTCTAAAACTAGTGATATCCCAATCTTAATTAACAGATACAACAGAATCAGAAGCATTTAAAGGTTGCTAGAAATTTGTTCAAATGACTAATACAAGAAGAATGTTCATAAGTACCTTAACTATTCTTTAAAGATCGCAGTCATTAGTACCTTAAATAAAATATCGAAGTGATTGTAACATAAGTGAAAAAAGAAAAAAGAAGTACAGGAAACAAAAGCATAACCACTAGCTAAAATTGAAAATTTATGACTTATGATATGCTAAAACCCTCTTAAACTTGTAGCCAACTCTGACAGAGTATCTGTGGATGATCCATCTTCTTTTATTGCATTAGCAGCAGCAATCTTCAATAGTCCCATTCTTTTCCTAATTTCCAAGCTTTCTTTGTCTTCCATCAAGCTTCTAACAACCTTAGCAATTTCTTCTCTTTCAGTCAATCCACTTTCATTAACTTTTGGCCTCAGTGCCACTTTTTGATCATCAGCTAGCATAGCTGCATTCAAGCTCTGCTCAGCAAAGAGGGGCCATGTGATCACTGGCACACCCTGCAAAACACTTTCAAGCACTGAGTTCCAACCACAGTGAGATAGGAACCCCCCAGTTGCACTATGACCCAGCACTTGAATCTGAGGTGCCCAAGAAGGAACAGCCAAACCTTGATTCTTTGTTCTCTCCAAAAACCCATGTGGCAAAAACTCTAGAGGGTCCTTAGTTTCAGCACCAAAGTAACCAGAACTTACCACACTGCTAGGGGCTCTCACAACCCAAAGAAATTTTTTACCACTCAGTTCCAACCCAAAGGCTAGTTCATTGAATTGCTCTTGAGAAAGTGTGCCACCACTTCCAAATGACACATACAACACAGAATTTGGTTCTTGCTTATCCAACCATGTTAAACACTCTACCCCATTTTCATGACCAATTGACCCCATCTGAATGATGGGTCCAACAGGGTAAAGCTTTGGCTTCCCCTTGACATGTTCCTCCAAAGCTCTTATAGCCCCTGACTCCAATTCAAGGAAGGTGTTCATGAAGACACCATCAGGAACATGAAATCTCTTGGACCGCTCAAGAAACCCCTTGTAACCTAGGCCAGATAGATCATGAAATGGGAGAGGGAGATCTTTGTTGTGAATAGGTACACAACCAGGAATCTCTATAGGTTTTTGTAGCTCCCTAGACTCAGAAGAAAGTATCTCATCAAGTTTTGTTGAGTAGAAGTACAAAGAGAGTAACATAGCGGATTGAGGGAGGTATATGTAAGACAAGAGATTGAGTTCCTTGGCAAAGTTCAATGCTCCATTTGCAAAAACATCCACAACCAAAGCTACAACCTTTGCTCTTGAACATAAAGACTTCAATTCTTCCCTTATGTAGGGTATAGAGAGATTCACTGAGAGTTCAATTTGGAGTGCAAGGACTGAGGGATCTGGCACATGGTCAAGGGTGACTGGGGGAAGGAAAATGGATGTTATAGTTGGTGGAAGGGTTTGAAGGTATGCTTTGGAGGAATTCGGGGGTGACCCAACTGAGGGAATGAAACATGTGATGTGAAATTCTGGGTGGAGATGAAGAAGGCGTTTGGAGAACTCAATAATTGGAACCAGATGGGTGAAGCCAGGACTTGGAACCACTGCTATGTGAGGTTTCTCCATTGAATTGGGAACCAAGGTGTGATGTGATGACAATGGATATTTTGTACTTGAAAGTACTTGCAACCCAATATGAGAATACAATGGTGGTTGTAATCAGAAAGTGCAACGTCTTACTTTCCATAAGAATTGTTATGTTTGTAGAAGGATAATAATACCTTTATATTTTCTCTTTTTTTAGGTGTTTAAAAGTATTTCAATGTTTAAATATCTTTTATTATATGCAATGGTTACTCTCATGGTATAAATTTTCTTTGGGTGAGGATAGTTTTACAAATTGTAAACATCTCATACCTTTAATTTTTTTTTTTTCTCTCTTCTTTTTGTATTATTGATTAAATTAATTCTTTACTTTTTTTTTTTTATCTTTCACTAGGCATAGACATCCAATGGATGTGTCAAAGAATTATTTTTCCTTTTTTTCTTTTTCACGTACAAAGTATTTATTAATTTAATTGATTACTAATTTTTATTTAAAAATCGTACTGAATACTTTTAAATTTGAATAGAATTTACTTGTTTTAATATTGAAAACTAAGATCTTACCATCTTACTTTAAAAAGATTGAGTGAGTCGCTACACCAACCTCGTGGAAGTGGTAGCTTTGGGAGCAGACATCAAAGACTTGGTAGTCTCCCCAATAGAGTCAAAGCATCATACTTCAATTATTCTATTTCAAACTCTTGGTTGTTTTCAGTTCGGTGGAAACCTTCAATACATTTTTTATTTTTATAATTTAACCGACAGGGTTGATAAATAGATTGTTTTATGGTAACAATTTTTTATATGATTTTTTAAATAATTTTTTATTTTATTTTTTGATATTTATGTAAACTATTAAAATATATGAATATATGTAGAGAAGAAAAAAAATAAAACTATCCTATATAATAAATTTGTATAAAATTTTAACGTGAGATTACATTTAAATTAGTTTGTTAACCAATAAAAAATCATAATAGTTACGAAAATAATTTTGTTAAATGTTACTAAACTTATAGTATATGATTATTTTTAATTGAATAACTGTATAAACATTATTTACCTGGAGAGTGGATATACTATTTTATTAAATAAAAAATTTATCAACTAATGAATTTTGGATAGTATAAACTGTAAATACATAGTAATTATAATATCAATAGACCATTTGTATTTAATTATTTATTATCTGGCACTTAATAATAGAACCGATTATAAATGTGATGAAATTTTTCTTTATACGTTTGTTGATTGTCAGCATTTTTTAACAAAAAAGCCTATTTATTAAATTAAAAATAAAAAGTTTTTATATTTGTTTTAAAATGAAAATATTATTATAATTAATTATTTCGTAATTAATTTTTACGATATTTATTTGTAGAGTTTAGTATTTTTCTTACTAAGTATAATATTTTTATAGACAATTAAATAGTAACAATGTAATATATAAAGAAAGCTAAAAAAAGAGTAAATTATACTCGTACTCTTTGTATGTTATTTAAATTTTACTCGATACCTCTTTATTTTTGCATTTCACAAAAAAATTTCTTAATTGTTTAGTTCAAATTACACCTAGAACATTCCGTCTTAAACTTCATTTAATAATTTTACAGAAATTAGGTACATGCTAGTTACTTGACTTTTAATGAAATTTTATATATAAAATACCCTCATCTTCTTACTCTAAACCTGAGAATATTTTAAGACTTTTGCTTCTTTTTTGTTTTTTCTGCAATTGGACATAAATCTAACTTTTTGTTGGACCTGAACCCACTTTGTTGGTACGTAA
This sequence comes from Glycine tomentella, assembly GCA_007407185.1. Taxonomy (NCBI): domain Eukaryota; kingdom Viridiplantae; phylum Streptophyta; class Magnoliopsida; order Fabales; family Fabaceae; genus Glycine; species Glycine tomentella. The sequence goes on from PYAF01000871.1 coordinate 19,891, forward strand.
TGTTAACACCATTCTTCTTATCCTTTGATCTACTAACATACATATGAAATGAATTTTGATTCTCAACAAACATTTTTCAACACATCATGATCAGTCTTAAGAGAAGAATTTTACCACTAGCAGTAGAACAAAATCACAAAATAAAAGGGTGACATGGTGACAAATCTAAATAATTAGCAATGTTGTTCACGAACTGAATGAGGAACAGTGAATGAGGAACTCGTGAACGGTGAAGAGGAATGGAACGTGAACGTCATGAGAGAAAGAGAAACACATTACCCCTGCGTCAACAAGAGGAAGATGAATAGTATTCGTAAATGGTGAAGATGAATGGAACGTGAATCCTAAATACCAAAACTAATTAAGAAATAATTTGAGTTTTACTATTAAAATATAAGGATAATTTTGTTTACTCATGTATTTCAATTGATTTTAATTAATAATGTTATGGAGAAAAAGATAAAAATAATATGTAAAAAAGAAAGAGTATTCGATCAAATTTAAACAGAACACATAAGTGCGTGTGTAATAAATAAATAAATAAAAAAAGATCATGTGACCGTGACCGTGACCGTGTCCGTGAGCACTATGACGTACGGGCTCTCGTAAACTTGTTTGTTGCATTGGCAGCCGCTACTCTGATGGCGGCTACTGAAATGCCAGATAGCATATTCCATTTCGTCAATTAGAAAATGAATTTAATATAATTTTAATATTATTTTAATCTTTTAAATTTGAGTCAAATTTATTTTTTATATCTTAAATTAAAAATTATTGTTTTAATTCCCTACGATTCAAGAAGTATTATATTTAGTCCCTCTCCAAAGACACGGTTCGAAAAAGTTGTAGTTTTGAATTAGTAATTTCTAACGATTTTTTAACGTTAGAAATTGATTTTAATTTAGATTTTTTAAATACGATTTTGATGTAACACAGTGTTACATTGATCATAGTTTTGTCTTACTAAAATTTGAATATTTATTGTTGATAAAAATATACATAATCTTTTATTTATTGTTATAAAAAATAATTTATAAGAAATATATATTGAAATCCTTAAATGTAACACCTCTCTAATTAAGTCTTGTCTTACTTTATTTGTTACGGATATTATCTTCATTTTTATGTTAATTAGTACATGTTCTCGTATAATGCACGAAACAAATAATGTGTGAGGAGTGATATTTTTTCTATTTTGAAAAAATAAATTTAAAACTTAAGAATAATATTAATAAATAAATATATTTCTGTAAAAATTTATGACATTACAAAATAATTTTTTTAGCTTCCCATGTCAAACAACCTCTAAGTACAATATTATCTCACATTTTACTTATTTTTCCAAATCATCTTTTCATCAAATTTGCTTTTTGACAATGTCAAGAGAAAATTAACAAAATATATAAACAGAAAAGGAAAAATAGAATTAAAAAATACAATTTTATGTATTGGTTAGATGAAGTCTCCCATCAAGTGAATATTGATATTGTATCATATTCTTCTTTATTTGAATAAAACCATTATCCTCATGTGAGAAAAAAAAACTTATGGAATGATCAAGTTGGTTAAGTGAAATTATTAAGAAGAATTATAATATAATCATGTTTGATGACTGTATTGTTCAGGATCTACAAAATATGCGTGGCAAGTAACGTGGTATCTCAATACGCACGTCATCCCTCCATATCAATCCTGGTATAGGAGCACGAACATCTCGTTCTTAGTAGTCTAACTACTGGACCAAACATGTTATTCCTAACACCTTACTATTTTGATTTTAGTGATAATGTTGCAACCTCCCACTACTAGAAAAGGAGCTTTCGAAGACGCACAATCGAAGACGGTTGTATGAAAACCGTTTTAGAAGCTTGCGCGGTGGCATTTTCGTAAATAAGTGTCTATTTTCAAACACGGTTATGTCAAACCCGTCCTTGTCGATAACAAACAAAGTCGGGCGTCTCACAAGACCGTCTTGGTTGGTTAACATTCAGAGACGGTCTACTAAGTCACCGTCTTTAATTGGGAGTCAATTTATTTATTAATTATTTTTTTTTACAAAAGGACTCTGTCTCATAAACTTTTCAGTCCAGCCCTAAAAAAATTAACTTCCCTTCTTCCCTTAGACATTTCGCGATTCCCTGGCCGTTTGCACACTCATCGACTGCCACCGTGGTCTTCCCCTCCGTTAAGTTCAACTGGTCTCCGGCAAGCAGTGGTATTTCCCGGCGCATGTTCTGCTCACGTTTCGCGTTTCGCAATTGTAGGTTTGTGTGCATTATCTTCTCTTTTGGATTAGGGGTTCGACATTTCGAGGTTTGGGGTATACGGGGTTGAATTAATACCATGTTTTAATGAATTTCGAACTTTGGGTTTGTGATTTCATTCAAGCTTCTGTTTTTCAATTTTGGTTGAAGGGCACCGAAGCTTCTGTTTTGCACTTTGAATGCGCATGTTGACTTAG
>PYAF01000872.1:32440-68198 GCA_007407185.1 Glycine tomentella
AATAGGCGTCCCAAAATGATTATTAATTTCATTAAAAAAGGCTTGAAAAACAGAGAAAACATCAGAGCGATTTTTAATTAAGAACACCCAAGTGCAACGGGAAAAATCATCAATAAATGTCACAAAATAGTAAAAGCCTAAAGATGAACAGACTCGACTAGGACCCCAAATGTCAGAGTGAACTAAAGTAAAGGGTGACACAACACTTTTATTGACTCGTGGACTGTAAGAAGAACGCACATGCTTTCCTAATTGACACGACTCACACTGGAAGGATGTAAGTGTAGAAAGACTAGGTACTAAAAGACGTAATTTTTGTAAGCTGGGATGACCGAGACACTGGTGGGCAAGATCATGAGAGGTACTAGAGACGCAAGCAACCGATGGTGAAAGCTGGTACAATCCCCCAGACTCATGTCCTGCTCCAATCGTCCGTCCGGTACGCCGATCCTGAATAAGAACAGAGTTATTAATAAATAAAACGGAGAAATTGAGAGAGCGAGTGAGCTTGGAAATGGAAATTAAATTAAAGGGACATCCAGGAACAAATAAAACAGAGTTCAAAGAAAGGTGAGGAAGTGGGTGAGCTTGACCAATGCCACGGACTTTAATATGAGAGCCATCTGCAAGAGTGATAGAAGACAATGAGTCGGAAAAAGACAACTGAGAGAAAAGAGATTGGTTACCAGTCATATGATCAGAAGCACCAGAGTCAAGGATCCAAGGTCCAAGGGTGGAAGACTGAGAATAAAAGCTACAGGATTACCAGAGTGAGCCACGGTGGTCACAGGCGAGGCAGATTGCTGGGCTGCTCGGAACTGGAGGAAATCATGATACTCTGTGGTGGAAATAGTAACATCAGTAGGTGTGGTGACTTGGGCCACATTGGCCGTCTTCGACTGCTCCCGGGCTTTGGTGCGACATTCAGCTTCGACATGGCCAAAGCGGTTGCAATAAGTACAACGAGGGCGGCTTTTGCTGCCACAGCCCCCGCCGCGGCCACCACGATGAGAAGAGTAGGAGACAAAGACAGAGGCATCCACAGAAGGAGCAGAGGGATGTCCAAAAGCATGTGGGGTGGAGAGACGTAAGAGTTGTTCACTAATCATGTCTTATGTAGGAACAGTAGTACCGGATAATATATGGTTACGGACGGAATCAAGGTCATGCGGAAGTCCGGCAAGAGCGAGAACCATAAAGAATTGGTTACGTTATCGATAAAAGGTCTCTGCATCGGTAGTGAAAGGCATTAGATTGTTATAATCAGCAATCAAACGATCTAGCTTACCAAGATACGTTTGCATATCCATATTCTCAAGCCGAGTGGAGAGCATAGCTGTCACCACACTATAGAGACGGTGAACATCATTAGAGTAGACGCGTTTGGCTTTGGTCCAAACCTCATAACAGGTGGGAAACGTCTGGTATTGAGGCTGAAGAGTGGGAGCTATAGAGAACCAAAGGACGCTGCATAAAGAGGCATCAATTTGTTGCCATCGAGGGCGATCCTTGGCCGGAATCTCCGAGGCGCAAGTAGTTAAATGTTCGGCACGTCCTTGTCCTTGGAACCAAAGGAGGACAGCGGCTGCCCAGGTACTATAATTGTCGGAACCACTCAACTTCTCACAAGGAATTAAAGGAACATTGGTAAAAGTGACCGTAGAGCCGGCATCACCAAGGGGACTGGTAGAGGCCATGAGGAAGATATCAGAAAAGGGCTGGACAGGGTTTTTTTTTTGAAGTGCATGCAGCGACATGTGGCGGCACGTGGGGGCGTGTGCGGCGGAGTCAGGCGGCGCGGTTTGGGGAGCTAGGTCATCGGAGGGAGGCGATCCTACCCCTGGAGGTCACCGACGAAAAAAGGCGGCCTAGTGAGAGCGAAACGGTGTTGAAGGCTGGCGTGGTACTGTTCATCGTAGCCAGGAAACGCTAAAAAAATAAACCTAAACTACTGATACCATGTAAGAGTATTATTTCTATAATGTTGTGTGTCAAGAATGATCACACTAAGCCTCTATTTATAATCAAAGGAGCAATTACAAAAAGGAATTAAATCCCTAAAAATCAGCTAGAGAGATATATTCCATATTCCTAGTTTCCCTATTTACATTAAATCAAATCATATCATTGACAATTTATTTTAAACGACTTGTCTTATCATGCAAACTAGTCGTAGAGTGACCGCGTCTAATAATCATGCATATTAGTCGCGATTTTAAAATCTTAAATTTTAAATTTCTAATTCGAAATTTAAAAATCAAAATATAAATCATGCATTTTCGAAATTCAAACACATGGTGGATGATCATGGTGCCTTCCATTTTTCCATCCAAAGCATCTTCAAGCCTCAGATCAAAAACTTCATCGAACTCGCTCGGGACCATCAACATGGCCAAGCCTCCTCCTTGGTCTCTCCACGGTCCAACAAGCTTGAACTTTATCGATTCAAATTTTACATCCAAAGTAATTAAAATAAAAGACGTAAAATTTAAATTGGGACAAATACAATCCCTTTTAACAAAAAATAAATCTGGACAAATACAATCCCATTTAACCAAAATTAAATCTCAAATTTAAAATTGAAATTTAAACATACATGCAAAGCACCATGACCATCCATATGTTCATGTACCTACAAGGAAGGTTAGGAAATAAACAAACAATTTGCAAATTCTAAGCCACCATCGAATTCATCTTCATCAAAATATCAACATTTGATAATCAACCCAAAAACATGATCAAGATTCAAAATTTAAAATGTGATGGGGCTGCCTTAGATATTCTAGGCGGCGACTATGGTAGGTGTTCTTAACCACCATGGCTTTGGCATTTCTAGTCTACATAGACTTGATAAAAAAAATCCATAGCTCCAACACTCCTCCTGGCCACCACTTTTGTCTCCACAAAGTGGTGTCTCACTTTGAACATAATCACAAGAAAATAATCCTTTCATAAAGAATAAAAGGAAATTTAAAGAATCTTGTTTAAGAAAAGGATGAAGGTTTCATAACGGTTTTTGAAAATTCGATTGCTAATAAAACCCCACGCGTTTGCAGCAATGAGCTAGGCTCTGATACCACGTGAAAGTTCGAAAAATGCATCACCTTGGTCCAACCACGGTGTGCTCACATGAGGGTAAAACCAAAAATTTTTCAATGCAGAAACATAGACCATCTATGCACCTCATGTATGTGTGCTTAGGAACTACTCATTGAAACACGTTGGGGTTTTAGATATACCTTTATCACTTGAAGGCTCAAAGAAGATGACGCCCTCCAATGGTGATCCACACGGTTATCTCCTTCTTGCAAGTGAGAACTTCTTCTCCTTGAATCCTCCTTCTTCTTGATGGCTTGCCAGGCGCATGCAAGGTGTGAGGCTTTCAAGTATTTGGTTTCATTTCTCAAGACTATAATGGTTCCTTGAGGTCAGGTGAAGGTGCAGCAAAAGAGGAAAGAAGATGAGGGAGAGGAAAAGCTAAAACTTAGTTCATAACCAAGAGAGGAGGGGGCGAAAATTTCTACTCTTCAATCGTCCCCACATAGGCACCTATTTAAGGTGAGATGAGGTTGTTGCATTGCATGATCCTCTCACTCCAAATCAACCCAAGTTGTTGGGAAAATTTTTGAAAAAGAATCTAGCAAGATTCTCTCCAAAAACAGCCACTCTCTCTGCTGAATTCAGGGGGAGCTACTTGAAGCATAAGCAAAGATTGATTCAAGGTTCAAGTTTTAGCTTTCAACATGCCTTGAAGGATTGAAGAATAACTTGTGTTTTAAATGTAAAAGGAAGAAGCATTTCTGGTGATCCAAGTGCATTGCATTCACAACCATTCATTAAATCAATTAGTTTAAGAATTAGAATTCACAAGGCTTTGATAAAATTGTTTAAGGTTTTGAAATTAAATCTAAGGTTTTTGGAAAAATATGTTTTCTACTGGATTAATCAATTATATTGAGATAAGAATCAATTATTTTGTTCTTAGTGCATTCTGGAAAACTTTTCAAGACCAATGTAATCGATTACGTATTGGAATAATCGATTATTTTACCTTAGTTCATTTATAAAACTGCCTTGATGAACAGTTTAATCGATTACCAGTAGTCTGTAATCGATTACATGGGCTAAACAGAAAATAGTACCTTCCTATCTTAATCGATTACCAAGAATAGTAATCGATTACATTACATACCTATACTTAACATGTTCTGCTGGATTAATCGATTACCAAATGTTGTAATCGATTACATAGTTCAAAACAGTTTATGAAGTTTCCTGGTTTAATCGATTACCAGAATTTGTAATCGATTACACAGTGTATTTATATTTGTGAAACTTCCTGTTTAATCGATTACAAGATGGAATAATCGATTATTTTGTTCGTTGCTCATACCCAGAAGTTTGTTGAATAGTTTAATTGATTACAGTCTTGAGATAATCAATTACATGAGCAAAATAATCGATTACAGGAGCGTATTTAATCGATTACTGATGGTTAGAAAAATTGTTATAAATAGCATCCTTGCTCAGCTGTTCTGTGAACTTGATCAATTCGTATTCTGAGCATACTAAGGCTTTCAAAACATTCTTTTAGTGATTTTCTGGGTTCATTGAGTTCTTGCTTTCACAAAACACTTTTGTTAAGTGATTCTTGAAGCAAGAAGTTTCTTCTTAAAGCATAAGGAAAGTGACGTTCTGAGTTTGTTTTCATTATTCAACCTGGTGTATTCTTTCATTTGCATATCATTCACTAGATCATCAGGTGATTTCTTTCCTTAAACTTTGAGGTTGTAATTCGTTTGTGAATTTTATATTTGATTGTCTATTGTAATTGGGTTTTTTGCTTGTAATTTAGAGATAGAGTTTCTCTAGAGGGTGTGCTGAGTAGTGTTCTCAGTGGGTTGTCTCTAAGAATCTAATAGTGTTTTAAATTTCTGAACTTTATCTAGGGTTGATAAAGAGAGACTTTGTAATAACTTGTAAGAACTGAAAATTGCAGTAGTGGAACTCCATTCTAGTGTTGAGTGGAAGACAATTGGATGTAGCTTCATAGTGTTTAAAGTGAACCAACATAAATCTTGTGTGCTTTGATTTCAATTTCTTTCTTGATTATATTCTGTTCATCTTGGTTGTGTGACTTTTCTTATCAACTAAATTCTTAAGCTATTGGATACCTTGGACTGAGCATTAGATTGAATAAAGCTTCTCAGTTTCAAAAGTGATAAAGATCCAAAGGGAAAATTTCTGATTTTGTTAAGAAAAATTTTAATTTACCAAGCCTAACCAATTCACCCTTCCTCTTGGTTAAGTATGAAGTATTCCCATATTTTACACTTTCTCCCCCTCCTCCCTCCAGAGTTTGTTGCAACAATAAGTCATTTGAATTCATAATTCAAATGACAATGTTGTTGAGAGAATCTTCATCCAATCTTTATTGGATAATTCATTTAGATTATACGAATTATCCTCATTAACCAATGTTGTTGAGAGAATATTCATCCAATCTTTATTGGATAATTCATTTAGATAATTTAAATTATCCTTAACAACCTAACCTCATAGAATTTCAAATTTCAATTTCAAATTTCAAATTCAAATTTCAAATTTGAAATTTAAACTTAAATATACATTCAATCTTATCCCAATTTGGGATTTGAATTTGAATTCAAATTCAAAATTCAAATTTTGAATTTTCCCAAAACTTATTTTGGTCAAATTACCTTTACTTACTAGGATTCATGGTCCAAGGCCCATCGAGCCTGTCAACACATTTGGGCCCATTAGTGGAGAAAACAATTTCACCACTAATGCCCCAAATAGAGCGCATGATTCAAGTGGGCTTGAAGTCCAACTCTAACCCAATTTAACTCATAGTCTTGATAAAGCCCAATAACTAATTGTTGGCCCAAACTCGCTATAACTTGCAACAAAAAATAACCTTTGTGTGGGACCCATTAGGCCCAATTAGTCACTGACATAAATAAACTTGGACCAATTATACTCTTTTAACAGGCCCAATTCATTTAATGACCACATAAGACACTATAGCAATGCTTGGCTGCCCCAAAACTAATTGAGTTGATCAAGTGATCTACCTTTCCAATTTGGATACCGTGTCTCCATCATCCCTCACATTGTCATTCACATTTAGTTAAGAGCAAGGATAAAGTATAATCTCTCTTTATTGACTAAATATAGCTTTTCGCTTGAACTAGGAATCTTCTTCTATTCACTCTAAGACAGATCATGATCTCTTACTATGCATAGATTCCCGAGTCAACTAGAAGTCATCCAAGCCCTACCAGTCTTGTGAATGACTAACCCCTCGTAAAGGATTGTGATTCCTTTCGGCATGTCCATCTATACTTTTATATTCAGGTTATACCCAAGAGTACACTATTGTCCTCATTTTCAGGCGGATAGAGTCGTAAAGTCAAAGTATAACCCTAGGACAAAGTATTCGATGACATCCTCAAGTCTTGGACAATCCACACTACCAAACGATGAGAGACTTTACAAATCCAATGATATTTTAAAGAATCCTTGTGGTGTCTCTCGGCGGGTCAGTTCAGTGCCATCTGTTCCCTAATAGATCTACCCACGACATCAGCTAAGGCATCACCATTCCTGCATTCCATGAGGTCCCTACCTTGTATCTATGTACAAGTAGAAGATGTCGTACTAGTCTTATTGAGATCATCAATGCCCTTTCTTGATGATTCAAGACTAGGAACAAGCTTTAGGCAGTAGACATGTAGTGTCCTCAAATCCTCATGATCATGATCCTTATCATAGATCCTCGAGTGTACACTTGTTTTATTCCTAGGGCCTTTATCTTTAAATGCATATTGCTATAAATATAGGTGAGACATAAATATGATAAAGATGAAGTTTGCTCTTATTAATCATGAAATAATAAATAATACAAGGTGTTCAACTGATAAATCAGATTGTCCCTAGCACACATACATACTAACACTAAACGACAGTGGTGATGACCTCCTGCTGGGAGAGGCACGTGAGGTGGGTGCCATAGGAGTAGCGAAGGTCGGAGTACTTGCTGGTGATGGAGACAGAAAAAAGAGTGGTGTGGTGGGAGCTTCTATAGAAGAAGAGAATTTCAATTTCTCACATTTTATAAGGAAATTAAAATTTCACATTTTTAGCTTTTTAAAATTATGTTTTAAAATTCCAAAAATTAAATTTTTCATATAAAAACATCCAAACAATAAATTTTAGATTAAATAATTTTAAATTCTCTAATAAATTACTTTCCTCAATTAAAATTATCTATCCAAACACACTCTTAGGGTATTTCATGTGGCATTTTTTATGCAAAAACTATTGCTTATTTAAGCAAAGATACTTAACTATTTTTTAACAATAAAAAAGTACTTTCCCTCAAGAATTAATATGAAAATGAAAAATATTAAATTAAGTACTCACTTTAATAATTTTAACATTAAAATAAATTTTTGTATAAATTTCTTAAATCTAGCAAAATAATAGGGCCTATAAAGTTAGATAAGCAATATATGTAACATTTTGTAAGGCTAAAGACTAGAAATTTTGAAGCTTTAGACAAATTTTATACTTAAATCAACTTTTATTTTATTTCTAACTGTTTGAACTACATAATTGATAGTTAAAGTTTTGTAATCAAGAAATCTCAACATATCACTCTATGAAAACCCATTTAGTTACTATCTTGCACCATAGTTGATCTCATACTAATTAAAAGTAATAATTTTAAAAACCTCATCTTCACAATAATAATAATTTCAAGCATTATTAAAGATATTTTATAAATATTACATGCATTTAAAAAGTATATATCCATTTTACTTTTAATAGGGCATTCATATAATCTTTTAGTATTGGTTTAAATATCTTTCATTTAACGAAGGGGTATAGCTTAATTGGTTGAGTAGTGTACTTACAAAATCAAGAGTTGACCTACTTCAAGGTGGATGTGGCAAGAGAGGCTCCACGATCTCGTTGCGTCAGACTATGAGTATCTTTTGTTAGAAGGACAAGAGGGCTACAAAACAAAAGACTCCAACGCTCAAGTAAATATGTGAGTTAGGTGAAAATGAGTGATCAAAAGGGTGAGATAGAGCCTAGTACTTATAGAGTGAGATTGGAGCTTCAGGTCCTTGCAGATAATTACTAACTTGTTGATATAAACCAATACGAGGGTTCATTGTTTTACGGATCATCCTCGAAAAAGCTTCTCGTTATAACAAAGAAAAAGATGCTTTTGGAAAGAAAAAGGTGCATGCCAAGTGTTTGATGAAGCGAAACAAAGATAAAGAGAATATGAAGAAAAGAGCAACGCAAAAATAATTAATTTAACACAAAACAAATGTTAAAAATATTAAAATAAAAAAGGAGAAAAAAACAAGAAATGGAAGAAGACGCCACACCTTATGAAGAGTGATAAGTCCTGTGAGGATTTGCCACAAAGATTATAGAAACCTTTGATAAGAACCAATGTTAACCGAAAAGGAACTTTCTCTCACACACTTTGAAAAGTGCAAAGTTTTTATTCAATTCCAAGGTAAGTACATAAGACAAATGAATGACTATTTATAGCCAACAAGTGGTGCCTCTCTCCTCTTTCTTTCCAATGTGGGACTTCATCCACATATTCCTAATTCAAAATTACACTAAAAAAATCTAAACAAAAAGTAATTTTCGTCCATAACTTCGAGATGAACTTCCTGTCCAATTTTCATCATCATAGATGCAGAATTAGGACTTGAGACTAGAAACACGACTTGTAGGAAATTTTCCAAGCTTTTGAAAGCATCAAAGAATGCCTAAAACAGACATCTAGAACTCAAGTTATGTTCAAAACATTGGAGCAATATTGGCTCTTTACTCATTGGTCTTTGGCTCTTCACTCATTTGAATCAATTGGAGCAATCTGAGCTCTTCTTCCAGGTTGGTCTTTGGACTCAAGGAAAGGTTGATATGTTGGCCCAATACTTGAGAAAGTAAGTAGTTCACTTCATGATTCAATGCTTCTTGTGCTTCCTTTGATCTTGCCCCTATCATGGTGCCTCTCAATTCTTGGTCCTCATCATGCTCCCCTCCTTTAAAAGAATTCGTCCTCGAATTTGGATCTTCATCACCTACATCAAAAGGACTTAGGTCAGCAACATTATATGTGGTGCTTACCCCATACTCACCAGGGAGGTCAACTTTGTACGCATTGTCATTGATCCTCTCCAAGATTTGGAAGGGTCCATCTCCTCTAGGCAAAAGTTTTTATTTCCTTTGGGTAGGAAACCTTTCTCTTCTCATATGGAGCCAAACCCAATCTCCGTGTTCATAAACAACTCTTCTTCTCCTTTTGTTTGCTTTTTTAGCACATTGCTCCATTTTTTTCTCAATTTGTGCTTTAACTTTTTCATGGAGCTTCCTCACATACTCGACTTTGGCCTTACCATCCCTATGATTCAAAGAAGAAATGTTAGTTAAGGGTAACAAATCAAGAGGGGTGAGGGGATTGAGATCATTCACAATCTCAAAGGGAGAACAACTAATTGTAGAATGGAAAACCCTATTATAAGCAAATTCAAAATGAGGTAAACATTCCTCCCATGTCTTAACATTTTTCTTGATGATTGACCTCAAGGTCGAAAGGGTTTGGTTCACAACTTCAGTTTGCCCATCTATTTGTGGGTGAAAAGTGGTGGAGAAAATGAGCTTAGTACCCAAATTATTCCAAAGGGTCCTCCAAAAATGGCTAAGGAACTTAGAGTCCTTATCGGAAACAATACTTTGGGGCATCCCTATGATGCCTCACTATGTATTTGAAGAACAAATCTGCCACATGGGTGGCGTCATCTACCTTATGGCAAGGTATGAACTGAGCCATCTTTGAAAACCTATCCACAACCACAAAAATAGAATCCTTTCCTCTTTTAGTTCGAGGCAAACCAAGAACAAAGTCCATAAACAAATTGGTCCAAGGGGAATTAGGAAGAGGAAGAGGAGTGTATAGGCCATGTGACAAAACTTTTGATTTAGCCTTTTTACGAACTATGCATCTAGCACACAACTTATACACATCGCGCCCCATGCCAGGCCAAGTTGTCAAGGAGGACATGTTTTTTGTTCTGTAGGCAAAATCAAACATGTCAGATGATTGGAGTGTTTATGTTAGACAATCTTGCCCTTTTCTGCCCGTTGGAGAAAGCATTGAAGACAAGCGTTTCATTTGTCTTTTGCTGCAGGCGAGTGCGGTGCACGTGCAGTACTCTTGCTTACTTGTATCTCTTGGAAAAACATGAAGAAGCACACCAAATCAATACAAACGTAAAAGAAGTGTTGTCTGTTTTAATAGATTACCAGATTCCTATAAAAGATTACCTGTAATCGATTACCAAATTCCTGTAATAGATTACCTGTCATCGATTACCAGCAATTTAGTTTCATACAGAAACAAGACTTGTCTGTTTTAATTGATTACAAGACATCTTTAATCAATTACATGAGCCTGGAAATTGTAAATAACTCTATTTTAATCGATTACAAGTGTGAATTAATCAATTTCAATAGCATTGAGTCTTCACTGCGCCTGTTGAGCAGCCAAGGGTCACTTTAGGGAAGCTTGCACTTCAAGCTTCATTTGGGCTTCATTTCAATTTGCATTTTCCTTACATTTAGTGACATTTAGCTTGTAATTTTGTGGCTTTTATAAGGTGCCAAAATTGATTGTAACTAACTTTTGGTTCATTAATACAATTCTTAAAATTGTTGTGAAGTTTCTCTCTTGTTCTTGTGTAAGAACTTCTTGAGTCTTATCAATGACTTCTCAATGCTATTGTGGTGATTCTTCCTAGGCTTATTGGAAAGCTTTTCCATGGTGCCATCCATCTTCATCCCTAACCTTTCTTCCATCTTCCATTGTTGAATTAAAAAGCTTATTAAACAACCCTAAATTCTGTGAAAGTGCAGAATTCAGAGTTCTTGAATTTTGCTTGAAGATTGAGTTTCATTGCAAGGTAGATTTGGGAAAACTAATGGCTATGGGTTCATCTATATATCATAGCAACATCACAACCATTCATCAGGAGTGGACACGTACTAAAGACGTGGTTCATGGGTGAGTGGGGCTACATCGTGGTGCAAACTTTTGGGGCATCATTTCAGCTCTTACCAGTTAACGAAGAGTCACACCTCCACTTTAAATGGAGTGGATGTTTGGTGTTTTGATCACTGCCATTTTGAACTTCTGATCTCTTCTTCTCCTGAAAATTTTCCTTGCTTCTGTTTGCAATTTGTGATTTCTCCTTTCTCCTTCCGATTGTCTTCTTTGTCTTTAAGGTACTCTTTCCTTTTTCCTTGTCTTTCATTTCTGATTCTGCCCTAGGTATGGGCGGTAATGACTACAGTGGTTCAATTTATCAACCCCTAATAGAATGGGAAGTCATCTCAATCAAAGGCTCCTCCTCGAAGGACACTCGTCATGGAATTTCTAACAGCGAGTCCTCTTGTTCTGAGAGGGGAGTGAACTCATGCAATGTTGACGGAGGTACCTCTAGCCTCCGTAGGAGGGTGCAACCTTCTGCTACCTCTTCGGCTGGGGAACTCGTGCCAGTTACCACGATTCTTCCCCCTTCTGTTTCTGGGGAGTAAGAAGGAGTGGTGGCAGGGATGTTAGGGTTCCCCCTTGTTAGATATAAGGGAGTTGGAAGAAGGAGTTGCAAGCAATCAAAGCAATGCTAAACTAATTGGCTTGAAGTTTTAGCTTTTTACATGCCCAATCATCTTGATGGCATTTGTAATTTATCTAAGTGTTTCAAGTACATAGCCTAGTGATCCTTGCATTACATAATTCATTAACATGCATTCATATGTAGAGTATAAGATTAAAAACTTGCATTCTTTCAATGAAAACCTCATGACTTAAAGTTTTGAAAAAATCAGTTTATGCATTACTTTAATCGATTACCATTATTATGTAATCGATTACATGTGTGTGTTTATTTCTGGAAAAGCCATGTTGAACACTTTAATCGATTACCTCTCTTCTGTAATCGATTACCAAGTGTTATTTCAAAAATATGTCTATCTGTGTTAATCAATTATAGACAATCATAATCGCTTACCTATTTCATTTTACATATAATGAAGAGTCTTCCTTAATCGATTACAGTAAGGCGTAATCGATTACAAAGGTTTGTTTTCAGTCTGAGCTTTTTTGTGTTAATCGATTACATGACGTATTAATCGATTAAATTGTTGGTGAAAAATTCCAGAAAGCTCAAGAACATATTAATTGATTATCTGGTTATTTAATCGACTACATATGTCAAAATAATCGATTACCTGAATGGATTAATCGATTACAGTTAGTTATATCAGTTTTTTATATAAAGAACTTATGGGTCTGCACTTCATAAGTTTTGAGAATTTTTCAAAGAGCGAAAATTCACTCTGAGTTAGAGTCCTACCCAAAAGTTCCAAGTGCTTTCTAAAGATCTAGAAACTAATTTGAGAGAAACTCATCTTGTGAAGAAGATCAATGAGTGATTGATTTTGAAGATGATGTGTTTGTGAGAAAAGAGTTTTCAAGAAAGATTTGTCTATGCATTGACATTCATTCAACCTAGTTGATTGGTAACTTCAAATATTCATTCAATCATCTGTTAAGGATCTCAGGTTGTGTAATTCTTGAACTCTTTTCTTTAGAATTTATGTGTTAGAATTCTGTGTTGTATATAATTTTAGTTCTTTCAAGCTATCTTGAGTAGGGTTCTCAAGGGGAAAGATCTGAGTACGTTTCTCAGGATCTTTTGTGATTTGTATTCTAATAATGTTTTAGAATTCAGAATGTTTGTCTAGTATTGATAGAGATTGTCACTTACTGTGCTTGTAAAAGAATAATTTGATGTAGTGAAAACTCTAACCTAGTGTTGGTTGGAAGACACTGGATGTAGCCTCCAAGTTTGTGAGGTGAACCAGTATAAATTGATGTGTGTTGAGTTCTTTATCTGTGTTTCTTTCATTGCTAGTATTTGGAAATCAATATACAATCAACAAGAAGCATTTAAGTCATTACATGCATTCCAAGGTGATTATAGATTGAAAGAAAACTCTGTTTTTGATCAAGGGTGATTGAGTGATACGATCCAAGTTTTAATTCCACAAATTGTTTTAAAGAAAATTTTTCAAAGACTGTCTTAACCAATTCACCCCCCTCTTGGTTATTTGAAGTGTGTTCATGTATTTTCACCACTGTGTGCGGCGTAGCCATAGTGCTGGGCCACCTTCGTCTCCCCCTGCCATAGTTGGCTATGAATGGGTGAGAGACAATGTTTTGAAATATCATTCCTTCATTACCTCTACGGCAAGTGTCGCTGCTCTGGAGCGTCCACTGAGGTTCGCCAATCTTAAGGATTCTTGTAAGATGGTCAACCAGGCATGCCGGAGTGATGAGTTCCTCTTTCTGAGGGCGGCGCGAGGTTTTCCGCCCTTCTTTTTCATGTAGCAGGGCCTATTTGAAGTGTTGGGGTTTAATTCTTCCTTTGAACTCTTTCCAATGTGCTCTGCTTGAGCACTTGAATGTGGCCCCTTCTCAGCTTGATCCTAATAGTTGGGCTATGGTGAGGGCATTTTAAATCTTGTGCTCTTTCTTCAACATCCGACCTAGTGTGTCATTGTTTTTTTATTTTTCCAGATGAAGTTGACAGGCATGATCGGCTAAGTTTCCTTGAATAGCGTGTCGAAGAAGCTGTTCGATTTTGACTCGAACGTGTTTCCCCAAGGTCCTGGCTACTAATGTCGTGGCTGATGGGTTACCACTGATGTTTAATTGGGACGGGCAGCCTCACTTCCTATTCTACTAGCAGTCAGACACTACTAGGTTCAAGTCTTTCAATGAGGATTTGTTGACCCTTATGGAGAGGGTTGACAAGGCTATTCTGGAACAACTATCTGCCTCGCTGGATGCACAGGCTATTTTGTCCCTTCCTTCAGCGGACGATCCTCTCGCTGCCTTGGATGGTAAGACATCTTGCCTTTGTCTTCTTCTACTTTTGATGTGTTTGATGGTTGCCTGAACTAACAATTGTTGTGTTATGCTTGTCTTGCTGGTATAATGGGCAACTTCACTTGGAGGTTCTTCGTGAAACAGGTCGGACCTGCTGGTGGGACTGTGCCACCTTTCACTGTTGACCCTTTTGCAGGAGAAATGAGTCAACCTACTACTAAGGTTGACCCCATTGATGCTGCCATTGTTGAGGCTTCCCCCAACGTACCTTCCTATGTTTTGACTAAGAGGAAGCGAGATGACAACGTTGGGGTATCAGGCCGCAAGAAGTTGAGGGCCCCATTCAGCCTTCGCAAAATGAGGCAAGCTGCGGAGTTGATGTCTAATTAGGGTGGCTCTTCTGTTACTGGTTAGTAGAATCTGCGTGTGGCTCTGTTGGCTGTCCAGATTACTATAACTGCTACTTCTCCTCTAGCTCCTCCTTCCCGCCTGTTCAAAAGGTTTTTGCTTTTCCTGCTACTATAGCTATTGCACCAATTTCTTCGGTCGACCCTGTCGTGGCTCATTCCTCCACCCTTATTGCGGCTTTGCCAAGGGATGGGGTGGCGACAACTAGTGCTCCAAAAATGCCACCTCCAAAAATGCCCTCCTCCTCTTCTCGCCTCAATGTGATGGAGGTCCATTCCAAGCCAAAGGTTTAGAAGGAGAGCTTGAAGCCCTTTCTTTGGTTAACTTGAAAGGACCCATGACAATAGCTAGAACTCAAGCCCTTCAAGACCACATGATGGAGGTCCATTGCAAGCTCAAGGTTATGAAGGAGAACTTGAAGAAGCACCAACTCAGTGCAAACACAAAAGAAGTGTTGTCTGTTGTAATAGATTACCAGATTCTTGTAATAGATTACTTAGGAAATTTTTTGCTAGTTTCTGATACCTGTAATTGATTACCAGACACCTGTAGTCGATTACCAGCTATCTGTAATTGATTACAAAACACTTTTTGGTAGAGAAAGCTCTTTTTTAATCGATTACATGACAAATTAATCGATTACTTTGTTTCTACATCTTTTTCCAGGAATATCAGAACAAAATAATTGATTACAAGACCCATTAATCGATTACTTAAGAGTAATTAATCGATTGCAAGTGCATATTAATCGATCACTTCAACTTAAACTGCACCTACGCGTGTTTTAAGGAAAGCTTGCACTTCAAGCTTCATTTGGACTTCATTTCAATTTGCATTTGCCTTACATTTAGTGGCATTTAGCTTGTTATTTCATGGGCTATATAAGCTACCAAAAAATGATTGTAACTAACTTTGGTTCATTAATACAATTCTAAAAATTGTTGTGAGAGTTTCTCTCTTGTTCTTATGTAAAAACTTCTTGAGTCTTATCAATAGCTTCTCAATGCTAATGTGGTGATTCTTCCTAGGCTTATTGGGAAGATTTTCCATCTTTCCATCCATCTTCATCCCTAACCTTTCTTCCATCTTCCTTTGCTGAATTAAAAAGTTTAAAAACAACCCCAAATTCTTATGAAAGTGCAGAAATTAGATTTCTTGAAGTTTGCTTGAAGATTGAGTTTCATTGCAAGGTGGATTTGGGAAAACTAATGGCTATGGGTTCAGCTATACATCATAGCTACAACACAGTCATACATCATGTGGTATCTAGAGCCTAATCCTTGTGGAATTCTTCTTCAAGTTCAATTTTAAAAGTTTTTCAAAGGTAAAAATCTGCACCAAATCCAAAAACAAAAATCCATTTCAATTCCTTGTTTCTTGTTGTTTTCTTTTGATTCTTGGTGGTGTGGGCTTGTTGTGTGTTCAGCCACATATCCTTGTGTATTCCTTCAAGTTTCATGTGATTTCATGTGTTCATGTTTTTCATGTGTTCTTGATATTTTTCTGATTTTCTTGTCTTGATTCTTGTCAATTTTTGTTAGTAGTGTTTTTGTGTTGTATGACTACTTGTTTTGATTCTACTCTCATGCCTAAACCGAATTGAGTTGTTAGAAGCAAAATTTACAGTTGTTATACATTGTTTTTTTAGTGATTCATTGAATTTCTTTAAGAATTTTTGAACTTGTTCAAAAGAAAAGCAAAAGTTTACAAAAAAATTGTGAAAGAAACAATCGAAAGCAAAAGAAAAATACATCAAGTGGTATCAAATTAGTACAGCCAAAGACATTATTGATTGGTGGTTGGAAAAAGTGAAAGAAAAAACAAAATTTAGAAGCAAATCAAAGTTACAAAAGCTACAAGTTCAAATTTCCATTGAACCACAAAATCAAGTAAACATGTATGACATGCAAATTTTATGAAATTTGACTTCTAGCAATTGAATTTACTTGGCAAAACCTCCTTGTGCAGCTTGGTACAACCCATAGTATTCCTTGAGTTGTCTCATAAATTCCAATAAGAGTTATGTTTTTCTAAAAACTTTCTTTTGTTGCTTGTCTCTTAAATTTCCAAGGTTTTGTCTTAGAGTTTTTTTATTCTTGGACTCTTGAGTCTAGCCTAGAATCATTTCCTATTTCACTATAGTAAAGAAGTTTGATTTGATTAGAAGTTTTTGCTTAAGAACTATAGAGAGGAATAAGAGTGGAAGAAGGCAAAAGAAAACATTTATAGAAAGAGTCTAAATAAAGTGTGCAAACACGAGTGAGAGTGACAAACACTTAGAGAGTGGTGAGAATTTTCTTATATACTTGTGTTCTTTGTTAACCATTTTTTTGAAGGATGAGCTCAATAGGAGATGAGGTTTTATCACCTAGGACCTCTAGGTTGATGAGAGCCATGACAAAAAAAATGGAAGACTTGCAAACCAAAATGGATGCAAGGTTTGAAGAGTTACAAAGGGAGACCCAAAGGAGGAGTCATCCAATGGGAAGTGTGGATGGAGAGGCTCATAGTAGTAGGAGGGTGAGTGAGTATGCTTCCTCTCATGGAGGAAATTATTATGATGAGAGTAATGAGAGGGAGGATAGGAGAGAATAATAGAAGAGGAAATAATGATAGAAGAGAAAATAGGAGATACAATCCTAGGAGGCATAATAGAGATGATGAAGATTGGAGGGTGAGGAGAGAAGAAAGAGAAGGGAGGAATGGAGTATTGAATGGAGTGAAAATAAAACTTCCAAAATTCCTTGGCAATAGTGATCCTGAAGAGTACTTTGAGTGAGAGATGAAAGTAGAACAAATTTCTCATGCCAACAATTTGGTGAAGAAAAGAAAGTTACTCTAGCAACTCTAGAATTTGGTGGCTATGCTTTGACATGGTGGAACCAAATTCAAATGGACATAAGGAGGATGAGGAGACAAAGAGTAAATTCTTGGGATGACTTGAAGGCATGCTTGAGAGGAAGATTTGTTCCCACTTATTATGCAAGGGATGTCCACAATAAGCTCCAAAGACATTTCCAAGGCTACAAAAGTGTTGATGACTACTATAAGGAAATAGAATTGATGATGCTAAGGGCTGAAATTGTGGAGAGCCAAGAAGCAATAATGGTTAGATTACTTCATGGCTTGAATAGAGAAATTCAAGATGTGATGGAGCTACATTCATAAGCAACAATTGAGGAGCTAGTCCACAAAGTTCAAAGGGTAGAGCAACAACTAAAAAGGAGAAAAGCATCCTTTTCCAAGACCAATGGGGCTGCAACTTCCAGTTGGAAGGACAAGCCTAAAAGGGAGTTTTCTCATAAGAAAAATAAAGAAGAAAAGGTGGAGAGTCCAAGAAAAAAAATTAGGGATCCAACTCCTAAAAGATCAAGCAATATCAAGGGTTTTAAGTGCCTTGGTAAGGGTCACATTGCTTCCCAATGTCCCAACAAGAGAACTATGATTTTGCTTGAGGATGGAGGCATACGGAGTGAGTCTTCAAGTGACTCAACTAGTTCTTCAAGTGAAGAAGAAAAAGAACTCCCACTAGTGGAGGCCAAAGAGGGTGATCTCTTGATGGTAAGGAGAATGTTGAGCAATTTTTTCCTAGAAAAAGAGGAGACTCAAAGAGAAAATATTTTTCACACAAGGTGCTTGGTTAAATATAAAGTTTGCTCACTTATGGTGGGAGCTGCACCAATGTGGCTAGTACAAGACTTGTGGAGAAATTACACTTGCCAACCACAAAGCATCCAAAGCTATACAAGCTACAGTGGCTTAGTGAAAGTGGAGAAGTGGTGGTAAATTCTCAAGTGCTCATTCCTTTTTCTATTAATGCTTATCATGATAATGTTCTTTGTGATATTGTTTCTATGGAGGCTGGTCTTATCCTTCTTGGTAGACCATGGCAATATGATAGAAAAGTGATACACAACGGCATGGAGAACACTTTTGAGTTTGAGCACCTAGGTAAGAAAATTATTTTGAGGCCTTTGACTCCAAGACAAGTGTGTGAGGATCAAATAAAGATGAAAGAAAAGAGAGCTACCCAAGAGAAACACTAGTGAAAAGAAAAGAAAAGTGAAAGAAAATGAGAGCAAAAAAATTAATGAGATTAAAGAGAGTTTGTTCATGAGAGGAAAAGACCTTTGAAATGACAAAATTGGCTTCGGCTTATCTTTGAAAAAATTGTAGATCTTTCCTTATCTTTCCAAGGACTACTCATATGTGCCATTTGGAGTTCTTTAGAGCTCTTTGGGTCCTGCACAAGGAAGATAGGTCAAGTAAGCAAAAAAATCGAAAATAAGCAACAATTATCAATTAAGTCTGCTTGTTTGCCTAAGATAAAAACTGAGTTAGAGTGAGGAAATAAAAGTCCAAGAGAAGTCAAATAAGCTAAGAAGAATAGAAAAATATTTAACTAAAAACACTCAATCAAAATACCCCACACTTAAACTTTTGCACTCCTGGGCAAAACTAAAAGAAAGACTAAGAGAAAAATCCAAACTAAAGTAAACCACAAACTAAAAGAAAGGTACGAACAAGGCACACATAATTTTCAATGGATCCTAACAATGCACAAAAGTGAGAAAGATGAAAAATGGAAGAATGTTATTAAGGTAACAAACAATCCCTGAACACATGATCACAAAATGCAAAGTGAAAAAGTAGTCAAGTTAAAATTAAGAATGATCCAAGGTGATAGAAATCTCTCAAAGAGCAACACTCAATCTCTTCTAATGTGTATGGGTTTATCTTTACACTCAAACGGCACATGTAACTAGCACATCCAAATTTTGACAAGAATCTAATTCATTCAACTTGAAATACACATGCATCAAAAGATCAAAAGGACTTTATTGGTTTGTAATGTATGGCTTAAGTAAAGGGTGGATAAAGAAGGATATTTAAGCTAAAACTAAGAGAAAAGAGGGGCAATGGGGTGTAAGCCAACAAGTAAAATGAGGGGTAGAAACAAAGAAACAAGGTGAGAACAACGAAATTAAATTAAGAGAACTTATATGGATGAAAATGAACCACAACAACTTTTATAGCATTTTTTTTTTACTTTTTTTTCATTTTTTTTTGAACTTTTGCTTTTTAAACTCTTTCTTTTCTTTTCTTTCCAAATCAAAACAAAATAAAAATATCTCACACTTGTTTGAAGCCCACTCCCAAAACAATTCCAATGCCCCTTTTCTCCCTAAAGTTAGGATAACAAGGTTTTCCATTTTTTTTTTTTTAGTTTGTAATGAGCTACACAAGAAAGCAAAGGTTAAAGGCTCAAAAAAGGTGACAATGGATATCAATGCAAGGATAGGCTTATTTGGCTAGTGCATAAAAGAAAGAAGGCCTAAATCATCTCAATCAAAGTATGTGCAACAAGGAATGTCAAAAGAGGCAAGACAAAACGTAGAGTAATCTAGCACAAGAGTGAAATCACACATGAAAGATCATGAATGAAATAATGTGATTCATCCACAAAGGCCTAAAAGCTCACAAGGCATAATTCTATCACACATGATCCATCTTAAATTCTATTTCTTAAGCTTACTCATCACTTCAACAATTGCAACAATGATTCATATTAAGCATGATACCTTTCAATCCAACAAAAATTAGTACATTTCTCACAATTTATACAAGTTATAAATCCTATAAAAAACATGAAAAGTGCCTAAATTCTAATTTTTTATTTTCTGAATGTAAAAACAGAATAACAACAAAACAAAACAAATGCAGCAAATGAATAACAGAAACCAGAAATAGAAAGCAGAAAATAGAAAATGTTTTTGTAACCTTTCACCCCACACTTGAAATGCACATTATCCTCAATGTGAACATGCAATGAAATGCAAACAAAGAGACAACAAATAAAAGAAGGGAAAAGGAAACTCCTCAAATGTCATTCAAGGCACATCATCAAATAAAATTAGCAAGACCAAAGAGAGTCTGCCACAAGCTCCTTCTTTACTTGCAGACTCTCATGAAATAACTTGAGTTGGTGACCATTCACTTTGAAGACCTTGCCGATAACTTCATTTTTAATCTCAACTGCACCATGGGAAAAACATTATGTGGTCGCATGGTGGAACACACTACATGAAACTCCTTAAGATGTTTATGTGGATTTTCACTTGCAAGACCATGAAACTTTGGAAGCAAATTGATTAGTCTGGATTTTAGCTCACAACTAACCTCTATCTCAGGATATTGAATACATCAAGGTTGATAAACAAAATCAGGTGTAGCCAATTCCTTTTAGAGTTCGATTGTTAAAACCCATTGTATCAACAAAAATTTCAGAACAAGATTTTAGAATTAGAAATAGACTCAGAAACAGAAGACTCAGAAGATACTATACTACTATCCAAAATTACACTTCTATTATCTCTGCTCAAATTGTGAAATGTCCTATCTATAGCATGATCATATGAATGCAAGTCACCTGGTTTGGACCTAGTCATGCACAGTTCAACTTTTCAGTGATAAAGATAATAGACAACTACTCTACCAAAATATTATTCACAATATTTGCTAAATCTATATAAAAAATGAAAAACTGGCCCAAATTTTTTTAAAAACATTCAAAAACACCATAATAAATGTCTAAAAATTATTTTTGATTTTGGAATTTTTTTAATTTTATTTTTTAATTCAAAAACACCACGATAAAATGACTAAAAATTATTTTTTTGAGTTTTGAATTTTCTTTTTATCTATGTATATCTTATCTATCTTCTATCTATTATCTAGAAACAAATTTTTTAATTTTTGAATTTTTTATCTATATTTATATATATATATCTTCTATATATTATCTAGAAACAAAATTTTGAATTTTTGGACTTTTTATTATCTATATCTATCTATTTTCTATCTATTATCTAGAAACAAATTTTTGAATTTTGAATTTTGAATTTCTTTTGTAGATAGATGAAATTATATTATACTAATATCAATGGTACCTATACTATTATCTAATTATGAGTGGACTAAAGTTGGCACACAATGAACCATATCCCTGACAACGGCGCCAATTTTGATAACGATTGTTGAATTGCTACAAAACAATTAAACTACGCTAATTCTGTAGCATAAGATTAACCTAGGTCGACTCGTAGACACAATCAATTTGGTTCCAACTTCAACTCACTAATAAACAATAGGGGGATTTTAATCGAACAGTTTGTAGACAATGAATAAAAATTACAGAAACACAAACAAAAATTAAAAAAATGCAAAAACTAACAGAATTGATAAAAGGTGTTGTAAAACAGATTCAAGAATATCAATCTAATTCACCAAACCAAGAAATACAAATTATCATAGTTCTCATATAATGATCATATTATGAAGGTTCATTCAATAACATTAGAGGTAGTTCAATCGAATTAACTCCTAAATCAATTGAAATCATAAATCGGATTGAAATATCATCCAAACAATCTATGATTAAAATTCAAAATTAATAAATAAATCTATAACCTAATTCATTTTCAATCCTAAACATATTCATAATCATGAAAATCATAAAGACGATTGAAAAAGAAGATGAACATTCACACATAAATCAGAATACCAAACCAGAACTCAAATTCTCCTTGCTTGTATTGGATCCTTGGATTGATTGATTATTTAGCCTTCGATGATCATCACCAATGTAAGAGCCATGAAATTTGTATGAGAAAAATAAAATAACAAAGATGAAAGGAAGAAGAAAAATAAAGAACAATGAAGAACAGTTTAGAGAAAACAAGAGAAAAAGATTTTAACTCTAAAAACTTCTAAAAGAAACTACAAATTCTGTTTGTTCTTAAAAAATAAAGTGTGTCTCTTCACTAACTAATTAGACTAAAATATAGTGACTGAGTCAGTAGGAAAGGAATATAGTGACCCAGTCTATATGAGCTCTTCAATTTTATCTTCCAGAGCCCAGCATTTTTCTGTACTGTGACCATAACTGCAATAGTACCTGAAGTGTTTAGTTCTATCTAACCTTAGCCTAAGAGGAAGTGGTTGAGGTAGTTTTATGGGTACCTGTGTGTTGAATGCTTCCTCCAGAATAGTAGTTCGATTGGTCGTCAGGGGTATGTAGCGCTCGTACCTGGGTCCCTTTAGGAGAGGATCGTGCTTGTCCAACTTGTGTGGTTTATCTTATGTGAGTCGATCTTGGTACCTCTTTTTCTCTTGTCGTGCTTTTTTTCCAGCTTGTCAAACCTCATTTTTGAATCTGGACATCTCATCCATCTAGATGTAGCCTTTGACTTGTTCGCACAACTCGTCCATGCTACTAGGAGGATTTTTGCATAGACTATCCGCAAACTTGCTAGGTCATAAGGCTAGAAGCATGGAGTGTAGTGCTACCTCTAGGTTAAGGTTTCAGATATGGACAACAATTTGTCCAAACCTGTCCATGAACTTCTAGAGGGATTCATCATCTGCTTGTCGCAGACTGGCCTACATAGCCGAAGTCATACGATGCGACGATTGGTTGCATATTGTGAACTAAAATGCTCAACAAGGATGTCGAAACTGTCGATGGACCCCAGAAGGAGCCATCTGTCGAAACTGTCGATGGACCCCAGAGGGACGTTGGGAAGACATAACACAGGATTGTGTTGTCGTTGGTTTAGAGGTTCACCTAGGTGAGGAAAGCATCCAGATGCTCATCTGGATCGGTTCTAACCATTGATGGAAAAGAGAGGCTGCAAGGTAAGTTTTACCGCGGCCCCACGTGGGAGCCATGTGTACTTACCAAAATCTAGAGCTGACTAATATCAGGGTCAACGTAGCCAAGATGGGCTCCATGATCTCACACGTCAGACTGTGTGTACCCTTTGTTAAGAGGAACCGAGGGGGGACATGCAAAATAAAGGACTCTGACCCACAAGTAAGTACATGAGTGAGTTGAGAATAAGTGATCTGAAAAGGATGAGATAGAACTTGGTACTTACAGAATGCAGTAGGAGCTGTGGGTTCTTGTTTCTCAGGGTTGTTACAGTGGTGTAACAACCCTTACAGATAATTACTAGCTTATTGATAATATCTAGCAGATAAGTTGTGGCTTATAGATAATTGTATCATACAGATAATGTGTATCTTATAGATAATTGAATACCTGCCACTTGATAAGGAGGTTGCAGCATTATCATTAATATTCAAATAATGGGGTATAAGATAACTTGTTTGGCCCAGTAGCCTGACTACTAAAGGCGAGATGTCTGTGCTTTTGTGCCAGGGATGACGTACGTATATTGAAATGCCACATCACTTGTCATGTATATTTTGTGGATCCTGGACAGTACAATAGGTAAAAGTGCTCCTACTAAAGTACAAGAACTCCATGCTAAAGTTTAGAGAGTGACTCCTACAACATAAGATGACATTAGAGCCATGTAAGAACTACGCAATAATCGGTGTATACAATTGGTTTATATAATTAAAACACCAATGCATGATCAATTGTATATGGTAAAGTTGGTGACTGGTGATGGTAAAGTTTTTTTATTTTTTATTTTTTAATTACTCTTCTAGTCTAATAAGTTGTATATGTAAAAAAAGGAAAAAGTTAATTTTCCAAAGTAAAGATTTATTTTTCCTTAAGAGTGAATATATTACTATTGACTCACATTGAAAATGAATTGCTTAGTGGATTTTAGTAAATTAAGAAACTGTATCTTTAGAAATCAAGAAACTATATTTCAAAAATGGGAGATTTGTATGAGATATTGTAGATATGTAATTAGTCATAATTATGCAAATTAGGTAGTTGTAATCCTGTATATATTTCATTACTTTGAGTAATAGCGCAAATTCATAATGATACCTCACTAGCCCAAATTTATAACATTTCCATAATAAGAATAACATGACATAATATATAAAAAGGTTATATATCTATTCCCACAATATTTTTATATACTATTTTTTTCTTTATCACATCATTTATTTTATCTCATTTATACTTTTCATTTTCTTTTCCTATTTCATTCATATTTGAAAAATAAATTGTACAATGTTGAAGTAAGAATGTGATTTCTCATGTTAAAATCCAAAATTGTGGCTGGATAATATTAATGAAAATAAGGAAAACAAAATAACTAAATTAACAAAGTAGTAGCTACTATGGAAACGTTTACCGTGACGTGATTTTTGTAGTATCCTTTCATTGCAAGGTTAGTGAATAAATTATCTTTAGAATCTTTGGCCTGACTCTCACTTCTTGCCCAGTCCTCATATTGTTTCTTTCCTCCAAAGTTATCATAGTCACCAAACTCAACACAAGCTTGGTCCTATATCTTCTCGCTTCTGATATTACAAAGTCGAACCCCTTTCATTATCAAAGTAATGAAAATAATATGAACACACATAATAACCAACAGGGGGGTGAATTGGTTTAAACTTGGCCTTTTAAAAAATCTTTAAGAATTAGAGTAATCGGATCTTTATCACAATTAAACCAAGAATGCTTCAAATAACCAAACCACTCAGCTCAAGAATACAATTACTAAAACCTTCACTTGTTGAGTAATGAGATTTCACCAAAAGAATCACTACTTAAGATGATAAAAGATATTAAAGAAAGCAATCAATATAAGAACTTATACTGTTTCACCTCTCACCAAGAGAAGCTACCTCAAGTTTCTTCTAATCAAAACTTGATTAGAGTTCCTCTATTCACAAAATTCAGTTCTTACAAGCTTACAACAATAACCCTTAATCAACCCTAGATTAAGAACAAAAATCTAAAACCCTTTTAGAATCCTATTGACTAAGACAAAAAAAAAATCCTTCTCTTCTCTTCCCTCTAGAGAACTCTACTCTAGAAAAGCTTTAAGACACTTTTGTAATAGTTACAAACAACTAGAAACAAATTTACAATCAAAGTAAATGGAGAGTGACAACCTCATGATCCAATGAATATGAATGAATATGGTTTTACCAATCAGGTTTGAAAACAAGTTTCAGAACTTCTTCTCCAAACACTTCTTTGATATCTTTCCCAGAAGAAATCTTTCAATACACAATGAAGATATAGAATTTGTGAGACAAGAGCTTCAGAACTCAGAATATCCTTTCTCACTTTTAGAAGACTTTTGAAAACAATGAAAATTTTGTAGAGTATTGTGTTGTAATTTTCAAAAGACCCAACAACTTTTTATAACAGGCTGTTGTAACTGAATGTAATCGATTAATTCGCCAATGTAATCGATTAAAAACAAATTCAATCGATTAAAATGTTCTTCAGCTTTCTGGAAAAGATATATAAGCAAAGTAATCGATTAAATCACCATGTCATCGATTAACACAGAAAGTCTTGTTTTCCAAAACGCGCCAAGTAACCGATTACCACATATCGTAATCTATTATCACAGGAAGACATTTCTGTGACTTTGTGAAATATAATCGATTACTATTCTTCTGCAATCGTTTAAAGTGTTCTTGAATCTCTCTGGAAAATATTCATGAGTAATTTAATCACGATTAATTCACTGTAATTGATTATCACAGGAAGTCGTGTTTCAAAAACAAGCAAGTAATCGATTACCAACATATCGTAATCGATTATCATAGGAAGACTTCAACTGTGATTTGTGAAGAGTAATCGATTACCATATTGTTGTAATTGATTATTGTGTTCTTCAAAGCTTGAGTAATAGATTACCATTAGCTAGTAATCGATTAAAGCAGTACAAAATTATTTTTCCAAAACAAGCTTTGAACACTTTGGCTTTTTCAATGTAATCATGAATTTAAATCTTTTCCATAGATCATATGCCTTTTGTAAAACTATGAATGCAAGTCAATGAATGATGTTTATGCAATGCAAAGGATCAAAGGATGAACTCTTATCCATCTAAGAATTACATATGCCTTCAACTGAATGACACGCAAAAGTTAAAACTTATCCAAGATTCAGATCCTTAGCATCTTGATTCTCTTCAAGCTTCCCCTGTATCTAACAAGTAACACAACCAAAATATAATTATGACCATTGCAAAAAGTGTATACACCAATTATATACATAGAAAGCATGCTTTTAATTAGGAGAAGAACTAATGAAAGAACTACACCACTGCCACTAATGCAAAAAGTGTATGCAAGAACTATGCAATTAAATTTCCAAAATCCAACAGACAATTTATACTGTAAAATCATCATTCAATCGTAACAAAAGAAAAAATGCAGAAAAAATAGTGGCAGTGGCTTAAGAATCATGAAATCACTCTCATCACCGTCAATACCAATTAACCGATGAAGTTCGAGAGTAGGCACTGTTGATACCAGTCACACCACTATACACTACGTTAGTTGTAACTTGACACATAATGAATAATGAATAATGCTTCTAAATAATTAAGCATGGAAAAGAGTGAGTTACTTGTTTGTTGAGTGTCCAAGCCATGGTATTCCTTTCGATGAGGATTGCACAATAAGCATCAAAGGCCACATAACAACTTGATCATAGCTAAGAGAATTTTCTTTCCAATCGCTCTCGTTTAGCTCTCTATTTTACTCCACTTCGAAGCCAAGGCATGCCTTTATGATCTCATCCACCTATGCTTCAACTAGATTTTCGACACTGTTAACTGACCTCCTTGAACCCAAAATTGAATTTCCTCTCTTCGAATTTGTCTCCAAACCCTAAATAGTTGACCTCAAAACCTTGAAAACCCTAATTTCAGCTGAGAAGAAGCCATAATTGAATCGAAAATTGTTGTTCCAAAGAAGATCGAGTGGATCCAATTTGGGAACCTGGAGGTGGCGGCACCGGAGAACCAACCGGAGAAGAAGCGCTACAGAGGTGTCCGATAGTTGCCATAGGGCAAATTTGTTGTCGAGATTCATGACCCGAACAAGTGTGGGTCTATGGTTTGGCTTAGAACCTTTGACACCTCCATCAAAGCCACCAAGCCCTACGACCTAGCTGCCTTCAAGTTCTGTGACTCTAAGGCCATCCTCAACTTCCCCCTCGAAGTTAACACTGTGACAGAGACTGTCTTTGTCATTGTCGACAACGGTGAGAGGAAGCGCAACCGCGAGGAGGAGGAGGAGGTGGTGGTGGAGGAAGTAAAGGTGGCGGTGAAGAAGGAGAAGATAATGAAGCATGTGTGAGTTGTTTTAGGGAGATTTGTGATTTATGAGGTGTGAGAGAGGGAAATGAAATTAGGGAAATGTTAATTTATCAAGGCGTTATTTTTAACATTAGTTTTTATAAATTAATGTTAAAATGGCAACATTAAAAACTTATTTTCTAGTAGTGTACCTTTCATTCAATCCACTGAGGTGCAAGTTTATCATATTTACTCTGGGAGAAATTACCTTCAATTTATCAAGGAGTTTTAGTACCTTGGAATTTTGAACTTCTAGATCAAGGACATGTATAAATTTATGATACTTAAGTTCACTGAAATCTCAAATATAGGAAAATAGGATGCATCTTTGTAAATAATACGTAACTACTTTTTTCTATTTTTTTCCCTTTTGTTGTGTGTAAAATTTGTCTAGATTCTTAT
Organism: Glycine tomentella; assembly: GCA_007407185.1. Classification (NCBI taxonomy): domain Eukaryota; kingdom Viridiplantae; phylum Streptophyta; class Magnoliopsida; order Fabales; family Fabaceae; genus Glycine; species Glycine tomentella. The sequence continues at coordinate 60,356 of PYAF01000872.1, forward strand.
ATCAAAATCTCTACTCCCTCTCGATTTGACAAACATATCTAGCAAACATATCCTAAGACAAATACTAATAGCAAGGCCAGGCAGTGCTCTCTAAGTCCCAAAATCATTCTTATATAGCTATTTTCATGAAAGATCACAATTCCTTTCAGCTTTCCTATGTATTCCCTAAACATGTCTAGTTGCATAGATAATGATATAATTGACTCTTTACATGTTACAAATGGTAAACATTAACATTTAGCAATAATGATATACAAAGAATTTAATTACATGCTTCTTAAGTAGTGTTCTTAGAATAGTTGGCAAGACTCTAAAAAAATATCAATCACATGTTGTTTAGCAATATATATACACAATCCATCAAGTCAACTAATTGGCATGAAGTTTAGAACTTACACTTAGTTTTATTAAACAAAGCATTGATATCACTAACCATATATTTTCCATTAATAAATGGTTCATTTACTTATTATTAATATAAAATTGAAATTGCAATGAATACAATGAAAGTGAATTCAATTCTAAATCAATTCAAATTGCAGGTGCAAATCATTATTTTTCTTAAGAAGCAAAGATAAAGTATTATTAATTATATATGTGATGAAGCACAACATGCCTATCACAAACCCAAAGAGATACAAAATTTTACACTAGAATAATCACTATTTTGAGTTGTTGCAATTAAGACCGAACCTCCCTCCCCCTAACCCACTAGGATCTCAGTTCTCATCACAACTCCTTTTGGTTGGACTACATCCAGACTTAGGTGTCCTCACATCAAATGGTTGGACTACAACTATTAACAGTTTCAAACAGATAAACAAAGAAAGGGCGTAGTGCAGAGATACAAAACCAATAGGGCAGAGAAAGTAGCGAAAGAAAGAAACAAGCCTAACTAAACAACTCTGAGAGCTTCAGGTTCAAAATTGGTGGCAAGGGCTGAAAATAGTATGAACAACACACAAGAACAAAGAAGGGAGGGTGAATTGGTTGTTCTTGGACAATTAAAAAAATTCTTAAACAATCAGAGTTAAAAAAGATCACATCATAAAACAATCCAAGAACTCTTTCAATCAATCAAACACTAGTCTTTAAAGAATGCAACCAAACGTTTTTTGTTGATTGTGAATAGATACAACAATGAATTATAATTAATGATCAAAAGAAAAGATAAAGATAGAGTAGTCAAGACAAAGATTTATATTGGTTCACTTCTCAACCTAGAGAAGCTACATCCAGTTCTTCTAACCTACTAGTTAGAGTTTCACTATTAACAATTTGTTTCTTACAAGCTCTTTATAATCACTTCTCAATCAAACCTAGATCAACATATAACTCACTTAGACTTTTTAGTGATCAAGACATAGATAACACCCTTCTCTACTCTTCCCTCTAGAAGCACCTATTCTAGACAAGCTTTAAGAAAGAGTATTGCTATAGTTACACAAACATAAATTCTAAAAGGAAATTACAAACAAGTTGTATGGAGAGAAACCACCTTATGATCCAGTGCAGATGAATGTAAAAGATTACCAAATTATAATCAAGGTTGAAAGAAAAACTATCTCAGAACTTTCTCTCCAAAATCTTCTTTAGAAACTTATCCCAAAAAGAAATCCTCTCATAGAATCATGAAGCTTGAAGATTTGAGGGACTAACTCAGAATAACAATTTGTATCTTTTCTCTCTTCAAAAAGCTTATGAAAATCCTTTGATATTTCGTTGTCTTAGTTTACAAAACAAACTTCAACTATTTATAGAAAATTGTTTTAACCATCAGTGATCGATTAATTCACTAATGTAATCAATTAAAGTGTTCTTGAGCTTTCTGGAAAAGACTTATGAACAAAGCAATTGATTAAATCACAATGTAATTGATTATTATAGGAAACCTTTATCAGAATATTTGTCAATTAATCGATTAAATCACTTATGTAATCGATTAAAGTTTTCTTGAGTTTTCTGGAAAAGATTTATGAACAATGTAATCAATTAAATCACATAGTAATCGATTATCACAAGAAGACTTGTTCGAAATAATTGCCAAGTAATCGATTACCATATTGTTGTAATCGATTATCACAGGAAGTCTAATATGTGGTTTTACGTTGTGTAATCAATTACAACAATCTCGTAATCAATTAAAAATGTTCTATTATCTCTAGTAATAGATTATCACTTGTTGGTAATCGATTATAGTGAGAAAATATTTTTCCAAACTTAAAACATTGAACGCTTGACTTTTTATGCACTAATGAAAACCTTGTGTTTCAAAAAAGCTTTTTATGAGATTTGTGTTTTTGAGAAAACGTGAATGATGTTTATGCAATACAATGGATCATAGGAGGTCTCATCTTAGACATACACAAATTACAACTACCAATCAATTAGATTGGCATGTAAAAAGCCTAAACACTTTTGTTGCCTTAGAGACTCAGCTTTTTGATCCTCTTTAGCTCCCTCTGACTATAACAAGGGCTTCCTAAATGTGACAATAAGGGTGAGTGCAACAACAAGGACGAGGCAACGCGACAGCGATGGAATGTGAAGGTGAGGGAGAAACCACAACGATACCACGTGACAATGAGGGAAATCTAAGAATAGCAACAGAGAATGCACATACACAAGAGGTACTAGGGTTCAAAGTATGAATAAGTAAGTGAGGAAGATGAGCACGAGTGAGTTGAAAAATATTATGTACCATGATGGTTTTTAAAAAAACATCATTGAACTCACTCTTCCGCGATGGTTTTTAAAATAACCATCGTTGAGTGAACTCTTCCATGACGGTTTTTATAAAACTACCATTGTCCATACGCACTTATTTATAAAACTGCCATCACACTTTTTCTTTATGAACAATTTTTTGAAACCGTCGTTGATGGAGTGTCATAAAAGATACTTTTGTAGTTGGAAGATGAAACAAAAATGAAGACCGTAACATGTCAATCTTACAATCAACAAAATTGAGCAAGGTTCGAGTTGAATGCCACTCCAAAACCAACTTCTATGAGAAAACCTTAGAAATTGAAAATCGAGAACCACACAGCCAAAATAGAGAATGAAACATCGAAGAAGACCAATATAAAGGAAATAATTATGGACATTGTAGGAGCATTTGCATAATTAAGAGAAAAAGGAACAAATTAAAAATCAACAAATGAGAGTTAGAGTCTATCTCCATGCATAAGAGCCTATGGCTAGGAACACTACAAAAATGATTATTTAGCCACCGATAATTTCAATCACTATAGGATAAAATTTTCTCACTAAAGAATTTAGCAACTAAACTGGCAACTAAAACATGGTGGTTGCAACAAATGTAGTTGCCAACCAATTTAGTGATCGAGATAATACTCGGTCACAATTAGTGATCATTAATATTGTTGGTTGCAAAGTGTCATATGTGATGTTGCTAACATTTTGGTCACCTATTAATAGAAGTCCAAATTAGCGACTAATAACACCAACAAGTAGTTAAATATAAGTATTTTTAAAATGAGTTTCCTTTTGAGATAGAATTTTTGGTGGCAAGGTCTATTGCTAATAATTTTCATTAATTAAAATATAATATTAAACTATAGAAATCATTTTTAGTTTATTTTTCACCGCTATATAACTAGTATTAAAAACTTTGAAAATGAAACTTAGTGTAGCAACCACACATTCAATCACAACAAGGGATGATAACTACACAGAGTAGGCACATACGGTAGCCTTGCATACTACCCACTCTTATTTGCACACATATCCATGATAATGAGTATCAATACATATCCTCGCATATTTATGGATATTTGTTAAAATTCAAATTTTAAAGAAGTAAAAAATTAAATTAAAATAATAATAAACAATTTTGAAACATGATACCAATGTCCTTAAATACAAGACTTTTTGTTGAAGGATCCTAAATAAAAGACTTATTTAACTAATTCACACTTATTAATAAAGTTATTTAATTTATTTAGTAGCATTAAATATGATAACAATTTATATTATTCTTTTCAAATTAACTACCCCTTCAAATGACTAGGTGTCATCATCTATCTTTTTCCACTTAATTAGTTTTCACCTAATTAATTATTATGTATTACTCATATTAACTAATCGTCATAAAAGAGATAATGAATTATCTTAATAATTCATATCATTTATTGTGAAGTAATTAAGGGTATTTTATAGGAAAAAAAATACTATTGCAAAAGAAAATTTTAAAAAAATCTTATAAAAAGAGATAAACATTATTTTAATAAAAAAACATAGATATAAGGGTGAACATAGTATATTTAATAAAAAATAATTTTGAAAGATATATTTTGTAACACCCAAGATTTTGAATATTAGAAGGATCCAAAAACAAATTTTAAAAAAAATCTTATAAAAAGAGACAAACGTTCTTTTAAGTAAAAAACATAGATATAACGGTGAAGGTAGTATATTTAATAAAAAAAATAATTTTGAAAGATATATTTTGTAATACCCAATATTTTGGATATTAGAAGGACCAAAAAATAATTTTAAAAAAAATCTTGTAAAAAGAGACAAACATTCTTTTAAGAAAAAAACATAGATATAAGGGTGAAGGTAGTATATTTAATAAAAAATAATTTTGAAAGATATATTTTGTCACCCCCAAGATTTTGGATATTAGAAGGACCCTAATATTATACTATTTAATTGGAAATACCTTAGTTGCCCCTTAATAATATTAGGACGCTAAGATTATGCTGTTGTTCATGGCCATGTTGCGATTAGCATGGTCATGATCGAAGATGAAGCATTCAGGTGTGCAAACAAGCACAACTATATGCTTAGGTTAGCATGGTCATGGTCGACAACCAGATGTGATGTATGAAAACTTAGCTCGACCATGTTGGCTTTAGAATGACCATGCTAAAAGGTGAAAAATAAAAACATAACACAAAAAAATAACCTATGTTATCTAAGAAACTAAAGATGCTATTCCTAACAAACTAAGCACCAAAAAGGATACAATTGGTTGTGTAGCCAATGAGTCAACAGGTTGCCTCTGGGAAGTGTTTGTTTAACATTGTGAGGCTAATGCAACCTAAAGAAGATAGTCAACCCTTTAACAAGGTGATCTAAGTCATTTGTAGTAGCCCTTCTTCATAGTGCTCCCCTTGTGGCCATTGATTTTAAAGGTGGCGTCATCTTCTTTAGGCAATTCAAACCCCATGAAGGAGGAAATGAGTTATAGTATATGGGCTACAACACCTTAAGTGAAAATTTGTTAGAAGAAAATGCATGCATATAAGAGTTATATATTTGCTTGATGCACTTGCATGCCACGTTTTGGTCTTCTCCTTGTAGAACTTGGCATTTCATAAGCTTCAAAGCAAAGGTCATCCAATTCATTTAGTTATTGCAACCTATTACTACCTGCAAGCTTAGAATTTTCATATAGCCCACCCCAAAGTGTTGTATTCCAACTCAATAGGCAAATGACAAATTTTCCCCCAAAAACTAGGATTTATGGAGACATCCCAATGAGAGTGTTAAAAGTCATTGTATAACCCTGTGTTGAGACAAAATATCCCTCTAGAAACATAAGTTTTAATGATGACAAACATTCAAGAAGAAAACCTTAACTTTTGTAAACTTAGCTACTATTGGTTGCTTTGAGTGTGGTTTAGAAGACAAGGCTAAATTTAGAAGCATGGAGAAGGTGTAAAGCATTAGCCTATGATGGAAGTTTTTCAACATAGATTCTAGATAATTAGAACTAGAACTACCAGAAAGAGAGTTGATCAGAAGCTGAAAATGCAATCATGTTTTTTGAGTTAAAGTGCACATACCACAGTTTTGTATGATTAGAAGCCTGATGTTGTGGTAGCTTCATGTATAGAATAGGAAACATCTACATTGGTTGTTCACTAACCCGATGTAGAAAATGACCTATATTAAAAACTATCATTTTCTATATCAGCTTGTAGAGGAACCAATGTAAAAATAGAGTGAAATTCTTCATCAATTCTAAAATTGATGTAGAATGCCCGATGAACTAATTGGATTGTTGCGAGCCGAACGAGCAGGGCGTTTCTTAGAAGAGATGATTTGCTATCGAGTTCTATTATTGGGGATAACAAAAACATTTATGTCATATATTTATCGTTGTGTTATATTACATCAGTTCTTTAACTGATGTAGTATGCCTTCCCATATTGATGTTAAATGTGTTTATGTAGTGCAACATAAAAGGAAAAAAAATTTACATAAAAGGTTTAAAGTTGGTTAGAGATATTTTTTCAAATATATATTTTAAAATGTGTAATTGTATATATATTTTGTAATATATATATATATATATATAATATTAAGATTGATATAAATCGGGTTAATTTATATCCTATATATACTATCATGTCTTATTTTGAAATCCAAAATAAATAACTATCAAAATGTTTAATTAAGTTCACATTAAGTTGCCTCAACTTACCCTACCAAAACTCCTAATTAGTGGCGGTGAAATTGAGAGAGGGCGCCCGGTTCCAAAGCTTCTAATTACAGGAACTTGGTTGCAAATAAAATTTTGAATAGACTCAATCATTAAACATGTCAAGGACTATAAAAAGATATAAATAACTTGTAGTAAGTTAATTCTTTGTATTATTCGGTTAAATTTAGATTAAAATAATTTTAATCCTGACTAAGTTTAGCTTTAATCTTTTTAATCTTTTATTATTATTTATAATCCTTAAAATCTTAAAACTTTTAAAAGTAATTTTTGTCAACATTTATTGATGGCGTAATAAAATTGAAATATATTATTTTATTATTAAGTAATATTATAAATTACTTTAAAAATCTATAAGTTGTATATTTTAAAAATTAAAATAAAACTTAATCATATTTAGAAAGAATAAAAACCTATATAAGATTTACATATATATATATATATATATATTATTTTGTACGTAAACAAAACAGCATCTTATTCATAATATTTTTTTCTTAATATTTCGCTTTCTCAATGAAATTGTAGTTGCTGCATATTTATATAAAATATTCCGATGGTAAATATCTCGTCTTTATACGTCACATCATTAACAAATTCTACTTACTTATCCCCATTTGTCACCACCAAATATACTGTGGCTCGTAGTCACACACTATGATGACGTTCATCACAACATATTTTCTGAATCCGGCAATCCCTTTTTCTATTCAGTGCTCACAGTGATAAATAGTGGCTAGGGACATTGTAAGAAACTTCCTAAATTGCTATTGTTGACAAAACATGTTTTCACTGTGCATGATATTATCATTTAATTGAAGGAGATCATTGCTATTAATTATTACATCCGTCAACAATGATAATGGTCGGCGCTTTTTGAGCAGGAAAGCTTAAACTAAAATATTAGAGACTGAAATATTTTAGAATGCATGTCAACACATTTTTAAAGGAGTATATATATATTTATTAGTAAATTATAATTTTGGTTTCTTTTAAAATACATTCGAAAGTATATATACAAAATTACTTATTTATTTTTAAGAAAAAAAAATATGTGAGCAAGTTATGATTTTATTTATTAAAAATATCCTTAAATATAACATATGGAAATATTTTTATAAAAAATAAATATATGTACCTTAATAAACATACTCACTATATATGTATAGACATATATTTTATACGAATGCTTATTTTATGTAAGAACAAAATCATAAATATTAAATTTTATTATATGAATGATTAATATTAAAATATAAAGTTACTTGAATTTTTTAAAATTCGTAACTCTTTTAAGTAATAGTATGATTTTGAATCTTAACAATTTATGTATTGTTGTGATTTAAATTTACATTTTTCGTTGTCATA
>PYAF01000872.1:68298-80887 GCA_007407185.1 Glycine tomentella
TTGAATCTTAACCATTTATGTATTGTTGTGATTTAAATTTACACTTTCCGTTGTCATATAATTTATATGGCATTCTCATTAGATATGTCTCTAATTAATGTGTCTACTGCATTTTACTCTGATACGGATAAATGTAATTTACATGAAAATTACATATATATTTAAAAAATAAAAGGGAAAATAAAAGATGAATAAAATGGTCATTTATAGTAGATATTTTCTAATAATTTTTTTAAAATTAAATGAGAAATTAATACAAATATATAATATTAATATTTTATTTTTATTATATTATATACATGTGTATCTCCCATTAAAAAATTAAACAATATTTTAAGATATTAACAAATGTAATTTTTGTAATCAAATCTTAAGGACTTTTGACATATTTAATGCTACATTTGGATGGGAAAAGAAATAGAAAAAATAAAAGGGAAGATAAAATAAATTAATTATTTTAATTCGATCTTCTTGATCAGTTATGTTTCTTATTCTTTTTGCTAAAATACAGTTATTTTTACGCAAAATTTGTAGAGTTTTTTTTTTTTTAAGAATTGTAGAGTTCTTTTTAGTGCTTGAAGAAGATATTAATCCTTATGCCTAAGTGGAGATCTTATCAACCAAAAGGTTCAGGGGACAAAAAGTGTAAAACTCCTTTTCTAACCACAATTTGATTTATTTGTCTTTCAAAGTTAATTAATATTTTTAAGGGAGACGTCGCCAACAACCTGCGCCGAGCAAACTGTGTAGATTGGTGGTGGCCGCAAACACTGAATTCATTTCCGTTTCTTGTCAACTAAAATAGAAATTAGTGGGCCTCATAAGCAAAACCAGTATGAAAAACCAAATCCATTAAATTTCGGAGATAACAAGAGATGCGAAAGCGAACCCCTAGTAATTAGAAGCAATCATTGTTTTCATATATACAAGAGATAATGTTTGGTTCGTATACATATTGTTATGGTTGTTGCGGTTTGGGCCTAGGCCCAATTGTTATTAACGATCGTGTAGATAACTTGTTCATAGAACGTGGAAGCTGACTCGGTCCAAGTTGAACGTTGAGAACGTGTTGGATGAGGCCGGGAATCTAGGAAGCAGTTCCAATACCCGTTATGAGGTAATCTGCCTATAAATATCCATTAATCACAGGTGAAAGGTACACACACATTCTAACTCTCTCTCTCAATTACATAGAGCACACACCTCACGTCCATTGGTGTATCTCTGTGATCTTTTGCCTCAGGATATCATTCTCCATTGATATTCCTGAACTGTAGAGTTAGAGTGATCCAACAGCAAACACGTGACACCTCCGTGTTACACAGTTGTGTTCTGGAAATATACAGAACATTGGCGCCGTCTGTGGGGACGAAAAAATTCAAGTCCCACGCTTTCAACAATGGTGAACACAAGAAACAGTCATTCTGTACCACATTCTGAGATACCGAACAGAGAGATTTTCATACCGGAGACTCAGAACGTGGTGCGGAGAGAAGAAGTACATGTGACGGAAGCTGTTTCCGACGAAGCTTCCTCTCCTGCTCAGACAGAGCAACGAAGGACGCAACCGGCGCGAAGGATGAGCCAGGAAGGGGAACTCGGAGGACAGCTAGTCAGCACTGTCCTCAATTCGATTCTAAGCCAAATTGAGAACATGGAGAAAAGACAAAATCTACAGAGACGAGAGGATATTCGTGACATTGCACGCCAAATGGAAAAACATAATGAGGAATGGAGACGTACCGAAATGCAACTAATGGCACAATTGGAGCAGCAACTGCGGAGAATAATAGACCGGGCACAAGTTTCAAATCCTGAGGAGGAGCCGCAGGATCTGAGGACACACCTGAATCAAAGAAGAGGCACAGACCCGGAAGGTCAAAGACAGGTAGAAGAGCCGTGTCAGAGTCAGAACCGAGCACAGGATGAGGCACGGAACGGGGTCGACACAAATAAGAGCCATGACGAAAATCTGAATATCCGAGTAAATCAGGACGAGAATCTCATTGGCAGGACAAACAATAAAAGGATCCCACAAAGCAGCGGACACGATAAGGCGGGAGAGCCAAATTTTCCCGAAAAAGGAGGAACAGTTTATCGTCGGAAGTATAGCAGGGGACAGCAAAACAATAGTCCATTCGTGGACGACATTGTGAATGCTCGATACCTGGATGACTTTGATGGATCATTCTTGTCAAAGTACGACGGAACACAGGATCCACAAGTACATATCGATGAATTCGATCTGCAAATGTGCGTCCGGGGAATTGATGAGCCAATTATATCCAGAATTTTCGTGATGACATTGACAGGCCCGACACAAACGTGGTTCCATACTTTACCACCAAGGTCGATAAGGAATTTCGAAGATTTCGGCCAGAAATTCTTATTGAATTTTGCAACTAGCAAAAAGCAGCCGAAGTCTGAGTTCACTCTAGGTAGAATCAGACAGCTACCCGAAGAGACATTGCAGAGTTATCTGGATAGGTTCAAGGAGGCTGCCCTACAGGTGGATGGACTAGAAGAAAGAGTTCATGACTATCTGATATCAGCCGGACTCAACGGATCGTCAAGATTTGCCAAGTCTATCTATAAAGACCTGGTAAAATCTTTGATGGAATTCCGTGCTCGTGCAAAGAAATACTTGGAGTTGGAGCAAATAGAGGTCGTCAACAGCTCAGGACGAGGAAAAGAGCGACATGAAAGGAGAAGCCCACCCTCAAAAAACAGGGGGTACCCGGAGAATCGAACTCGAAATAACGATATGAAACCTCGACCAGGGAGATGCGAGAATAAATACGAGAAGTATACCCCATTGAACGTATCCCGCTCACAGATTTGGAAGGAGGTCGCACTCACAGAAATGAAAAAGGTTGAACGACCTCGACCCGTATTTAACAAAGTCTGGTTGGACGGGTCGCACTTCTGTGAATTCCACAACGGACCCGGTCATACCACGGACCAATGTTGGGATTTGCGGGATGCAATCGAGAAGTTCATCCGAGAAGGCAGACTGAAGCAGTACGTGATTCGGACACAAGGAAGAAAGAACAAACGAAAGGGAGACGAAAATCCACATGATAAAAGAGACGAGGGAAAGAGACCCCGGGAAGATAATGATATATTCCCGGAACCTGAGTTCGAATGTAATGTGATATCCGGGGCGATGGGTGGAGGAGGCGATACTGCCAACCAGAGGAAAAAATACTTGAAGGAGATACTGTCGATCAGAACTTAGCCGAAATTTAAAGTCAAAACGGAGCAAGCTGAACCACCACTCTTGTACTTCACGAAACAAGATATGGAAGGAGTTATGCCCGGACACGAGGACGGATTAGTCATATCAGCAACGGTGGGCAATTGCCGAGTAAGAAAGATATTCGTCGACAACGAAAGTTCTGCCGACATAATCCTGTGGCAAGCTTTCAAAAAGATGAACCTGGGTGAGGAAGATTTAAAACCATGCAGAACCATGCTAACCGGATTCAATGGTGGAAATACCGCTATTAAAGGATCTATCCATTTACGATTAACTTTGGGAATGAAAGAAGCTTTCAAATCTGAAATAGTGAAATTCGTTGTGGCAGATTGTCCGTCCCAATATAACATGATTTTGGGCAGACCCACCATACATAAGTGGGATATACTGATGTCCACAAAACATCAGAAATTGAAATTCGTAGGCGAAAACGGAAAGGTGGTAACGATATGCAGAGACCAGAAGGATTCTCGACAATGTTATTATGATACAGTTCGGGAAAGTGAGAATAAAGGAAGGACAGGACATCGGGAAAACACAAATGACAAGTGCACCCGGGGACGACAAATAAACATAGTAGAATTGGACATGCGGGAAGCACCAGATGAATGGAGGCCAGAGCCAGCAGAAGAAGTAGAGAAGGTTCAGATAGGAACAGAGGCCGGCCACACTACTAACGTCGGTTACACAATGGACCCCGGGCAGAGAAATACATTGATTCAGTGTCTGATAAAGAATCGTGACGTCTTCGCATGGAAGGCGTCGGAGATAGTCGGAATAGATCCCGAGGTTTGCTGTCACAAACTATCCATGTACCCGGGATCAAAACCAGTAGAACAAAAGAAGCGGAAGTTGGGCCCCGAGAGAACACAGGCGTTACGCACTCACATTGACGAGTTGTTGCAAGCCGGATTTATACAGGAAATCCAATACACCACTTGGCTTTCAAATGTGGTGATGGTTCGCAAACCAAACGGAAAATGGAGGGTCTGTACGGACTACACAAATCTGAACAAAACATGCCCGAAGGATGCATACACCATGCCGAACATAGACCAGTTGGTCGATAATTCCTCTGGGTACAAAATTCTCTCTTTTATGGATGCATTTTCCGGATACAATCAAATCGCGATGCACCTGGAAGACCAAGACAAAACGGCATTTATCGGCGACAAGGCCAATTATTGTTACAACGTCATGCCATTCGGGCTAAAAAATGCAGGGGTCACATATCAGAGAATGATGAATAAGGTGTTCGAGCCACAGCTTGGGCGAAATATAGAAGTCTACATTGATGACATGATAGTCAAGACGGAGGAAGTTAGTAGACATGTCGACGATTTAGAAGAGACATTTAGTCGGTTACGGAAATTTAACATTCGACTAAATCCTTTGAAGTGTACTTTCGGAGTCGGAGCCGGAAAATTCCTGGGCTTTATGCTAACGCATCGAGGGATAGAAGCCAATCCGGACAAGTGTCGCGCCGTATTGGATATGCAATTCCCGATTTGCAAAAAAGAAATACAGCAGCTGACAGGGAGAATAACCGCATTAACACGTTTCATGCCGAAGTCGGCAGAGAAGGCCCTTCCTTTCTTCAAAATGTTGAAGAAGCAAGCTGTTATACAATGGAGCCCAGAGTGCGACGTGGCATTCACAGATATGAAGAGATCTTTGGCATCCCCCCCGGTTTTGTCAAAACCGAAAGAAGGGGAAATTCTGATTATGTATCTATCGGTGGGCGAGGAAGCCATCAGTGCAGTACTGACAAGAGAGATCAAGGGAGAACAGAAACCCGTCTACTTCGTCAGCCGGGCTCTGCGCAATTCCGAGCTGCGATACCAGAAGCTGGAGAAATTAGTATACGAGTTTATTGTAGCCGCCAAGAAATTGCGCCCATATTTTCAGAGCCATACCATCGTAGTCCGCACGGACCAGCCTATTCGACAAGTACTCCACAAGCCAGATTTGGCCGGAAGAATGACAAATTGGGCGGTTCAGCTATCCGAGTTCGACTTAAAATTTGAAGCCCGCCATGCGATTAAGTCACAAGCGTTAGCAGATTTTGTGCGAGAACTCACCCTAATCATTTCGGAAACGGAACATTGGTGGACATTGTATGTAGACGGATCGTCCAATAAAAAAGGAAGTGGCGCCGGAGTGATAATTGAAAATCCAGATGGAGTAGCAACGAAGTTCTCATTACAGTTGAGTTTCCGGACGTCGAATAACCAGGCCGAGTACGAAGCACTGATAGCTGGACTAAAGCAAGCAAAAGAACAAGAAGCCGATAAGGTAAAATTATACACGGACTTTCAATTGCTCGTAGCTCAAATAGAAGGTCGTTATCAGGTGAAAGGACCATTATTGGTTAAATATTTGGGAAGAGTAAAAGAACTTATGGCAGAATTCGCCGAGGTAACGATCAGCCATATTCCTAGGGAAGATAACGCCAGGGCTGACATCTTGTCAAAATTAGCATGTACAAAGAGCCCTGGAAATAATCGGACAGTAGTCCAGCAGCAGATATTGCACCCCTCTTGTGTTATGATGATCACATCCGATAAAGACTGGAGACGTCCGATAGTCGATTATCTAGAAAAAGGAATGTTGCCCGACGACACAACGGGGGAAACTCCATTTCGGATGACCTATGGAAGTGAAGCTATGATTCCAGTTGAAGTCGGACAACAATCATGGCGTCGGAGTCAAGTGCTACGGGGTGGTGAGGAAGCGAATAATGAAGCATTGGCATTGGAATCAGCACTCATTCAAGAGGTTCGGGTAACGGCCCATGCCCGAGAACTTCAGATGAAAAAGCAGATGGCGTACGCCTACAACAAGAAAGTGGTCCCACGACAGTTCGAGGTGACCGAACTGGTATTGCGACGCGCTGACATCGGAAACATAAACGCTCGGGACGGAAAATTAGCAGCCAATTGGGAGGGCCCGTACCGAGTTACTCAAAAATTAGATAAAGGAGCATTACAAGGCAAACCGATCAAGCGAACATGGAATGCTGACAAACTGAAGAAATATTATAGTTGAAGTCTCAACCTTTCTTTTAACAGGAGTACGAATCCGGAAAATGTTATATCCGACTCCGTATGGTTCCTGTTCATTGAAAGCACACGGGGTAACGGAAAGATGTAGTTTCGTTATTGGGGGTATGAGTTCGGCATACATACATCCGAGCCCATATGGTCCCTTTTAACGGCGAAGATATTGTCAATAAATATGAACTCGGAAGAATACTTTCTGAGCACATCATTTTCATCTTACTAGCATAAGCTATACCGTTGTAAATGCTAAGTTTTAGTCTGATTCTATTCGGACGTACCATCATTGTAATACGACGGATATAAATGCAAGTACTATTCAATATCATGGGGTCTTATTTACATTATGCATCGTTGCATGCAAGTCTGTTAAAACATGATATGACGACGACTTTGAATGATGCGCTAGCTGGTTTTGATCAAACCAGTAAGGGAGTTATCCTGTAGCGAAGTTATTCACGGTGAAGCTATTCGGATTACAACCGATAAACATAAAAATGATAAATGGTCGTTGGAACCAAAACATGTGCGCACAAGATATTTTATGAGTCAAGTTAAAAGCTTGAGTAAATAAGTAATTGTTCCGGGCACTGGGCCCAACAAAGAAAAGAAACAAATACAAAGATAAAACCGGCATCCCCCCCTTCAATTCTTCGAAGAAGGTACGGGGTCGGTAGAAGGATGGGGCAGATCGACGTCGGCAGCAGGCGAGATGACAGGAGTAATGGAAATTGGCTCTTCCATTGTCAAAAGCTCCGTAGTCGCCGCCGCTGAATCTTCAGTTCCAGGAGGAGGGAACAGCTGGCCGTCCTCGACATAGGCCAAGAAATGCATCCCGGCAGTAGTCATCCCCACTCTTGGATTCAAGAAAGTAATCTGTTCAAGGGCGTTGCTGAAACCATCCTCGGCAACATCACGAAGGGTTGCCTTCATAGCAGCTAGCTGACCTTCGTAATCCCGGATGCATGCCTCTTTGTCGGCCTTGGCAGAGTCAAGTGACGAAGTCAGGAGCGCCACCTTTTGGTCGGCAGCTTCAAGGGAACCTTGAGACGGCGCCAAATCTACCCGTAAGGAAGCGGAAACGGCTTGGGACTTGAGCAATTCGTCCTTCAACAGTTTAAGTTCTGCCTCCGACTGCGTCTGGAAGGTAGCAAGTTGGGCCTTAGAGGAAACAAGTTCCTCACAAGCTTTGCTCTTCTCCTCCAAAGCCTTATTTTTCTCCTCCACCGCAATGCCGTACCTGCGACATGAACAGTTAAAAACATATACAAGTTGTAAATAGAGCCAAAAAAGTTATGAGGAAGACACATACTTTTCTCGAACAATGGAAAGTGCTCGGACCAGAGAAGCACAGCGAAAGACATTCTCCTCGACCCAAACCAGCTCGGCCAGTTCCTCACCCACCGGGTCACCAGGTTTGAGCATGTATGAAGGGGGTTTGGTCAAACGAACCAATTCCTCAGTAACCCCTTTCTTCCATACATTATCCGGGTGCGCCCGTGTTTCAAGGCGACCGGAGTCGGAAGCCGGAGTAGTACGTGGTCGGGTATTCGCCACTGTAAGATCCACAGTTTCGATCACAGAAACCGGGGTCAGGGTTGTCGAGGGCGGAGGAAGGGGAGCGGCTGGCGCATCCGATGCCGTCTTCTGAGCACCTTCATCAAAAAACGCCCTATAAGGAGGCGCACCGCGCTTCTTGGACGGAGCGCCAAGTTTGTCAGTAGCCGGCCTCTTGCCTTTCCCCTTGCCTTCAGCTGGTTTGGGATTGGGGGCGGCGTCGGCTTTGGTCTTAGTAGGATCTGGTCATGATCCCATTCCGGCTACAATGAAGAAACATCACAATTAGTACATGAATATAATAAGTATAAACTACAGGATAATGTAGTCACCAAAGCAGACCAGTTCGACGACCATCGCCGATATAGTCAGAGGTTTTAGGCCGACCATGAGTATTTACAAATTCAGAAATCACGAAGACAGAAGAGGCATCCGAGTCGGAAAGATCCTCTTCGACAAATCGGTAATTGGAATGATCCTGTTTATAATGATCATCCGACCAGTACAAGGGAAAAACCCACTCTACGTCAGATGACTCAGGGTCGGACAAAAAGAAGGGTTGTCCATGAGGTTCGGCGGCGACCTTAAAGTATCTTTCTTTGAAGCCACGGAAGGAGTCGGAAAACGGATCAAAAAGTTTTCGTTTACTCTGACTATGAAAGGAAATCCACCCCTTCCGATCAGAGGGCTCTTTGTCCGTTCTAGGGGTATGTGGAGAGTGGTAGTAAAAGAAAAGAGGAACTGTACAGGGGATCCCTAAATCCGCACAAAACAACTCAAAAGTACGGATAAATCCCCAGCTATTTGGATGGAGTTGGGAAGGAGCTACCCGGAGATGATTTAGAACTTCAATTTCAAAAGAAGAAAAAGGAAAGGTAACACCTATTTGGTTTACTACATCTTGGAAAAAGAAGAAAAAGTTGGGGTTGTTACCCTCCCGCTGAGCACAAATGGGCTCACCAGGCAGGGGAGCCTGAATAACAAACCCGTCCTGTTTTCCTACTGGAGTCGATACTATGCTGGGAAGGTCGAGGACAGAAAAAGTTCGGAGGACCTCATAAGTAACCCAAGGGAACTTAGACGCTAATGCTGGGGGCACATCCGAATGGGACTCTACAGAAGCAGACTCGTCCACAGTTTCCAAGGTAACACCCATTATACCTATGAAAATGAAGTGGAGAAATAACTGTTATTAAACGTACCTGGAGCTAATACATTAAATCCACAAGAAACCGAGGTCGAAACCCCGTCAACGACAGTGTGAGTATGCGACCCCGGTTGCGGGTTTTTGGTAGCAGGATATAATATAGGGTTATGACGACATGACCTCAAAATCGAATCGACAATGTCGTCGGAACCAATCTGAATATAGTACATGGTCTCGGATACACAATCAATACAGGCATCGTACTTAACTTCCATTATTTCGACCGAGGACAAGGAAGATTCGTCGTCGGAAGAGGGAGAGAGGCCGACCAGAGGGTTAAAGCAACGATAAGGGAGTCCTAGAGAAAGATCTTGCGGATCATTAGTATCATTTTTGGGCCCAAGAGGTGAAGGGCCCAGAGAAGGTAGAGTTCTAGAAGGGGTTGAGCCTAGGGTTGGCCTAGGGCCTGTAGGAGCCGTAGAAGGCGGAGGAATAACAGAGGGTGTAACGTCACCTTGACGGTACGACGGAAGTAAAGGGACCGAATCGTCGGGAACGGCGGTAATCTTTTGCTTTCCGGAGGAGGAAGAACCTCCGGTATGACGGCGAAGGGGATCGCTTTCGCTTTCCCCCGCCGGAAGTGGAAGGCCAAACAACAACCAAGCGGCTCTAGGGCCAAACTTCTTCCTTATCTCCGCCTCCTCCTCAGGAGTCATTTTCATGGCGACTTAAGGAAAACAAAGAGAATCGAAGAAGAAGAGAATGATATGATTGCAAAACACGAAGGAGAACCCAGAAAACGGGAAAAATTCAGAAAGAGAATATGATGCAACCTAAAATCCTTATATCGACAGAGTCACAGTAATGTAAAAGCAACAAATGATGCAGAAAGAAAAGGAAAGAAGGTACCTGTTGTAATAAGGAATTGAAGATTGGTTGGAAGATGAACGAAGGGGGAACTTGCAGAAAACGCGAGAGAATTCTCAAAAGGGTACTGAGAGAGAAGAAAGAAAATAATAGCAGAAATGACAAACACGGGAAAAGGTAGGCAAGAGTATGGGTTTTGAAAAATAAAATTTGAAATGTAATGATAACCTGCAGTAACCGCCAGAAGGAAGGAAACGGTTCAATCACCACAACGAAACGGCATATGGGTATCATTGTAAAAGCACGTTCAATTAGGAGGGCAAGAAAGTAAAGTTGCATTAGTAGCAATCATCACCAGGCGAATGAAGTGACAAGTTCTTTAAATGCATTTATTGTCTTTAATGACAGGAATAGTAACCGATTCGAATCAGGAGGGTCAATAGCCTCTTCGAACACATCATTAGCAACCCGGATACAGTACCTATTCAGAATAAATCCGAATACACCTATTCGGATAAGCCCAGTCGAGTGCATTTTTACTCGGGAAAATCTGGATACAAGTATCCATGAGAGTCTGGTCGGAAATGTTTTTCCTACTCGGATAGTCTCACGACCCCGAATGTTGTAAAACAGAAACATGATTGTGGAGGTACATCCTCAGAATGTTCAAAGAATTGTATCCAGACAAACGTAGTCGGAGACTTTATCCGGAGTGTTGTGGACGGAAAATAGTGTCCGAATAATATTTTGCCCGGTAGAAACCGGTTAATTGTAGTCGGATCAATTGTTATCCTGAGGGTTGCAAGATCACCTGATGTATCCCGGCTACCAAGTATGCTTGATAACCGGGCTGGAGGGCAACTGTTATGGTTGTTGCGGTTTGGGCCTAGGCCCAATTGTTATTAACGATCGTGTAGATAACTTGTTCATAAAACGTGGAAGCTGACTCGGTCCAAGTTGAACGTTGAGAACGTGCTGGATGAGGTCGGGAATCTAGGAAGCAGTTCCAATACCCATTATGCGGTAATCTGCCTATAAATATCCATTAATCACAGGTGAAAGGTACACACACATTCTAACTATCTCTCTCAATTACACAGAGCATTCACCCCACGTCCATTAGTGTATCTCTGTGATCTTCTACCTCAGGATATTATTCTCCATTGATATTCCTGAATTGTAGAGTTAGAGTAATCCAACAGCAAACACGTGACACCTCCATGTTATACAGTTGTGTTCTGGAAATATACAGAACACATATTATATTATATTCTTTATTATACTACAAGAAAATATATAGTTGTATACAACAAAGTTGTATAATTTTTTTAAAATAATGAGAAAAAAGAAGAAAACATAAGAGAGGTGTAAGATATATAATTAATGAATAATGTAATGAAAAGAACAAAAAAAAGAATTATATTAATTGTCAAAATTATATAACTTTTGAAGTAAAAAAATGTGTCCTTGATGCCTTAAAGGAAAATCTTGCAATTACCAAATTGAAATTTAAGACTTCTATGTCTAAATTTCTCTTGCTATTAATTACCTCCCCAAGCGATCTAATGAATTGGAAGAAAGGAAAATCCAAAAAACAAAGGACATGAGAAGAAAATTAAGAGCACAGAAAAAACTTGATTTATTCAATAGGAAATTGATTCATTCCAACTGAGTGAATCAGAATCATAGTATAACGAATACATATATACAATCATAAAGCATATGATGATGAGAAACTAACTTTTATATGCGAAAGTGATGTCCCTAGCTTCCTCTATATGCTTCTCTCTCTCTCTCTCTCTCTCTCTCTCTCTCTCTATATATATATATATATATATGTAAGTATATTTGCCTTTTCAAAGGTCAACTCCTGAATCTTGCCAGCAA
The DNA here is from genome assembly GCA_007407185.1 of Glycine tomentella. Classification (NCBI taxonomy): domain Eukaryota; kingdom Viridiplantae; phylum Streptophyta; class Magnoliopsida; order Fabales; family Fabaceae; genus Glycine; species Glycine tomentella. The sequence continues at coordinate 80,075 of PYAF01000872.1, forward strand.
ACAAGCATTGCAACGCATTTTCTGAAGATATAGAACCTTGCCCTTTGCTCCTTAACAAGTTTACCGCATCTCTGTCCAAAGGACCTGAAGGGGTCAAAGACTTGGCCATTGCAGCAGTTGGTGACTACTTCGTTCTTCATCTCTCTCCTAATAGTACTTGTAATTCCTTGTGGTGGTTTGATTTTGTTGTACCTCTCTCTGAACACTCTTGAGTGTTGATTTGCCAGTGTTTACCCACAAAAAATGATTGGTGATATTGAAGGACAAATGAATAAGAAGAAGGTGAAGCCTTATAGGTGGAGATTGCAACTAGTTTGGGGGTGGTGGTGATTATAGGGAAGGTTTATAATATGTGGTGATTTATAAGCACCACGTACGAGTGAATCTGAATTATTTTTGGATACAGTACTGTAACCTACATTTTGTACTCGTACGTGTCTTATCTTATAAAGTTAGGTATCATTATTGATATTATTATTAGTTAAATTGGTATATATTTAAGAAATACTATAAGTTTTATCTTTTTTTTTAAATAAAAAAAGACTATACCTATTTATGATCTCTTATAACCTTATTACTTATACTTAATATTGAATTTATTTTTCAAATTAAGTTATGGTATGTTAAATAATTTTTTGAATTAACGAAAACATTTTCATATCTTTTAATAATTAAAAAAACTTATATAATATCATAAATACATTTTTAACAAGTTAATATATATTGAGTTATTAATGTCAAACAAATTTTTGAAAGATTAAATTAAGAGTTTAATAACTAGTTTTACAATCTTTTTTCTCTTAAATTAATATT
>PYAF01000872.1:80987-102854 GCA_007407185.1 Glycine tomentella
TATGTAATTTAAGCTATTTTAATAAATAATTTTACTAAACACTTATGATTTAATAAAATATTTTCCAATTTTAGTTTATCTTTCTATCAGAGACATTTTAACCAATGTCTAATTTTTGTTCCTACATAAATTTTGTTTGACAGTTTGGTAACTGATTTTTTTTATTTGATACCCTACTAGCATTCTTTAAAATGTTAGTTTTTATCTTCTAATTTTTATATTTATTTGTTTTTTGTCCCTGAACATTTATTAGATTTTCTTTTTAATCTTTTCTATTTAAGGTAAAATTTATTATTTTTATATTTTATGTAATTTTATATTTTGTAATTAGCAAACAAGGTTTTTGTTTGGCAAAATGAATATACTGTTTAAGGAAATAAAAGTTTGACAAAACTAACTAAAAATAGTTTGACAAAACTAGTTAACTTTTTAGTTTCCAGCAAAATTTTAAGCTAACTTTCTAGCTTAGGTGACTAATTCAAAACCTCCAAAGATTTTTGTATCATGCAAACAAGGCCTGACTTTCCTTGAGCAAATGTTCTATATATCCTGACGTACATGTGGAAAAAAATATATTGTTCTATTGTATTATTGTCCGCAGAATTTTCATGATGTTGGATGAACATGTACACTATTTTGGATTTATAAAAATATGATTTTTGTGTCACTTTATGATTTATTTTTATTGTTTGCATTGTTGAGTACTTATATGAGAGATTAAAGATTTTGATCACAATAAATTTTTGGACACCCCCTGATATTGGGAGCTAGACTAAGAGCCTATATTTGTTGGGCAACCACTAGACTTGGACAAAAATTGATTGTTAAGATTCACGCTTAGATAGCAATTAAGAGCCCCAAAATACTAAATAAAATTAAGTTTAATCTTAATTTAAAGGACTGATTAATTTTTTGTCTCTATTTTTTTTAAAGGACTGATTAATTTTTTGTCTCTATTTTTTTAAGGATTTTTTGGATTTAGTCCCTGAACATTTTATTGTTGTTTTTAGTCCTTAATTTTTTTCATCCTTACTTTTTGTAATTTTTAAAGACTAAAAGTAAGAATGAAAAAAGTTAAGAGACTAAAAGTAAAAACAAAAAACAAATAAAATGACTAAAACAATAAAAATAAAAGTTCATGGAGTAAAAATAAAATTTTAAAAAGTTAAAGGACTAAAAAGATAGTATATCCTTAAATTTAAACTTAATAACAATGGGTTTAAGAAATGATCAGAGTTATGCTTAAGAAATGTTCAAAGGCAAGGGTTTCCAAATCACAAATTCTGCTGTAAATAGATTTTGGTTTTTCTTTTCTAGTGTATAAGAAATGATCAGAGTTATGCTTATGAAAAATCTTAAATAAGATTTTTCATAACTTAAAATGTGTATGCAGCAAAGGTAACAATAAAAAATGATACAACACAAAAATTATATTGATTTATTCCAACTTTGAACTGAACAGTACCTACACCTGTAAAAATTTCCACTAAGACCAAGCATACTTACACCAGGTATTTTTTCTTCTAAAGTATCCTTAGGCTCACTACACCAAACAATATTCTTTCCTAGCCTTTGTAAGATTCTTCTCAACCCACTATTCTAAACATTTACAGGTTCTTCTTAGTATTCTCTTAGCCTCTATAACCCTACACTAGTACTCTCTAAGCCTCATCAACTACCTAAGTATTCTTATACAAGCATGTCTAGGAGCTCCTTTGCTAGAGGAGCACACTCATGCTTCCGCATCAGCATGCCCCTTCGTGAAGAAGCACGTAGTGGTAAACAACGTCATTCACCTAAGCACGGCCGTGTTAAGCGCCCCCCCCCCCCCCCCCCCCCCCCCCCCCCCCCCCCCCCCCCCCCCCCCCCCCCCCCCCAGAAACTCTGTTATAAACGGAAAAGGGGAAGTGAATAAGAGTTAACTCTGACTGATGAGTCAATAATGAGAAAAGCTAGTGGACTAGGAAGACCGTGAAGAGCATCACGAGGGTCAATACATAAAGTATTTTATCCCTTTTTACTCTTTATATATTTCATTGTGATTTCTTCTCTCCTGTATGTGCCTATGACTAGCTAGAATCTTAGAGTTAGGGTTACGAGGAAAATTGTGCTTGTAAACCCTAGTTTCTCATTTTTAGTTGAATTCCTATTGTTGTTTAGCCAATTGGATTTGCCGCACTACTTCAAAATGTTTTAGAATTGATCACTATGAATATCTTAATCAATGATCTATTAGTGATTATTACTTCTTAAAATTGATGGAACTGTGAAGTAATTGAATTCATATATATAACACTGTATGATCAATTATATATGTTGTATGAATTTCTGATCAAATTGATGGTTTAATAATCTTCATTGTGAAATGTCTTCTACCCTAATTTAAACACTAAATTAACAAATAAGAATTCAATTAGAGTAGAGATTGTTTTATGGTCAATACATGTCAATAAATTTAAGAGGCCACTACAAAAAAATTGACTTATACCTACAAACAAAATCTGTCACTATAAGTCAATAATCTGTAGGTAAAAGTATAATTAACATTTACCTACAAACACTTTCTACGTCAATTTTGAAGAATCGTATTGTGACAGTTAATAATCTGTATATACAAGTTTTACCTACGGACATATCTTTACATATGATTATATTTGTCTGTCATTATAGGAAGTACTTACAATTTATTCTAGGTATAGGTAAAAGTCATTAACATATACCTATAACATCTAATTGTAGGTAAAATAAACATATACCTACAACATCCAATTATAGGTAAAAGTCATATAATAATGAAAATTAAACTAAATATATTTTATTTTCTTATTATTAAATTTTATGAAAAAACAATATAATTGAAGGAAGGATTATTGAATATTGAATAATATATGGAACTTAACAATCTTGATATTTTGAACCAAGCCAAGTAAATTCGTAATCTAGGAATGCACAAGATAATATCTAAATACCAATCATTAAAAGTGATAACAAGCTATCACAATTGACAAAAAAGTTATTAAAAGGGTTGTCTCATTCATCAACCCAATGCTAAATCACATTTGTCCAGTGCGGTTATAGTAGCAAGAGCCATTGGAATTTTTTTTATACATTGGAAGAATCCATTTTTGCAATTCCAATAACCAACTTGTAAATTCTCTGAAAGAAGCACCAATATATCTTCATTAAAGTTCAAAAACACATCTTATACAACAAACAAAGACCGCTATAAGTTCAAATGGAAGTTTTTTCTTTCTTTTTTTACATGAAGGATGCATCTTGCTATCTAATTTTCCTTGAGGACCAGTTTGTTTGGTAACTAGGATCTTCCCCAAAACAATAATAGTTGCAACAAATTGTAGACAAATTTTAGTTTACGTATCTTTTCTAATGAATATTAAGGATTCCAATCACTAATAAAATTGATGAATAAAGTATACACAAATTTTAGTTTCAATAATGGTAAAGAAACTTGTCCACCCAATAGTACATAGATTACTCACCTTTTGCAATACAAGAGAAGGCCACCTGCAAGAAAACTACACTTAGTATTTCAGTCTTCAAGAAAAGAGAGTAATTAATAATAGAGTTATTACTCACCTTTCATGGGTCAACATTATCATATGTGACCGTCATATAATTAAGTAATTAAGTAAATCACAAAATTTTGAAGAACAAGTCAACAGTTGATATTATGTACATATAAATAACAATAACAAATAATTAATCAATATTAAAATATCAATCATTAATTTTTTTGTTAATGATTAAAATTATTTACTTTATCTTGACCTCATCGTTAGGTTTTATAATAGTATATATGATATACATATTTATTTTTCAAAAGCTATGTAAAGCTATCTCTTTTAGACTTTTTCTCAAGAATAAAATAACCATACATAATGAACAGTGTTGGCTTTTCACCTTATGAATTCCATAGATTCAAAATTTAACAATTTATACATAGAAAACGATATGATTTTGGGATTTTCTTTTTGATTAGGAGACTAGGGAGATGTGCTGTTATCCATTTTATGCATACTTACATGTTGTAGTTATCTTTCCTCTCTTTATTTTTACTTGTTTATTTGAAGTATGCAAGTTATAATCGGAAAATTTGAAAAGAAGGGGATTTTAAGCAATATATAAATTGAAAGTGAAATCAGGTCACATATCATGATGTCCGGCATTTGCAATGAAAGAAACCCAAATCAGGCTTCAACAAACGTTATTGGAACCCAATTCACAAATAATGTGAGAATAATGATATTCAGAAAATTGCCCATAATTTTAGCATATAATTTTAAGATTCGTCATAATGAATTTTAATTTTGAAACATATTAATGGTCTTAATTATCTCAATAATGTTAATAATATTATTTTGAGAATTCACAAGAAAAAAACCTCCCAAATTCAATTAATCATTTTCACAGGCTAAATAATAATCATAACAATGAACTAAAACCTTTTTCACAGCCAATCTCTGCAACTTGAGAACCTCCTCCAACAACCGAGCCTTGGTACGACGAATCTCTGCGTTGATCGCTACAGCAGATGCCTTACCTTAAGCTTGGCTTATAGGAAGTAGATAAACTAGCAGCATGTCTATCAAATTACCAGCTATCTCTGTGCTCATGAAAAAAATTATGAACACGAAACTATGGTCGGGCCAAGTTTAGTGAGTACCGCAATGCTTGTCAGTGTGCCTGATGTAGGCCAAATTTGTATCTTTCTCTTCCTTTCCTTGTATAATATTAATCTTATTTGCCTTTAAAAAAAATATTAATTTTAAGCTTTTAATGTAACAATGAATAATTTTTTTAAGATTTTCTAAGCTTTTAGGCCAAATATACTTCTCTTCCTTTCATGAATAAATTTTCTAAGATTTACTGCTGCATCTTGAAATAATAATAATAATTACAACCATTTCCCAATTTTCCTGTTATTCTTTACATACTTTTATAGGTCAGCCCACTCGCCCCTCCCCTATTATTTATGCCTTCTATGATAGAATAGAATTCTAGCTAGTCTTGCACCCAAAGTTCAAAATATTTTATCAACCAGAGACATAAATTTTACTTACTCCGTTTCTTTCATATTATACGTACGTCACTACTTTTAGTTTACCTTAAAATATTTATCAATTTAAGAAATTAAAAAAATATTTTTAATAATGTCTTTATCCATTAATATCTCACTAAAAACTTAATGAATCTTGTTAGTAAGTCTCTAAGAATGGATCAATAAATAATTTTTTATTAATAAATGCACTGAAAATTATCATAAAAACATGTGATGATATTTTTGTACAAAATTTATAAAAGGTTAAATTAATCTGGGTCTTAGAATTATTTAACAATTTTTAATTAGATGCATGATTTTGTTAATTAGGTTCCTGAATTTGTAATTTTTTAATTAGGTCCATAACGAAGATATCTAATTAAAAATAAATACTAGTTAAAGAATTTAGTTAAAAAATAAATACAAGTTTAAGGACCTAGTTAAAAAAAATTGACTTGATTGAAATAAAAAAATAGTTTTTTCGTCGACAATAATCATATCTTACTCAATGTATTTTCTTACCTTTCTCTTCCATCTTTTCAAAAGCTGAAAGAGCACTTCATGTATTTGAAAAATTTAACAATAGAAGTTTAACTAAAATGAAATAGGAGTAACTAAAAGTACATTTGAAAATCACAACTCTAGGCCTTAATTATTAAATCTCTTAATTCTTAATGTTTCCTCGTTGCAATTTTATTTTCCTATACTTCTAATCTTTCTCTCTTTTGAACCATTATTTCTAACAAGAATTTTTCAAAAAATTATTATTTTAATAATTAAATGGACACTGCCCTACAATTTTAAGGACTAAAGTAGATATTCACTTAGAAAAATCTGATAGTTTGCAAAGTGATCTTTGAGAATAAGAATCATTTATAAACAAATATTGAAACCTATAATTAATATGAAACACACGAGCTCAAGTTGTAGCATCTTCTAATGCTTTGTTGGGAGTCTAACTAACAAATTAAGGATACAATTCGACAATATCGGACCTAATGATCAAACTCTCCAAAGACTAAGAATTGCACACGTTATATATGATTTTGTTACTTGCTAACTGCCAAGCAAGAGGTTTAGCTTTGCGTAAAATGAATGATCATAAATCCTACTACTTTTTTCTTTTTTTCCAACATGTGGGACTCTCTCCCCTTGTACCAATATTTTTCTGAAACTTTTTGTTCAAACTGTTACCTTAGTGGGGCCATCAGGGGCCTCACGTTCTGCTCATTTTATGCAATTGTTCACTCAATGTTTTCCTTTACGTTTCATAGTTATACTAAGGATTTTAGTATTTTTCGTAGTTGCAAACGACAGAATAAAAATATGATGCTCCAAATTCTTGCAGGGAAATCATATATAGTTGATATTGTAGTAAATAGTAAAGATCACCGAATAGTAACTTCAATCAAATTTTATCTGTAATCACTACTACATATATTCAATAACATTTTTTTCCATAATATTTAGTAATGATGTTGCTCAATTTTTTTATAATATTTTAGAAAATATCGTCAAATATGAATAAATATTATTAATATATTTTTATGATATTTTATTAAATTTTGTGTAGTCGTTGAAGATTTTAACAATATGAACTATATATACAATATTTGATAAAATATCATAAACATTTATTAATAACATTTATTCATATTTAATTATATTTTTTCAATGTTATCAAAAGTTTTAGTAATATTTTTATTAAATATTAGACAAAATTATTATTAAAAATTACATGGGTAGTAGTGAATATTTAGAGTTTAAATTTTGAAATTATTGTAAAACTTTGTTTAATCATCACACTCGATCTGAAAATTAATCTTATTATAAGTATATAATTATGCTTGTAAGAATTCCTCATCAAAACACACAAAAAATCTTCTACTGTACGTACGACCGAGTATACAATCATCAATTTGTATCACAAATATTGGAAGGTTTAGACTGCTTCACTTTATGACCTCAAGTGGCAACATTACTATAATTGTCAACAGTCATTTAATTGTGATGTGTAACGAATATGTTTCCCTGGAGACATTGCTAATACACCCAAATTAAAGGACAATAATGGAGACATCAGTGATGTACGACGGAACAAGAATATTTAAGTTGACAAGTAGTTTTGTCCAAATAAATATATCTGAAAAGTTAATTAAAGATACATTTTTAACTTGAGGAAACTTGTGAACTAATGAAACAGACTTAATTTTAATTCCCTGAAGTGACGATAGATCTTAATGAAAACTTAAGTGAAAATGTGCTGTAGCACTTAATATCATGCAATCATAAGCTGGGCGATCGATGACAACTATGAGGCATATATATGTGATGTAACAGAACTTTACGGTGTTCAAAACACAATGAATCTAATTAATAAAAACAAATAATAATCCTTTCTAAAATATAGCATATTATAAATTTTAAGGAGAAGTTAAATTGTGATTATCATATACACATTCCGTCTCATAATAATCGTTGTATATAAAAAAATTGTCCCAAATTTTTTTATGTAACATTAATTGTTTATTTTCACTTATAATATTAATGATATAACCCACAAACTGTAAAAATGAATTAATGATGATAATATTAATTTTATAAAATTGTTATTTTCGTTCAACTATTTATTAGTTTTTCTTGAGTTGTGTAAAATAACTTAAGATGATAATCATAATAGAATGGAAGGAGTATATGAATATGATTTGATAAAAAAAAATCATAAATATTTATAAAAAAACTGACAAAAAAATTGATCAAATATATTATACTTTTTTATAAGTTAAAATCAACTAAATATTATATATATATATATATATATATATATATATTTTGAGAAATCAAATGAAAAGTTATTTTATAAAAGTTAAATGCATAAATTAATTAATTTTAACTTATGTAAAAAGCTCATAATCTAATATTCTAATCCTCGGTCCTTGTTTGGTTACGGTATTTCATAACAGAAATATTCAGTCATCTCTTTCCCATACCGTTAGCATGCATAATCATATTAACTTGCCAGTTGCCACTCAATAAAGTGAGTTATGATTGTAAATTAAGTCGCTTGATCACAGAAATAAAACTGAAGTGAGTGCTTGGTAGACACATGATTGTTTTAATTTAATAAGTAATTTTGAATTATAATAATATGAGAAGATATTAAGTTAGATCAAGAGTAATTTTACGAAAATTAATTTTCATTTTTATTATTTATTTTTTGAAATATAATGATTAAAATTAGTTGCATTTCAATTATTATATTTTACAAAAATATGCATGATGAGAATGAATAATAATTTTTTTAAAATTATTATCGTTGTAACTTGATGAATCCTCTGTATATATTACTCATACTTAACTAAAATAATCCTAGGCTGCTGTGTGTGATTGTCACGTATCATTTTTGACAAGTCAGTTTCAGATAGAGGATCGAGGGTAAATATTTTACCACCTCTAAATAATCGTGTCGGTTGAACCTAACGAATATATAGGATAGGAGTATTATAACTAACATGTATATATATTGTGTAATTATTCTTGTCGCCTGAATTTGTTTTTCTTCTTTTCTTTATTAATGGTTTTGAGATGGGCAAAGGCCCTGAAAACAAGAAACTAACTTAACAATATACGTTGTACGGACAGACACAGACCCATAACAGTCACGGAGCAGAAGTGCATACATTAGTGAAATCAGGCAGAACATGAGATAGAAGATGGAGACCGTGGAAGAAGTTGTGGGCCATGATGGCCATGCAATCGGCTACGCTATTTGCCTCCACATGTAAACGTGCGTAAATCTAAGGATATATATTAAGGATGTTGGTCATGGCAATCGTGCATTGCAAATTGGATTAATTGCAGCAGAAGAGTCCCCTCAATCCCAAAAACTTTTAATTCCAAGAGATTGTAATGAGAAATTATTAGATGATATGAGATCATCGTAACTGAGGAGGTTCAAAAATTATTATGGTCAATTCAACTAACTATTTCTATATGACCATAATCGATTTTTATGGTCTAGAATAGTAGAGATCATCACCATGGACCCAATTGATTTTTATGACTCAATTGAATATTATTGATTCTTTATAGTAGATTGAAATTTACATACAAATAATAAATATACAGATTAGTTCGAATCATAAATATAGGTTATGTTTAGTAAAATTAATTGAAAATTAATTAAAAATTGAAAAAATTAACCAATAGTGAAAGTTAGCTGGCTAGTTGGTAGAATCATAAGTATTTGGCAAAATTATGTGTTGAAGAATAATATAAAATTACATAAATGATAAAAATGATAAAATTTTACCTTAAATAGAAAAGATTCAAAAGGAAATCTAATAAATGTTTAGAACAAAAAGTGAATAAATATAAAAAGTTAGAAGATAGAAATTATGGTTTTAAAAATGATACTTTAAGGTTATATTCGACAAATCATTTCAACTAGTTTCTAACTTTTTTATAGATTGAAAAACTTGTTTGACTATTCGGTACACAATTTTTTTTAAGTAACTTTTAGTGATTTTTGAAATGTTATTTAAAATAGATTTTTTTTTTAAATGTTACCTTTTAGAAAGCATTTCAACTATCTTCTAACTTTTTTATAGATTGAAAAACTTGTTTGACTATTTTGTAAATAACTTTTTTTAAGTAACATTTAGCGATTTTTGAAATGTTATTTAAAATAGCTTTTTTTTAAAATGTTACCTTTTAGTATTTTATATTTATTCTATTTTTATATTTTTCAACTATTTTAACAACTAATTTTATGGAACAATTGTTATTTAATAAGTTAACTTAAAAACTTTCAATTACCAACTTTCAACTTTCAACTACACCAACTTTCAACTTTCAACTACCACTAACTTTTTAGCATGTAGCTAACTTTTCAACTAGTTTTGTCAAATATACCCTTAAGTTCATACTTTTCAGCTACTAAAAAAATTCATTTACCAAAGAGTCAAAAAAAAATTTCAACTAGTAAAAAAATTAAAATTAAAACTAATTGAACATCTTGTCAAACACACTCACCATAACTTAAGAAAATTGGTTTGCATAGATTGTTTTATTTTTTAGACACACAACGAAAGAATCAGTCTAGATCTAGATAAAATTTGTAATGAGAAAAATGTTTTTGTTTAGATTGTTTAATTTAATTTTATTCAGGCAAAAATCTCTTTTTTTAGCCAAATAATAGTCTTAATTAGAACTACACACATATTCGATTCATATCATCTATTTAACACACAATGAAATATATATTATGCTTTCATGGTATAAAGATTAAATTGTGGATATATTTATATATTTATGAATTAAATTGATCATTTTTATAATACAAGATGAAATTGTTAGCATTTACAAACTACAGTAATTAAAATGGGTATTTATTCCTTTTTTAATAAAAAAATCTTTAAAGTCCTAATTGAACATGACACCCCTTAATCTTTTTCTTAATATATCTTTCTATTTTTTTTAAAACATATAGTTAAATTTTCAATGTCTTTTTATTATATGCAAATGATTTCTTAATTATTTGATTGATGTTTTAACTTACGCCCTATTCTAATAACGAATGATAATGACATTTTACATTTTTTCAGTAATTGTTGTTCTTAATATTTGTTTTTTACTTGAAACTCATGATTTTTATTTTTATGTTTGCAATATTGTCAAATGATACTCGCACACAATAATTAATAGATGTTGCAGGAAAACATTTATAAACCTTTTGAGAAGATAAAAACATGAAATCATATTAATAAATGGTACCAAATATGTTGTTCATTGTCTAACGTACAGCTTATTTACTTATTATTTTATGCTTTAATGAAACATTATCTCTTATTATAAAGATAAATTAGTTTATGTACGGATATTTTAAAGAGATTTTACATTATTATTCAATCATAAATTAACAAATAAGTATATATTAAGTAAAACAATAGTAAGAATATATTATGATAAATGAGTAATCAATATGATCTTATACATCATAAATATAAGATAAATAAAAACAAAAATTCTCAAAAAAAATCCAACAACTAAAAATCCCACAGGTAGTATTATATGTTAGTCGTGTCCTAAATGATAGTTAACAAGTATTGTATCAGACAACTGGAAGATTATAGAAAAGCACCATCGTGGCATTCGTTTTGGTCCCGTGATATGTGGACGAACTCTGAACACATGACTAAAATTAAGATAATTTCGTACATAGCTACTATTAATTAGATAGATAGAAGAAGGTGCAAAAGTACTGTTGCACCAGCACAAATAGGGTAACGATTTCGACCACATAGTACGCTTGGTTGGACGTCGACATGCCATGCTGCAGTTTCAACATTGACAAAACAAATTTTGCACATATAAGCAATTAATTATTAAGCTAATATTGTTTCTTTATAAAAAAATCATTTGTTTAAAGGATGAACTTTTTATCAATCAGATTAAGGTGTTGTTCCAGCACAAATAGGGTAATGATTTCGACCAGAGTACAAATGGTTGGACGTCGACATGCCATGCTTCATTTTCAACATTGACAAAACAAATTTTGCGCAGAAACTTCATATAACTAAATTAATTATTAAGTTAAAATTGTTTTTTTTTATAAAGAATCATTTGTTTAAATTGTTTTTTTTTATCAAATTAAACAGGTTAAGTTTATTACTTATAAAAATATTATGAATAGTCAATTAATTTTCTCTTACCACATTATAAAAATAAACTTTAAAAGGTTAAGGTGATTAAATATGTCTAATTTTTTTGTACAATCAAATTTCTCTATATACACAATTATCTCTTTTAACACCTTTTTCATTCAATATTGAAAATCTTGTTATACATGTTTAATATACATTAAATAATTAAAAGTTAGAATTTGTACCTGTGAAATACACATGCATGCTTATTTTTTATATACAATAACTTTATGATGTAATGTAGCTCTAATGCCACATGATGTAATATCTACAACCATTAGACATTAAGTTTCCCAAATTTACCTTGTAATAGAACTTACTCTTTAAGCAAACTTCAAGAACACACAAGTTTCCAGCACTTCTTGGAATTGGGGCTGTTTAGGAGCTTTTAATTGTAGAAATGAAAGATGGAAGAAAGGTTAGGGATAAAGATGGATGACATCATGGAAAAACTTTCCAATAAGCATAGAAAGAATCACCACAATAGCATTGAAAAGTCATTGATAAGACTCAAGAAGTTCTTGAACAAGAATAAGAGAGAAACTCTCACAACAATTTTCAAAATTGTATTAATGAACCAAAGTTAGTTACAATCAGTTTTTGGGTGGTTTATATAACCCACGAAATTACAAGCTTAATGCCACTAAATGTAATGCAAATGCAAATTAAAATGAAACTTAAATGAAGCTTGAAGTGTAAGCTTTCCCTAAAGTGACCTTTGGCTAACCCAAAACGCGCAGATGCAATTTCTGCTGAAGTAATTGATTAATATGTCCATGTAATCGATTAAATACCCTTAAGTAATCAATTACTTGATCTTGTAATCGATTATTTTGTTCTAAATCTTCCTAGAAACAAATGTATGAACAAAATAATCGATTAATTCATCATGTAATCGATTAAACAGAGCATTCCTTATCAAAAAGTGCCTTGTAATAGATTACAGACATGTCGTAATCGATTAAAACAGACAGTAATCAATTACAGACATGTCGTAATCAATTAAAACAGACAGGATTTGCTAAATAGACAACATTTGCTTGTGTAATCGATTACAGAAACGTTGTAATCAATTAAAAAAGACAACACTTTGTTTTTTACAACAGACAAGACTTTTTGATGTGTTTGCATTGCATTGATGTGCTTCTTCAATCCTAGCTCTTGTCATTGGTCCTTTAAAGCTCACCAAAGAAAGTGCTTCAAACTCTCATTCTAGACCTTTGACTTGGAATGGACCTCCATTACTTTATTAATAAAAACCAAATACAAAAAACCTCACAAGGCCATAACAAAGGGATTGAAAGATACAACCATACAGGTACAGGATATACCAATAAGAAAAGAAATAATGAGAAATATCATTTTTAACCTTAAACCAAGTAAGAGATATGACTTTCATCTTATCTGATACATATGTACATAAATCAATTTTATTGACCATAATTATTACTAAAACTCGCAGGTAGTGTGGTTGTCAACAACTTAATTAGTTATATGAATTTCCATTTTAATCTCAAAGCAAAAAGACACAATACTACCAAAAGTCTATAATATTACCACATATTCTTTTACATGTTAATTAAACAAGCTAGAAACTCAAGAAATATTGATATTCGTAGTAGCCGATTGAGTTGACTTGTACTTGGTCCTTGGATGTTATTGAAGTATAGGTTTAAAGCAAGATGGTCTAGAGACTCTCTTCATTAGACAAAGATCATACAAGTGCTTCACCAAATTGTCTAATAGATACAGAAATGATCATCTATTCTTCTATTCTTACTAATAAATGTACATGCATACTTGAAGAGCCACATCTGCTTTACATGTGTAAAACAAGATGGGTATTGACCACCTTATTAAAAACTTGATGGAAGAAGGTATATTTGGTAAACCATATGTTGAGTACATTAGTGGACAACAAATCAATGAATTTTTCATCACTAATAGTTAGGTGCCTCTATATTATTTGCACATATAAGGTATTTCATGGTTGTATATATGTTAATATACACAAATAGACCAGACTATCATATTTTTGTAAAAATATACACAAATAGAAAAAGGTTTACGAAACAATTGTCAATCTTAGTGTCACTAGTTGAATCATTGTTAATAAGAGTATAAATGGGTGCAACACATCCTTCATTACCTTGATCCCTAAGATTGTTAAAGTGGCAACACATCGCAACCATTCTTTCTAAATAAATCCTCCAGTATATTTTTTATTCACTACTACAAACAAGGTGTTTCATGTTGGTTCTAAGACCCATACATAAACGGTTCTAGAACATCTTTGTAGCCAACGTCGTTAAAAGCTAAGACCAACAACGTCAGTTATTGAACCGTCTTAGTTTCTAACAATTCAAAGACGATTTTGACAAAAAATTGTCTTAAAGTTCGTTTTTGAATTTTTTAAGGGCTTTTAAGATGGTTATTGGCTAAAAACTGTCTTAGAATGGCGCATTCTAAGATGATTTTTAGCCAATAAATGTCTTAGTAACTCTTTTAAAAAAAATTGACTGGCCTTCTAAGACAGTTATTGGCTAAAAACTGTCTTAGAACAGAGCATTTTAAGACGATTTTTAGCCAATAACAGTCTTAGAATCCCTTTAATAATTTTTTTACAGGCCTTCTAAGACTGTTAGATGGTTTGTGGGAAAACGTGTCACCTCCTTGTGGAGATGGAGTATAAGGCATATTGGGCGCTAAAGTTTCTCAATTTTGATGAATCATTGTCTGGGTAGAAAAGGAAGCTGCAGATGCTGGAACTGAGGAAATGAGGCTCAATGAATAAGTCCTTTAAAAATTATAAGCTGAAGATGAAAGCCTATCATGACAAGATGCTTGTGAATAAGAATTTTTAGCAAGGGCAACAAGTCCTCTTGTTCAACTCTCGCCTGAAGCTTTTTCCTGGCAAACTCAAATCAAAATGGTTTGAGCCATTTGTTATTGTAAAACCCCGTATGCATCCGGTGTATTATCAGTTTACTTAATCAGATTAACGCAGCTATAACTTAAAACCAATTAAGTAAAAACAACATAAGCGTTTTCAATAAAAAAAACATGATGTCATCGTTATTTCCTTTCAAAACCATATTTCTTGATTCATTATGTATGGAAAGTATCCAACTACCTGTTACGAATGCCAAGGCACCACAATGAGTCTTTTCGATCCAGATAACATAAAGAAAGGCAGATAACAATAATATCCAACAGATATATCGGGAGAAACATAAACCACATATATCAATATGGGTATAAACATATATACATCATCTCAACCTCCACTGTGGCGATACAAAAGAATAGGCACCCATTGTCATGATCTCACAAATCACATCCTCACACGAGAGCATACAATATGTACATCATCTGTACTTCACATCCACACAGGATCCAATATATGTGTACACACACATCTTCCCTCGCAAGGGTACAAAATACATCATAACATAAACAAAGTGAGCCACAATGCTCTCAAAATATTGCCAAGCAGCTACCCAGAGTCTGTCCTTATTAGGGCCTACTGCCCTGTGGCCTATCATCTCTGCCAAATGTATCACCTGCAAAATAATCTCCCACACACGGGATAAGATACAATCTCAGTAAGCTCAGGGTTCTTGGAGGCTTCTCCTCCTCCTTGGCTCACTTCCATGTTAACATATCATCAAAGGCATTATAACTCAGGCCTCCTAGCCCTCACAACAACACATAGCATTCTCTAGCTCTAATGTGTATCTGTGGAACTACGCCGCCAAAGATGCATCATCATCAGCATCAGGAGTCTGCGGTACTATGCCTGCCAAAGATGCATTGTCATCAGCATCGGGACTCTCAGTCCCCAGTGTGAGGCCGGAACTCACACCCGTGCCATCCCATTGGGAGCTACCCCTTTAAGCATGGATGCACGTATATGACACCTCCGAGAATAGGCTTCAACCTCGACGGTACCACCTATCTCTGGTGTTAAGGGATCATACAACCTTTACGTGAGCGAACCGACTAGGAGTTGCGCTTTGCTCCTAGGGAGGTCCATATCTATCTAACTGGCCAGAAGATCTATCCGAAAGGCAACAAAACACAAAGCACAAAACAAGCATACATATTATCATGAGGAAAGCTGTAACATCTAATTCAATGCATATGAATCATGTATGCAACCATCACTCCCTCGGAGTGTGGTGGAACTCAAGCAGTGGGAAACACTCCTAAGAACCATGAACTTACCTGGCAAAGCCGTGCTTTGCTATTCAATCCCTGAGCTGTGGTCTCCGCCACTAACACCCTCGGTGCCACCCCCTATACAAAGGCACACAAGCATGAATCAACAATCATCTTATCCGAACAAGGCATTTAATTATACCAAAACACACGGAAAACAAAATTTTCTGCATAAAACTATGCAGATTTTGTACCTAATTAGAAAAATCATAAATCCCTGTCGAAAGCTCCTAAAATCAAGGTAATTTAGAGGCATCTATATTTATCTCCTATCTTTCAAACAAAACTATTTTCATCCAATTTCATAAACCACAGCCTCTGTAACAATTAAAATACCAGAACTGTTATGCACTATATCAGTGCTGACAGCAACATATCAGTCCCACCAGTCATTTTCAAACGTCAGCCAACACCAGGATACTCATTCAAATGACCTGAGATTTTACAGGTATAAAGTACACATACACATATTTCTATTGCCACTAAAATCACTCAATTTGGATCATCCTAGATTGATATAAAATTTCTGAAAGATTTCTCTCTGCACCAGTAAAATCTGCTAAAAATAGAGTATAACAGCTTGTTATAACTTTGCACAATAAATTCTAGGAACCTCCAAAAATAGCACGAAAATTCCAGAACCTACTTAAATCTATTAGCTTTCAAATGACACCATTTTTAGATCATTTGGATACCGATAGCTCCTGTTATGCACAAAACATTAGGGCTGACCAGATCGGTGTTCTTTGTTGTCATGAACCTGCATGTGTGTTTCATGCATGGAACACCATTTCAACCTTAAATCAACTTCTACACACTCCAAATCATACTTTAAAACTGTCTCACCCTCCCAATACTCAATATTTATTAATCTCACTCCAAACCCTAACCCTAACCTTAAGAATCAGGGAGAAATAGGATGAGATTACCAACCTTAGAGTTCAATTGATCAAAATGGAAGGTGGACCAGCTCTCTATAGCTTCCAATTTTGGCCCAGCTGCTCCAAACGAGGTGGGCAGATCCTAGCTCCACTCTTTTTCTCAAATCACTCACAACCGAACTCAACAACACAAAAGCACAAGGAGAAGAGCTTTCTCTCTTGCTTGATTAGAGTTTTCAGCCACCAAACAAGTAGAAGTGGAGAGAAATAAGCTTGGGTGTGAAGGAGAAAATGAGAAAAGAAGGAAGAAGAAGAAGAAGAAGAGAATGAAGGAAATGTGGTCTGCCAGCTTTTTAACATGAGACAAGGGTGCATTAAGCAATTACTTATTCACACTCTTGCCTCTAACAAAGACCAAAATGCCTCTTCTTTCATTAATCCTTTTAATTATGCAAATATCACCGAAAATTACATTACTTATAATTAGTGATATTACATTCACCCCACCTTTTTAAGAATTTTGTCCTCAAAATCCCAGAACATACCTGTAAACAACTCGGGGTACAACTGCAGAAGCTCCTGCACCTGTTCCCAAGTTGCCTCCTCAGGTGTCTGTCCTTCCCACTGAACCTTGGCTATCAGGATTGTCCAACTCTGCATCTGCTTCTCTATCCTGTCAAGAATCCGCACTGGCTCAACCACATCTACTTCTCCCTAATCTGAATGGTGTCAGGCTCCACCACGTGTCACGGATCAGCCACAGATCTCCTCAACTGTGACACGTGGAAAATGTCATGTAGCCCTGAGAATTGGGGAGACAAAGCTAGCCTGTAGGCCACTGGTCCTACTTTCTGGAGAATCTGGTAAGGACCAATGAACCTAAGACTGAGCTTCCTCACGCCCAATGCCCGTCCAACACCTGTAATTGGAGACAGCCTCAAAAACACATGGTCGCCCTCATCAAACTGCAGCAGCCTATGTCTATGATCATAGTAGTTCTTCTGTCGACTCTGAGCTCTCAACAACTTATCCCTGATCAACCGGATCTGCTCAGAAGTCTCCTGAACCATCTCTAGTCCAAGAAGCTATCTATCTCCGACCTCGGTTCAACAAACAGGAGTCCTGCACCTCCGACCACACAATGCCTCATAGGGTGCCATGCCCAGACTAGCGTGGAAGCTATTATTATACGAGAACTCCACCAATGGTAGGTATCTATCCTACCTAGTTCCTGATAAGCGTTTGTCGTAGCGCTCCAAAACAATTTAACTACGCTAATTTTGTAGCACAGGATTAACCTAGGTCGACTCAGAGACACTATTAATTTAGTTCTAACTTCAACTCACTAATAACAGTAAGGGGAATTTTTATCGAACAGTTTATATGCGTTAAATAAAACTTGCAAAAACGTAAACTAAGATTAAAGACAAACGCAGAAACTAGCAGAATTGCAAAGAGGTAATGTAAAACAGATTAAAAGCATCAATCTAATTCACCACACAAGCTATTCGAATCATCATTGTTCTCAGAAATTTATACTATTATGAAAGTTCATTCAATCTCATTAGAAACAATTCAATCGACTTAACCCCTAAATTGATTGAAACCACAACCCTAACTGAAATATCATCCAATTAATCTGTGATTAATATTCAAAATTAGGAAATGAATCCATAACCTATTCCGCTTTCAATCCTAAACACATTCATAATCATAAAAACAGAATAGCAATTGAAGAAGAAAGTGAGCATTCAAACAGAATTCGAAATACCAAACCAGAACTCAAATTCTCCTTTTGCTTGGGTTGGATCATTGGATTGATTGAGTATTTGGCCTTCCATGATCATCATCAGTGAAAGCCCCATGGAATAATTGCATGAAAATGGAAGAACAACAAAACGAAAATGAAGAACAAGGAAGAACAGTTGAGAGAAAATAAGAGTAAGAGTTTTGATTCTAAAAACTTAAAAAGAGAATTGTAAAAATTGTTTTTGCTAATGTAATGTAATGTAATAAGTCTCTCCAATGTCACTAATATAAAGTGGCTAAGTCTGAAGGAAGGAATGGGCCATGAACAAACCCATCAATTCTAATTATTTACTATTTATAACCATAAAAATCAAATTCATAGCCCAAAATATAAGTGCAGTGATTCTAACTTCGAAGTCCAAAATGACCCTCCAAATGGCAGAATTAACCTTGGCTTATTTCTGACAAACTTGTAGATCTTTTCATTATCTTTCCAGGGACTACTAGAATGCTCCATTCAGAGTTCTATAGAGCTCTATAGGTCCATAACAAGGCAGATAGGTCAAGTGAGCATAAAATCCGAAAATACGCTACAATTAGCAATTAAGCCCACTTACTTGCCTAAGACAAAAACTGAATTAGAATGGGAAAATAAAAATCCAAGAGAAGTCAAATAAACTAAGAAAGATATAAAAACATTTAACTAAAGCACTCCATCGAAATACCCCACACTTAAACATTTGTACTCCTTGGCAAAACTAAAAGAAAGACTAAGAGAAAAATTCAAACTAAAGTAAGCCAAAAATTTAAAGAAAGGGTATGAACAAGGCACACATATTTTTCAATGGATCATAACAATGCACAAAAGTGAGAGAGATGAAAGATGGATGAATAATATTAAGGTAACAAACAATCCATGAAAACATGATCACAAAGTGCAAAGTGAAAAAGTAATCAAGTTTAGAATTAAGAATGCACCAAGGTGATAGAATTCTCTCAAAGGGTGACACTCAACCTCATATAATGTGTATGGCTTGTGCTTACATTCAAACACCACATGTAACTAGCACATCCAAGTATTGACAAGACTCTAATTCATTCAACTTGAAATACACATGCATCAAAAGATCAAAAGGACTTTATTAGCTTGTAATGAATAGCTTAGGTAAAGGTGGATAAGAAAAGGATATTTAGGCTAAAACATAAGAGAAAAGAGGGGTAATGGGGAGCAAGCCAACAAGATAAAAGAAGGGTAGAAACAATAAGATGAAATTTAAAAGAATTTACAAGGATGAAAATGAACCATAACAACTTTTATTGCATATTTCTTTTTCTTTGCTTATACACAATTTTTTTTCTTTTTTTTCTTTGAACTTTTGCTATTTGAACTCTTTCTTTTCTCTTTTTCTTTTCTTCTCTTTCAAATCAAAACAAAATACAAATACCCCACACTTGCTTGAAACTCACTCCCAAAACAATTCCAAAGCCCCTTTTCTCCCTAAAGCCAGGATAACATGGTTTTCCATTTTTTTAGTTTTTAATGAGCTAAACAAGAAAGAAAAGGCTAAAGGCTCAAAAAGGGTGACAATGGATATCAACACAAGGATAGGTTTATTTGGCTAGTGGCTAAAAGAAAGAAGGTCTAATGTGCAACAAGGAATGTCAAAAGAGGCAAGGCAAAACATAGAGTAATCTAGTATAAGGGTGAAATCACACATGAAAGAACATATTCACAAATGCTCAAAAACTCACAAGGCATAATTCCACCACACATGGTTCATCTTAAATTCTATTTCTCAAGCCTACTTATCACTTCAACAATTACAACAATGATTCACATCAAGTATGAAACATCTCAATCCTATGAAAAACTTGAAAAAAATGCCTAAATTCAATAAAAACAGCAACAAAACAGAAACAACAAATAGAAATAGACAACAAAAATATACAGACTCAAAAACTAAAACAGACAAACAGAATACAGACATACAAATAACATAAAATAGAAACCAACAGACAATGAAAAACAGACAACAACAAAATGTAAACAGAAAACAGAAAACAGAAAACAGAAAATAACCAGAGAAACAGATTTTTAGGATCATTCACCACCCACTTGAAATGCACATTGTCCTCAATGTAAGCATGCAAAGAAATGCAAACAAAGAGACAACAAATAAAAGAAGGGAAAAGGAAACTCCCAAAATGTCATTCACACAAAATTTGCAGGACCAAAAAGATGTGAAAATAATAGGAATACTTCACAACAACCAAGAGGGGGGTGAATTGGTTGAACCTTGGTATCTTAAAATCAAATTCAAATCAGAGTTTCAGAATCTTTATCACTTTTAAAACCAAGAAACATTTTACTCAATCAAATAGCTCAGTCCAAGAATCAATAGGTCAAAAATAAAAGTTGTTGAACAATGAATTTGATTCAAAGAGTTAAAGAGAATGAATATGATGAGAACAGAGATATAGAAATAAGAACACAAGCAATTTATATTGGTTCACTTCAAATCATGAAGATACATCAAGTTTCTTCTAATTCACACTGAATTAGAGTTTCACTATTATAAAATATTCTTACAAGCTTTTACAAGAACCTCCTCGTTATCAACCCTAGATAAAGAACAGAAATCCAAAACCCTATTAGACTTCTAAGGAGAAAGATCCAGAGAACACTACTCTGATCTTTAAGCTAGAGAACCCTTCTCTAGTCCCAAGCTTTAAGAAATCAATTACAATAGCCAAAAACAACAAAACTTGTAAACAAAATTACAACCAATGAGTTAAGGAAAGAAACAACCTGATGATCCAGTGAATGACATGCACATGAATGAACAATTCAGGTTGAAAGATGAAAAACAATCTTAGAACATCTTCTTCCTTAACCTTTGAAAGAAACTTCTTGCTTTAAAGAATCACTCAAAAACCCATGAATGTTTTAGTGAAAGCAAGAACTCATAAAACCCAAAAAAAATCACTTAGAACGTGTTTAGAAAGCTTGTGTAGGCTCAAAATACGAATTGATCAAGTTACAAAACTGTTGAATCAAAAGGAGTCACTTGAAGATGAACAAAGAATCAAGCTCAGATGTTTTGTGCTTTCAACATGCCTTGAAGCCTTGGAAATCAATTTGTGATTGTTGTAAAGGGAAGAAGCTATCTCTGATGATCCAGTGTGCATATCATTCATATCATTCACTTAGGATTGTTAGATTGTGTGTTAATACAAAAGCAATTGATAATTA
>PYAF01000872.1:114509-150919 GCA_007407185.1 Glycine tomentella
TGTTTGCTTATGTGCAAGATATCAAGCAAATCCCAAAGAGTCTCATCTTACTGCTGTCAAAAGGATCCTCAAATATCTCAAAGCTACACCTAAAGTTGGTCTTTGGTATCCTAAAGGTGCTTCTATCAATATTATTGGTTATTCTGACTCTGATTTTGCAGGTTGCAAATTAGATAGAAAAAGCACAAGTGGCACTTGTAATCTTTTAGGAAGTTCATTAATCTCATGGCACTGCAAGAAACAATCTTGTGTTGCATTGTCTACTACTGAAGTTGAATATATCTCAGCTGGAAGTTGTTGTGCACAAAGCTTGTGGCTAAAACAGCAAATGCAAGACTTTGGAGTTGAAATGAATGAAATTCCTCTGCTATGTGACAATATAAGTGCTATAAACATATCAAAGAATCCAATATGCATTCAAGGACAAAGCATATTGAGATCAGGCATCATTTCCTCAGGGATCAGGTTCAAAAAGGTAATATCAAGGTAGAGTTCATTGACACTAATAACCAACTTGCTGATATATTCACCAAACCATTACCAAGGGATAGATTTTATACACTTAGAAACATGCTAGGTATTCTTGATGAAAGTAACATATACTAGCCTGTTTGATATATGTTTTGTATGATAAATGAAAGCCAAGATGTCACATGTATGATTGAATCCTTGGAACTTTGCATCAAGCTGTTAAAAATGCTCTGTATCTGATAAACTTAGTGGAATAATCGATTACACCACGGGTTAATCGATTAAAATCATTAAAAAACCACATTCAATATGAAAGTTGTGCTCAAGTAATCGATTGCATTGATTAGGTAATCGATTATTCTTCATATTGTTAGAAATCAACTATCTCTGAAATAATCGATTACAAATCGGGATAATCGATTACATTGATCAAAATTCAATATATAATTGCATGTCTCACTGGAATAATCGATTACTGAAGACTTGTAATCAATTACTTTTAAGATTAGAAGTAAAAGTCTCACTGGAATAATCGATTACCACTCGGGATAATCGATTACTCATGTCCTGATACTTGTGTAATTCACAAAAGTTATCAAAATAATTGATTACTTTGAATAAGAATCGATTACATGTCATCTTCAACCTCTGTCTGAGTGCTCTGTAATCGATTACCATATGAAATAATCGATTACCATGTGTTAATTCAATGATTTATCTGCACTGGAATAATCGATTACATAACGAAATAATCGATTATTCATGCTGTTGAATAGCCATCTGATCAATCTAGGTTTAGCATCAGGCTTCTTCAACAGGTATTTCAAAGCTGCATGGTCAGTAAAGACCGTGATATGGAAGCAAAGCAAATAAGATCTAACTTTATCTAAAGCAAAAACAATAGCCAAAAGCTCATTCTCAGTGGTGGTGTAGTTAACTTGGGCTGCATCTAAAGTGCGTGAAGCATAAACAATGACATGGGAGAGTTTATCAACTCTCTGTGACAACACAGCCCCAAGTGCATAATTAGAGGCATCACACATGAACTCAAAGGGAAGCTCCCAATTTGGTGGCTGCATGATGGGAGAGGTAGTAAGCTTCTTCCTCAATCCCTCAAATGCCTCTTTGCAAGGCTGGTCAAATGTAAAGTCTACGTCCTTTTGGAGAAGCTTGGACAATGGCAATGCAATCTTACTAAAATCCTGAATGAATCTCCTATAAAAACCCGCATGTCCAAGAAAAGAACGTACTTCCCGCACAGAAGCGAGGTAAGGCAAAGAGGTAATTACATCAATCTTGGTCTTATCGTCCTCAAGACCTCTACTAGAGACCAAATGCCCTAAGACTATACCCTCATGCACCATAAAATGGCATTTCTCAAAGTTAAGAACAAGGTTAGTCTTAACACATCTGTCAAGCACTCTAGAGAGACTATCCAAACATGCATCAAAAGAGGAACCATAAACAGTGAAATCATCCATAAACACCTCCATGCAACTTTCTAATAAATCAGAAAAGATGCTTACCATGCACCTCTGGAAGGTGTCAGGTGCGTTGCATAGGCCAAAAGGCATCCGGGTGTAAGCAAATGTGCAAATGGACAAGTGAATGTGGTCTTATGTTGATCCTCTGGTGCAATAGATCTTGCTCTTAGACATACCTACAAAATTCAAATCAATTTATAGAGGAAGGTACCCAATTAAGATTGAGTCCATAGGGGTTAGTTATTCTCCTTTTCTTTGGTACCCAAATGCATTCTCCATTTGGCACATAGAATCTCCTAGCATAGAATTTATTAGATTTGTGTCCTTTCTTCATACAATAGCTACAAGTTACTATTTTTGATGCTCTTTCAAAATAAGTCATGTTTTTGAGACAGCTTTTTGATATTTCTGTTTTGGATGCACAAACTTGGTTTTTCCATAAGGTTTTTATCCATGTTTGTAACCCAATTAAGAAGTATCTCCAACATATTTTTGCACACTTAGCATGTCAGCCAAGTTGCATTTTCCTTTATAAAGCCTTTTCAAGAGATCAACCAAGTACTTATTTTCTAAAAGTACAACCATATGTTTTTCACCTTGACTTTTTTTGAACTCATCAAACTCTTTTTGCAAATCATTGTATTTGTCAACATTAGATGAAGAAGAAGCACATACACATCCATTCATTTTGTAACTTGAAACAAGTTTTTCATTTTCTTCTTTCATGTTACAAATCTCAGTTTGCAATTCTGCAATTTTTATGACATGCCATCTAGATTTCCTTTTAGCCTATTATTGGATTTTGCAAGCTTTTGAGCCTCATCATGCATTTCTTGAAAAGCATCAACAACTTGGTCAAATTCAGAACTTACCTCAGTTTCAGCACTTGAGGATTCATCATCTTCATTTATTGTGGAAGTTAGACACATATTTGCTTCTTTCTTTTCAGTTGATGATTCAGAAGTTGTTGACTCATTGTCTTCCCAAGCTATGTAGGCTATCTTAGGCTTTCCTTGTTTCTTTATCTTGCTTTCACCTTGTTGCTTTTTCAAAAAGATAGAGCATTCAGATTTAATGTGCTCAGACTTACCACATTCAAAGCAAGTGAAATTGTTGTCACTCCTTCTGTTGTTATTCTTTGTGAACTTTTTGTTCTTGTCTCTTCTCAAGAACTTGCTAAACTTTTTGACAATTAGATTCATGTTGTCCTCTTCATCTTCTTCCTTGAGTCTTCCATCTTTGAGGATGCAACTTTCAAGGCTATGCTTTTTTGTTTCTTTTCTGCATCTTCTGCATTTGTTAGTTGTGACATTTCAAGTTCATACTCAAGAAGCTTACCAAAAAGTGCAGTCATGGACATTTTGGATAGATCTTTTGATTCTTTGATTGTTGTCACCTTTGGTTGCCATGGTCTTATGAGACACTTCAAGATTTTGATGTTCAACTCTTCAGCATCAAAGATCTTTCCAAGACCAAGAAGATGATTAACTATGAGAGTGAATCTTGTTTAAAGCTGAGATATGCTTTCAGTGGTGTTCATCTTGAACATTTCATACTCATGGATTAAGGCATATTTTCTTGATCTTCTTACTTCGTCTGTACCTTCATGAGTTATCTCCAGCATTTCCTACATCTTTTTTGCACTTGTGCACCTAATAGTTCTAAAGAATTCATCAGAGGAAAGTGCAGAAGTAATCATATTCTTAGCTTTAAAATCATATTGAACAACTCTCTTTTCAACATCTGTCGTTTCATCCCATTCTTTGGGAATCATATCATTACCAATAGTTTTATAGGAATAACAGGACCTTTTCTATAGCATTCCAAGCACCTGGGTCATTTGATTGAATAATGATTTTCATTCTATTTTTCCAAAAAACTGAATTGTTTTCCTTCAAACATTGGAGGACGATTGAGGGAGACACCTTCTTTGAAGGTAATTTGTGTGGTATTCATTTTCTTTTAAAGAAAGATAGTGATCTTGAATAACACTCAAGAATTTGCTCTGATACCAATTGAAAACAATAGGAATACCCAAAATAACCAAGAGGGGGGTGAATTGGTTTGATCTTAGTATTTTAAAAAAATATTTATAAAATCAGAGTTAAAGGATTTTCATCACTTATAAACCAAGAATACTTTTAATCAATCAAATCACTCAACTCAAGAAATCAATAGCTCAAAACAGAACTTGTTGAGTAATGATAATGATACCAAGAATAAATGAATAAGATAACCGATAAAGATGAAGGAATAGAAAAGCAACTACAGAATTTATACTGGTTCACTTCTCAAAAGAAGCTACATCCAGTTTCTTCTAATCAACACTAGATTAGAGTTCTACTATTATAAATTCCAGTTCTTACAAGCTTTACAACAAACTCTCTTTATCAACACTAGATAAAGAATAGAAATCTAAAACCCTATTAGACTTCAAGTGAGCAAGAACCAGATAACACTATTCTGTTCTTCCCTAGAGAACACTACTCTAGCACAAGCTTCAAATAACCCCTTTACAATAGCACCAAATAACAAACATTACAAAAAAGGATTTACAACCAAAGATAATAGATAGAAACAACCTGATGATCCAGTGAATATGAATGCATGTGAGTTACCAATCAAAGTTGAATGCAGAAAAAGAATTTCAGAACATGCTCTCCATTACTCTTTTAAAATCTCCTGCCCAAGAAAACAATCAATACCCATGAAGATTAAAGAGTGGGACAAGAGCTTAGTTAACCCCGAAAATCACTTTCTAACTCTTAGAAGGCTTGTGTGTATTTAGAAAATTCGAAGTGTTCAAGTGTAGTTTCAAGCCAAGCATTCTTTCTATTTATAACAGCTTTTTGTGACAACCTGGGATCGATTACACATGTCAAATAATCGATTAAAATGACTTATGTAATCAATTAAATTGTCACTTAATTGATTAAAGTGTTCAAGGCTCCATTCTGGGTTTCACAACGAACAAAATAATCGATTAACCCAAGTTGTAATCGATTAAATCAGAAAAGTTTTATTTCAAAAACAACTTGTGTAATCGATTACATTTTATGGTAATCGATTAAAGCAGTGAAGCAAGCTTTTTTCAAATAACTTATGTAATCGATTACGAATAATGGTAATCGATTAACACAACAATGCATAATATTCATTTTACACTATGTAATCGATTACAAGATTGTGTAATCCATTAATATGTTCATCAAAGCTTTTCCAATTTTAAACACAAACCAAATAATCTATTAATCCGTTGTGTAATCGATTAAAACAGTGTAATTACATTTTTCCAAAAACATTACTCAATTAAATCCTTTTTCAAAGTGTGAGTAGCTTTGATAGTTTAATGAAAACATTTAAGCATGTTAATGATTATGTGCATGCAATACAAGGATCAAAAGATTCACCTCTCATACACTTCATTTAAATTACAATCTTCAAGGCATGTGAAAAGCTCAAAACATTCTTCTAAGTCATAGGCTTTATTCTTCTTGTTGCTCCCCTTATATCCAACATCAAGAACTAACTCTTGATACCAATTGAAAACAATATGAACACACACAATTAACCAAGAGGACGGTGAATTGGTTAAAACAAGGACTTTAAAATTTTCTTTGAAAACTTACAACGAATTAAAGATCGTATCACAAGTTTACCCTTGTTAAAACTGAAACTTTCAACCGATGAAGATTCACCCTTCACTTCAAGCAATAGTAGAAAATCTATCAGTTGACCTCAAAAGATTAACCACAAGATGAGAAAATTAAGACAGCAAGATGAGAATTAAGAGAACACCAAATCCATATTGGTTCACTCCTCAAAAGAGAAGCTACATCCAGTTTCTTCCAACCAAACCTTGGTTAGAGTTTCACTAAATCAAAATCTGTTCTTTACAAGCTTACAAGTGATCACCTTTATCAACCCTAGATAAAGAACTGAAATCTAAACCCCCTTCCGACTTCTAATGATCAAGAACTAGAGAACCCTTCTCTATTCTTCCCTCTAGAGAACACTACTCTAGAAAAGCTTTAAAGAATCTCTTTGATCTAAGAACTTACAAGAAACAAAGGTAAACAATCAAATCGCAACAAGAGTTTAAGAGAGATACAACCTCATGATCCTCAGAATATGAGTGAGTGAATTTTACCAAACAAACTCAGGTTGAATAAATGCAATTCTTGGAATCAGCTCTCTTTAAAAAAATCTTGTCAAATCTTGTTCAAACCAACATGATCAATGATGCATGAGTTCTAGGTTTTGAAACAAGAACAGTGCAACTTAGAATATCTTTTCTCAAAATGTGAGGGCTTTTAAAAGTGATTGTAAATTCGCAAAATCAAGTTTTGTCCAAAACAAAAGACCCAACAACTTTTTATAGAAAACAGATTTAACTACAAGTAATCAATTAAATTGTCCTTGTATTCGATTATTTTAACTAATGTAATCGATGAATATCCAAAATAATCGATTAAAGTGTTCTTAGCTCATTTTGGAAAAGATATATGAACAATTAAATCGATTAAATCATCTTGTAATCGATTATCACATATAGTCTCTGGTTTTAAACAAGCTAATGTAATCGGTTACGATTAGATGGTAATTGATTAACCAAGGGAGACATATCCTATGTTTTGTACTGTGTAATCGATTACCATTTCCTTGTAATCTATTAATTAGTTCTTCATGGCTTAAGTAATAGATTACCAATGCTGGTAATCGATTAAGTCAGTGCACAATGTGTTCCAAAATTTAACCATGAGATTTGCTTCTTTATGCAAACATGAAAACCTTTATGCTTTTCACAAATCATGTATGCATGCAAATGATCATGCTTATACAATGCAAAGGATCAACAGATGAGGCTCTTAAACAACTTAACAAATTACAAATGTCTTCAATTGTATGACATGTAAAAAGCTAAAATCTACTTAAGACACATGATGTCATCCTTGTGTTGATCCTCTTCCAGCTCCCCCTATATCTAATAGACTGTAATTCAACGTCAGAAAGCGACAATCTCGAAAACTTAAGCTGTTAAAACCTCTAAACAGTTTCACATTCAAATGCTCAATGTGAAAATATTGAATGTGGGGGTACCACACTGGAATGGATATGCATGGAACTTTAATCTTGGAATAATAGCAATTTAATTGTTAATAAAGCTCCAAAAAGAGCAATCAAACTCAAAGAAACTAGCCGATTTGATTATTTTCTTATCATACCATGGAGCGGAAGACATAAGGTCTGAAACACGCAAGTCAGAAGCATTTTCCCCGTAAGTTGTTCTTCTGATAAATATTTCTCTAGTCAGTGCTCAATTCATTAAAAACAACTTTTAAGAGTTAATGTTACAATTGAGAATCTTATTAGATACATAGCACTATATATATGTATAAAATAAATATGTTAAAGTCACTTACCTCAAGCATTATGTCATTCACCACATTTCTCAAGTGTAAAACCTACATAACACATGCATGGGAGAGCTTTATGGAGAAAGCCAATGATTTCACAATTTTGGACGTTAACAAAATTTGCTACTGGTATATATTTTAATCCACAATCATAGTTTAGAGGACAAGCAGAAGTAGCATAGATATATGCAATCTAGATTACATAAGGAACTTAACTATATAACTAGATTACACAAGAGAACTTACTAGTATAGCCACAACAATTATGAGAAGAGCAATACTTTGTATAGTCAAAAGCTTTTGGTAGGCCATTGAGTATATCTCCCACTTAAATAACAACTAGTAATATTAGTCAGTTTGTTAATTAAAAAAAGAACTCAGATGTTCACAAGATCAAGAATAAAATGGAGATTATCAGTAAGACTGTAACAGTGAGAATAAATAAAATGGTACAACAATACAACACTAGTGAAGTGCTAGTAGTTTTCACGTGGTACTTACAATAGAGATATTAAAAACTTCTCTAGGTACATTTCCAGCGGAGGAGGTCTACACACGTAGAAAAGGATTAGTCAAGTCAATTAAAAACTGTAGATAAGATAGTCAAGACACTTCTCTAGGTGAATTTGGGCTAACTTTTATTTAGCTAAATGAAGTGAAGGTGAGGGCTAGTTTGGTTGAATACGAAATTGACGACTTATCAACATTAGCAAAACAAAAAATGTAGCAAAATATGGACAAAGTCAATATGGTTACCTACAATGTTAGCCAGATTAGCAGAATTTAACTACTTTTAAGGTTAATTGAATGGGTAGAAGATCAATTCGGCTACATTCAATATTAGCTGAATGGAAGATTCAACTAACTTTAGTGTTAGTTAAAAGTGGATGAGGTCAATTCGACTATTTACAATGTTAGCCGAAATGTTAGCCAAATTGCATATTTCAGCTAACTTTAAGTATCATAAAATTACCTGAATTAAGTCAGATTTAATTTAATTAAGATGTGAGGATATTTTTCACAATTTTTTTATATTTAAATGGTATGTAGCGGTTAAAACTACTCAATGAAAGCACTCCCTAAAAAATAGCAAGTGGTTGCTATCTTCTTCAATGTTTGAAATAAATGATCAATTAATAGTAGTTATCAGAAGATAAATTTTCCTTGGAATTAATTCGCCAAAATCAACTTACAGAATTAGTTGAATCAGCGTAAAACTAGTCAAATGACCACCAAAGCTAGTTGTATCTTTTATCTCTTTACATTACAATTTTTCTTACTGCTTCTATTTACAAAGCTTTCATTTATCGTCCTTCGTTTATAGATTTTCACCTTTATTTTCACGCAAATTTTCTTCTTCTTCTTATTCTTCTTGTTTGATCATTATTTGAGATTGTGTTGAAGCAAGGTTGGTTGAAACATATTTCGACTGACTTTATACTTTTACACGACCACAAATTTGCACTCCCACTGGAACCAAATAGGTGAACATTTGCATTCTTGAAAAAACTTGAATGCCATGGAGTTCGTGCAGAAGAAGAGTGATTACTACAAATCAACTAAGGCGGTTACCTTGGGAATGCCTACGTTTATGGTGACTAAAACTACTTCTCAGCCAACATAGATCGACCATGCCTATATCTGTTACAGTACCTTCTGTTGTAGCATAAATTTCTGTGGAAGAACAACCATTGGTGACCTCGTTTATATGACAACAAATTTTTATGGAGATACATAATATTATATATCAGCTATCCAAACAGTTAGCGGATATTGTGAAACCCATGGTCCACAATGAGGTTCAACAGGCTATGGAGATAGAAAAGAGACAAGCGGGACAAGTTCAACTAATTTAGTCGAATTCAGTTCAGGCAAGACTGGTTCAACTAGTTCAAGCTGTTCAGTCGAATCTGAATCGACAAAGTCAACCAAATTCAGTTCAACTAATTCAACAGATTTCAGAACAGTTAGTATATATGCACACCTAAGAAAATGTAAGGTACCTAACCCTTATAACATTTGTGATTAAATAAGATATAGATTTTGTTTAAATATCATTTGTTTTTATTTTCATTTGTAAAAACCAAGCTGATAATGGTCATCATGAAGGAGTTGTTAATCTCCTAAGTTGATCATTTTTTTATTACAGGGTGTTGTTGCTTCACGTTTTGGAATGCATGATGCAGAAGGCAAACCAATATTGTTTTCCTCGTGCAGAGACAATTCCGTTTATATGTATGAATTGCCATCGCAAGTAAACCTAAATTTACATCCACGTATTTTTTGTTACTTTACATCCATTGTAATATTTTTTTTTGTTGCATCCCTCATCATTTTTTTAACAGATTTACAAAGAGGGGGTCGTCTATTTGCTAAGAAAGATGTGACATCAATTGAGTTAGGTCCTGGTGGGCTCTTCTTTTCTGGAGACGGGACTGGTTTGCTGATGGTGTGGAAATGGCTGGAGATACTCAAGGTGGCATCATCCTCTTGACATGTGTTCCCTTTTGATGTTCAAGTTGTATTATCCATCTGCCTCCTCTTGAGGCAGTTGGCGATAAGAATGAATTTATTTTTCTGTGGACAGTAAACAAAATGCACTATAATAACAATTGTATAGAAAAAACAATTTCATTCTTTTATAATCTTACTCGCAGATGTAATCCTCTTCTGCTTTTATAAATATATTATATTGTAAGTAAAATGGATTGTAATGAAGTCCGATTCTCACCACCATATTATCATGTTCATCCAATAACTACATTTTAGACCAACAATAACGATTCTTGTGCCCTAATGGGGTAATTTTTAAAAAAAAAATAACATAATGAGTATATTTTTAAAATTTTACGAAAATGGATAAATCATATTTCACTATTAAAAAAAATCGTGCTTCAAAGCATGATTTTATTTTTCAGAAAATTATACTAAACTTGTATGCACATACAATTTCAGTTTTTAAATTATTATTATTATTATTATTAAAAGTTGAAATGGTATATGCACATAGGATTTCAACATGTTTACCCAAATTTTAAAAAAATAGAATAAAAAAATCTAGCGTTTCCTCTTTAAAATGATTTTGTTTGCTAGTAATTATATTTTTGGTTACTAAAAAGATAAAAATAGAAATATATGTGTCTTTATAATATTTTATATTTGGGGCAAAAAGATATCCCATGATTTTTTGAATAACAAAAATTAGAAATTTTGTCTTATCCTCATTGCATGATTTGTAATGTTCCCTAATCTTTTTTTCAAATCAAACATAGAACAAAGTATTTATCTTGTCAAATACCACAATTTTTAATGAATTATGTCCTCATCGACTTGATTCACGAATTTTAATGAATCAAATGAACCCTAAGAAGAAAAAAAATCCCACTCAAAGGTATGCCATATTCCTCTATTAACAAAAGTAAATTAGGTAGTTATTCATGACAATAATACATACAAGCTTGATGGCCATATCGTTTTGGTCTTTTTTTAAAAAATTATCTAAACAGTAATATTTCTACTGGAGCATTGAAAAAGGATCAAAACCATACATTTTAAAAACATAAAGGATCAGAATGAAATTTTTAAAACTTAATATACTAAAGTCAAACAATTGTGACACATAATAGACCAAAAGTGACATTAAGTCTTTAATATAAGCATGTTTTAATGTTTTTATCTTGTGCTTTTGTAGTAATTTATCTAACCTTGTACCTATATGTAACTAATTTTATAAAACATAAAACAATAAATTAAAATCATAATTGTCAAGGGGGTTAAGCTTAATTGATTAAACAGAATGTGAGTTATTGTAAACTCTTTGACACTATCTTTATTTCCTATGGATAAAAAAAAAAAATAAAGACTATGCTTGATAAAACTAACTTGAAAGCTTAAAGCTTATATAAGCTAATTAGTATAATTGAAAGGGTTTGATAAAATTAACTGATAAATGTCAAATGACGTAAAAAGGTGTAGGATATAATTAACAAAAAGAAGAGTTTTTGTTTTTACGAATTGAATCGATAAAATAAAAATCATGCAAGGAAACAAATTAGATCATATAATTTTAATAATTCAACAGATAATTATAAAGTTAATATGATTCAAATAATTTATAATCTTAAGGAAGGTCTAGTGATGACAATTGAAGAATTGCCTATTGTGGGTTGTGTGTGTAAGAACCTAAAATTAGATACAAGGATTTTTTCATATAGCGAACAAAAAAATAAGAGGGCTTTTAAATTGAATAAATGGGTAAAATGAACTTTTAAATAAAATAATAAGGATAAAATTGAGAAGAAGAAAAAAAGGTTAGTAGCTTATAAACTAGCTTATTTTCTATTAGTTACTTCAATTAGCTCATCAAAATAAGTTGCTTGAAGTATCTTATGGAAAATAAACTGCTAAAATAAGTTCATGCACCAAACAAACTTATTTTATTCAAAGGAGTTTATAAGCTCCTCAATTACTTTTAAAATATAGCCAAAATCATAATCTCAATTTTCCTCCTCACATCACTCTAACCCATCATTCCAAAT
This sequence comes from Glycine tomentella, assembly GCA_007407185.1. Taxonomy (NCBI): domain Eukaryota; kingdom Viridiplantae; phylum Streptophyta; class Magnoliopsida; order Fabales; family Fabaceae; genus Glycine; species Glycine tomentella. Next base: position 126,420 of record PYAF01000872.1, read on the forward strand.
AAATTTATTTGTAGGAATTAAACACAATACCAAAGAGTTTCTAAATTAACCAACTGAGCTAAACATCCATCATTCTAAATTAACATAGGAAGAATTAGTTGGGTGAGTGTTTTAATTTAGGCTTTTACATTTTAATTAAAGTCACCTGATTTAAGAAATCTTTATTATATTTTTTTTTTTTACAGAATTTAAGCAATCTCGTTAGGAATTTGTTTCCTTCTCATATTTCTCTCCATTGTGACATAGGCATACCATATTCGTCAATCCCTACAGCCAAGCTTAATGTTCACACAACCCACCACCACAAACCTCAGCATTGTCACCTGCTCATACCAAAGCAGAGAATCTGTAAACAAATGAAAGCTCTTGCTTCAAACTCATGAAAACCAAGGAAGTTTTCTACTTTATCCTAGTCTTGCCCACGATCAGTACAACTGTTGCACTTTCAAACAAATAAACACAAAGGCATGGCGGAAAAAACAAAATCCATTCAACTCAAAAATAAGCTATTAGTAATCTCATGACACAACTAATATAAATCCTAATATACCCAAGCTGTGCTGCAAAACTGCACCTAACTACCTATAATAGTATAATGTATTATTTAACAATACACAAATAAACCCATAGACAATGAGGAAAAAACGAAATCCATTCTTCCATATCTCAAATAAAGTATTATGAATATCATGACACAACTAATATAATAAATCTTAGTATATCCAACCTGTGCTGCAAAAGTGCACCTAACTACCTACAAGGAGGTTAAATCTATTACTTAGCAATACATAAGTAGTAGAGTTGCAAAACAGAGTAGTTGTTAATTAACAAGTTGCTATTATTGTTCTCAAAAGAACCTAAATAAGAGCCATCAAAAGGGGAAAAAAATCTCTTTTACCGAAGGTGCCTTGGAATGAAGAGAATAACTGTTGATATATTAATACCCCTTCTTTTTTTTATAAGCTAAAATTAACATTAATTAATAAAGGAAAAATAGACTTGACTTGAGCCACAAGATATGCCAAGTCCCACAAAAGTGTTTGTTACAAACAAACAAAAATACCCGTACTAGTAGCACTAAACCGTTGCTACCCAAATACATATCCATCTAAAGCACAATTGACCCCCAATGAGAATGACAGAGTAACCCATGACATAACCAACCACAAAGCACCTTGTTATCAGTGACATCATAACCCAATAAGGCAATCACCTTGCTAAGAAAACTGGGCCAATGTCGAATATGGTATCACAGAAGACCAAATAATCATAGCACTGCAGCCTTATCTCAATACTTAAGCTGCATTGGGTATGGCTAGCATTTTACAGATTAAGAGGAGGATACATACCAAGCAGAAACCAACCATTGTAATTACATAAATTGTACTAAATTCAGTGTGGAGAGTCATGAAGTAGCAGCTAATACCTAATTGTACATACTGATGTATTAAGAACACTCTTACCCCAACCAATTTTCAGAAGCTAATTCATCACAATGCATTTGGATGGCAACATTGAGAAATATAACTTGAAGGGCTCATGCAGCAATCAGAAAACTGTCAACACTAGTATATCAAACAAACTAATCAAGCCAAAGGTACCCCTCATATAATATCTTGTTACACATCTGTCAGATTGACCAGTTTACAGTATGCAAAACAAAGTGAAAATAGTTTCTTAACCTTTTTATATTCCATGCAATAAGGCATAAGCTACCATCTTGTAGATAATGAACAATTCCATTATGTGGTGGTGGAACAACAGAAACATCAAGTCAAAGCTGATAAGATTTCGAGGGAAAAAAAAGTGATATGAATTCTCAATCTTTCTTCCTTCCATCCCTCTGCATACCATGATGTGCTTGAAGCTGCAGTTGCAGATCTACAATTTAAAAAAAGAACCTTGTTTTACCCACCAAAACAATCCCTAACACAATTCAGAAAAACAATTTAATTAGATCATACATTAAAAGGTAAAAACATAGAAAGGCAAGATTGAAGAGCAACTAAAACTTTAATAGTGAGATGTTAAATTGGAAGGATTCAGCATATACACAGCTGATATGGATCTATTTTAATTTTTTTGTAAACGTAACTTCAACTTTAAGCAAGTGGGTGGAAGCATACAAGGACAAGAATCCAAAAGATAGTGGCCAAGAGAAATCCAATCCACAAACAAACTATATAAATGAAGACATTAGCGAAGCGGCTCAGTAAAATAATCAAGGAATATGATAAATAACAGCAATAACCTTCCAAAAAGTGCAATTAAACATAAATTCAAGGTTCTGAAACCACTTACTTAATCTAACATAAATTCATATAACCAAATGCAGGGTAGCTTAATTTCAATATGGCAATACCAAGCTTTGAACATAATCATGAGACGCAAAGTGTGCGTAGTTGAGATCTTCCTTGAAATCGTCATACCAATCTATTCGATTGTCTCTCTTATTACACAGAATAAACTTATGAGAATCATAGTTTGCCAGCAACACGACATCCTCATTCTCCGACATGCACAAGATGGCCAGACAGTCATCAATATGGTCATAAACATAAAGTTGCTCACAACTTATGTTCAGCAATTGAGTCCATGAATTCTCAACTCCAAACTCCGTCATTATCCAAACAACAAAACACTTTCTCTGGTCAAGATGGTCTAGATGAGAAAGACACAGGCAACCATTCAAAACCACAAGTTGAGGGCCATAGGAAGGGACTTCTGAAAGACAATCAGGCATTGGCAAATAACTGTAAGTTTCATTCTTTAGATCATATGAAAAAATTACTAACTCATTGATAGTAACATTTTCCCATAGACAACTAGATTTCACTTTGGGACGTGCTAACCAATTAAGAGTGCCACTCACATATTCTCCTTCTACACTCAAAATGGGCAAAGAAGGACAAGTTAAAGTGTTTCTTCTCCAGCTAGTGTCACCCAAGCAGTGAACCCTAACATCCATTTTCTGAGGTTTATTATCCAGAACAACTACCTGGTAAGTGTCACTCCAGCAATCATACCCAAACCCAAACCTATAGAAATAGGGGTATCCGTAATCATTGATACGGATACGGAGACGTATACGTGATGAATCTCCGGACATTATGATCCTTGTGGCTGGGTTCCAAAATCCGAACCGGTAATCATTAAAACCATTTCTGGTGAAACTATCGTGTAAGCAAACCAAGCCATTGCAGACACCCAAGACATGGAGGTTGAATGGGTGTTGGTGGCGGCAACTATCAAGAGCGGATAGTGGGTTCTCTAGTAAACCGTTTATGGAGTAGGGTGCGGCGAAATTAACGGACCCGCCAACGTAATCATCGTTGTTATGCTCCACGTATTCTATGAACGATAATAGGGTGTGAGTGTTTTTGGAAGACCTTTGAAGATGCAGTTTAACGAATGTAGGATCGAAGACGAGGGAGCGTAACCATTTGGAAACGCGCCTGAATCGCATGAGATCCTTCACCGGAACCCTTGTCAGAATTTCCTCAAGGAGCTCATCAGGGAGAACTGGACAAGACATCATCTTTTGTGAGGTTAATTAAAAACGTAAAAGACTAACCCCTCCTCCTGTATAAGTTCCTTTGTTGAGATACTGAGTTAGTAAACAAAATGAACTAATTTTGAGAACCCAAGAGATGAGTAAGAGAACCTAAATTGAAGTGGAAGCAGTCGAGGAGGGGAGTGCGTGACTTTGGCAAAATTAGGGGTCAGTCCATCCAAAAATGGATAGGATTGGTCCAACTCACTAAAAAATCGATCGAATTGAGTTGATGTACTTTACAAAATGGATTGAAAATATTAGTTCGTCTCATTTTAAAGTGGGTTAGTGAACCAGCGAACCAGTCCACTTAAAAAATAAAAAAAAATTAAAATAGGTAAAAAAATTATTTAAAAAATTCAAATGTAATTATTTATACTAAAAATTAATAATGTACTAACTTAATCCTATAAAAATTATTTTTAATATAAAATGCATGCCTAATAGAAGCAAAAGCAAGTAGGGAATACATGTCTAATAATGGTTTTTAATTAGTTCCTAAGTCTTAACAAATTCTTAGAAATTTGTTTCACAATGATGCACACAATCAAACATATTTGTACATGTAGTATAGCTCATTATTAGGCTCCAAATAAAAATATATTAGGGTTAAAGATTCAAAATCATTCACTCCTTCTTAGTCACTCTCCCTCTAAGCCACTCATTTAATTAGCTATTAAATATTTTATTATTTTTTTATTGGTGGGCTGCTGGCCCGGCCCTGACCCACATTTTTGTGGGCTGGGGTTGATCCGGCCCATTTATTAAATGTGGGCTCAAAATCTCAATTCGGCTCGCATTTTTTGTGGGCCAAACCGGCCGGTCCGCCGAGTCAGGCCCATTTTGCCATATCCCGAGGGAAAATGGTTGCAAATTGCAATACACACGTTAACAATGTCAATATTCCCTCAAATATGATTTTGAGTAAATTACACTTACACCCTTTGTATTTTGCTCAAATTTCATCCAATATTTCTCCTTTTTTACACATTACTTTTACCCTCTTTATTAATGTTGTTAACTAAAGTCAATTAAAAAATGTGAGCAGACAAAATTGTCCTTACATTGTAACTGTAAAACTCAAATTATCTCCTCCTAAATAGTTTCAAAATTTAGGATTCGCATGTCATTTCTCTTCACCATGCGCAAGTATCGTTCATCTTCCTCTTGTTGACAAATTCTTCTTCAGCATATAGGGGGTGCAAGTTCCTCTATCTCTCATGACGTTCACATCCCATTCCTCTTCACCGTTCGCAAGTTTTTCACTGTTCTTGTTCCAATTCGCGAATTCTCCATTGTTCATTTTCTTGTTCGCGAGTTATTCACTGTTCCTCTTCCAGTTCGTGACGTTCATGAGCACCTCCGTATGTCTTCCTCTTCGACATTCACGAGCACTCTGTTTCTCTTCTTGTTCCACGATTTTTGTTCACGCTAGGGTTATGCTTGTGAATGACCACTAGACCTTGTATATAAGTTTACTTTTTAAGATTATTTATTTAATTTTGATTGTTTATTCACCTTTCTCTCATGACGTTCACGTCTCATTCCTCTTCATTGTTCACAAGTTTTTCACTGTTCTTGTTCCAATTCGTGAATTCTCCATTGTTCATTTTCTCATTAGCGAGTTCTTCACTATTCCTCTTCTAGTTCGTGACATTTATGAGCGCCTCCGTATGTCTTCCTCTTCGACATTCACGAGCGCTCTGTTTCTCTTCTTGTTCCACGATTTTTGTTCACGCTAGGGTTATGCTTGAAGTGACCACTACACCTTGTATATAAGTTTACTTTTTAAGATTAATTATTTAATTTTAATTGTTTATTATTGTCTATTTCTGTATGGAGTTTCAATGGGGGATTTGTTTGGGACCACGTATGATTTTTAAAATCATTTGTTTATTATTGTTGATTAAAATAGTGTTGATGTTTGGGATCACATGAAACACAATGGATGAACTAAAAATCATTTATTTATTATTATTGATTAAAATAGTGTTGATGTTTGGGACCACAGGAATACAATGAATGAACTAGAATACATGACTGTGTGAACAACCTTACTAATGATTTAGACTTGTCACCATGTCACCCTTTTATTTTGTGATTTTGTTCTACTGTTAGTTGTAAAATTCGTCCCTTTAAGACTGATCATGATGTGCTGAAAATGTTTGTTGAGAATAAAAATTCAATTCATATGTATGTTAGTAGAACAAAGGACAAGAGGAAGAGTATCAACATTGCGTACCAATAAAGTGGGTTCAATTCTAACAAAAAGTTGGGTTTACGTCCAATTGCAGAAAAAACAAAAAAGAAATAAGAGTCTTAAAATATTTGCAGGTTGAGAGGAAGAAGATGAGGATATTTTAGACATAAAAATTCATTAAAAATTATGTGACCAACATGTGCCTAATTTCTCTTAGATTATTAAACGGTTTTTAGGAAGGAAGGGATCTAGGTGTAATGTGAGTAGGGGTGGAAATGGATCAGGCTGCCTATCAGGGACCTTTGGCCTGACCTATTTAAAGCCTGACCTAGCCTAGCTTGCTTATTATAAAGGCCAGATTAAAACTTTTTGAAAAGTCTGTTTAAATAAAAAGGTCGGACTCAAGCTTTAAAAAAGCTTGTTAGGCCTATTAGACTGGCCTATTTAATATATATATATATATATATTAAAACTTAAAAATAATATATTTATTTTTAAAAAAAAAGTTCTTATTATGAAGGTGGATGATCAATCACTATAAAAAATCACCTTGAAAATCTCATAAATGATTAAGAGAAACATATCTATAACTTATATGATCATATTTGATAATCTATAAAAAAAAACATATTTATTATATTATTTTTTATTTTTAATTATTTATTTTTATTTAATCAAACTTTGTATACAGGCTTCCAGGCCAGACCTTTATGCAGGTCAGACTCAAGCCTTAATAACTTATTTTTAACGGATAACAAGTCAGACTTATATTTAATGATAGTGATGTGGACCAGGCTCAGGCCTATCAAAGCCTGGCTTGGCCTGACCTATTTCCACCTCTTATATGAGTTAAACAATTAAGAAATTTTTTTGTAGAATGTAATAAAGAAGGAGAATCAAATAAAATTTGAAAAAAAAATATAAAGTACGAGTATAATTTATTTAATAACTTTTATTTCTACCCAAGAACCAAACAGAATGTTTATCCTAATTTAGTGCCTAAATCTAAATTGAATAATAATACACAAATATCCTTTAATTTTAAACAACCCACGTTCCTACTTTCGCCGCATTTCATCTTAGTTAGGTGAATGATCATATTTTTCCTTACATTTTCTTTTTTGCTGAACATATTTTTCCTTACATGTATGACTTCCTGCCTTTGCAAGATTTGTAATAATTTTAAAAAAAGATTAAATATATTTTAGATCCTTCATGAATTAATGATTTTTGTTATAAGTCCCTATTAATTTTTTTTCTGTCTCTAATATATTAAAAAAATTTCTTTGGATTTGTGTTTACTACCGACGTGTCCGTTAAATATTTTACGTGAACACTTTGACGACGACATGTGTTAAAGAATTAAAAAAATTAAAAGGCTAAAATATGTTTAAATTCATAATAAATTTTGTTTTGAGTCGTTATGATCACATATATTGATTTGGTCATGCATAAGCAATTAGTATGAATACTTCCTCCTACTATATGGAATTATGGATACTAGACATTTTAATTAAGCGAAACTGATAAATGAATTCATGGTAAACTAAGATAACCAGGAAATTCGTAAAGAGTATACAGTATTTGAATTCTCATTTCAACAAGCTCTTCAAAGTAATGTTTCATTATTTATGCCACTCTTCCTATCTAGGTACCCCATAGATAGTGGTGGTTTTGAAAAGCTTTAATTAAGCGAAACTGATAAATGAATGCATGGTAAAATAAGATTACCAGGAAATTCATAAAGAGTATACAATATTTGAATTCTCATTTCAACAAGCTCTTCAAAGTAATGTTTGCATATGAAAACATTTAAAAGAAAAAAGAAATATCAGAACGCTGAAAAGTTATCTATAGTAGTGGTGGTTTTGAAACCTTACCAAGCTACATTTTATGGAAGAAACAAAGCGTCCCTAATTTAGCAGAGGAATTCCATGCAAGAGTCCCTTCACGAGGCATTGCATCAAAGAGACAAAACCCTTCACTGACATCTTATTAAACAAATAATTTGCATCGTTAATACTCCCACATTTCAAGGATTGCATTATTCAAAATTAAGATTCATGTCCTCAGCAAACCCATTTTTTTCAATATGTGAACAGATCCACAACTTCCAAATTCCAAATCTAACTTCATGGCACAAGCTAAAAGAACACTCACCATAGTGATAACATTAGGTTTCACTTTTACGTCTTTTTTGTCTCGTTTTCTTGAAACAAAAGCAATGCCTTCTCTGGAAAGCACCCATATGCAAAGTCATTGATCATAGCATTCTATGAAACAATGTCTTTTCTTAGCATGTTGAAAACTCTATGAAACAAATCTGATGCCCCACTTGAACCATTGAAACTTATTAGTGAATTAAGTATGAACAATAAGGCATTACAATACTTTGCAATTTGGCCTAACAATGATGGTGTTGAAAGTACAGAGCACCTGAGACAGATCATAGATCCTTAGAGGGGTGGAGTTTGAGGTTAAGGAGCATGAGAACCTTCCAACGAAATCAACAGAGAATGGTGATGGTTCCAGTGGAAGCTGAAGAAAATTTACTAATTCCATGTTAGCGAACTGAACAAGGATGAGGAACTCAAATACAGTGATGGCTGAGGTCAAAGAAGTGTGGAGAGTAAGATGGAAAAACAAATTGACAATGAGATGTTGTTGAACATTGTATGGTAGAAAACACTCACCACAATTTCAGTCTATTGGAGCACTAAACCCCTGCCACCTGAATACATACCCAACTAAAGCACAACTGACCCCGAATAGTTACATGAGAATGCATTGAACACAAAAAGAGACAATACTGGAAGGTGTCAAAATGACAGAGTGACGAACCACAGCTCGTCATGCTATCAGTCGCTTCATAACCCAATTAGGAATTACACATAAGGCAACTAACTTGCTAAGAAAACCAGGCCAATATCGAATCTAGAATCACATAAGGCATGGTTACCAACAGCGCCGCAGCCGTATCTCAATATTAAACCATGTAGCCCCATTTTACAGATTAAGTGCAGAACATACACCAAGCAACAACCAACCATTATAATTACTTGCATCATACTAAATTCGAGGTGGAAAGTCATGAAGTAGCAACCAATTATACATACTCATGTATTAAGAACATTCTTATCCCAGCCATAGCCAACTTCCAAAAGCTAATTCATCACAGCGCACTTGGCTGGCAGCATTCAGAAATACAACTTAAAGGGCTCATGCACCAGAAATACAAATCAGGGTTCCTAACACAACCTATAGTTTTGGAAGTTTTAAAGAGGCAAAAAATAGTTTAGAATGAAAAAGAAGTTGCTGTCCTTCAACAGGTTATATCATTTTCCAAACCAAGAGAAGTTAAAAAGATTAAAGCAAACCTTATGCTCGTTTCTTCTTGCGGTTCATTACATTAGTCAGTTCCTCCATTGAGTATTCTATCTTCATCCACCTTATGCTCATTTTCCATTTGTTATTTAGTGGCAGGATCAAGCTGTTGAGTTGGTAAAAGAGCCCCATATTACTGGGACGGATCCACCTGGGGTGTGGGGGAAATTGCCCCCACTAGCTTTTTTTTTTTTACTTATATATGTGTAATAAAAAAAGGTATTCCTATAAAAAAAACATATTGTTCCTATAAGATAGTTTTTTTAAAATATAAGAAATAAAAAAGAGAATTTAATTGATACTAATTTTAATATTTTATCCTTTTATTTTTTAGATTTAATTACTATTTTGGTCCTCTAATTATTTTTTAGGTTCAATTTGGTCCATTTAGTTTAAAAGGTTCAATTAGGTTCTTTATTTTTTAAAATGAGTTCAATTTGGTCTCTTTTTGCTTCCGTCATCTTCGAATATTTTCAAAAATGAGACCAAATTGAACCCATTTTTAAAAATAAAGACCTAATTATAAATTTTAAAAATAAAGAAATTATGTTGAACCTAATATATAAAAATAAAATGAATAAATTGAACTTAAAAAGTTAAAGGGAGAAAATAATAACATAAATTTTAATGCTCCAAATAGACATCCAAAAGAGCACAACGATTCATTTACTAACTTACACTGCACGTTTTCATTTGGGTGATTTCATCTCAATTTCCAAACAGAGCAAGAAAGGGATAAAAAAGTTTGTCATTTAAGATGTTTCTCAGCAATTAATTTTGTGAAGAATAGAATGTGCAATCACATGGGAGAAGATGAATGATCGAATGATTATTTTCTTACATACATAGAGATTATATATATATATATATATATATAACAATAAAACAATCATAGAGCATTTTCAATGAAAATGCATAAATGACAATTTTAATTTGTATAAGCTTAAGTATTTTGAATTATTCGTTTGTCATGATATTATATATTTTGTAAAACTTGTCATATTTTTCTTTGGTAAAATCCATAAGAAATAATTACATTATTAGAACATAATTAGGTTGAAGGAAAATGAGATGATTACTTGGTTACAAAGATGCCCTTGGGGTCAATGAAGTGAGTGGCCAACTTGACAGCATTGATGACAGGTGTGTTTTGGCTCATGGCTTCCAGAGCCAGGCAGGCATCACTGAACATGCTCAGGTTCAGGAGTCACAGAAGGAGCTTCTCAAGCTCTTGACACCATAATAGATTTCTAAATATTCAGAGAATATGAACATAGAACAAAGACTTTAATTAACCAATGAGATATTCAGTGAAGTACATAATTATAGACATACTGAGAAAAGTGTTGAAGAAGCTAATAACAGACTGTCATAACTAACTGAGATACAGTTACAGAGAAAGAAAATGCCTAATACAGGGGCTAGAATAATAGTGTGCACTACAATAACTTGTATACACTAACAGTTCATGAGCTTGTTGATGCAGTTGGGCTTGGTGATGTCTTCCTCAATGACCATGGCACCATAAATGGGAGCAATGGGGGTCAGGTTGATGCTTATCACAAGGTGAGTGACAGGGACCCGCTAGACAACCACATGCATCCACCTGCGAATTCCAGGACAGGCCGGGCAGGAATTGGGACATGGAATTCGGCTGTACCTGTAACAGTGCTCTTTCGCCAAGTGGTAGTACTTGTCCAAACCAAAATGATGGCTGAAGACTGGAAACACCATTGACAAACGAACATGTTGTTTCTGTTTCTCGAATTTTTGAACCCCCCCCCCCCCCCCCCTCTCTCTCTCCCCAGTACAAGTAGCATGATCTACACAAGGGATAGGAAAAATCTGTCATATCACACTAATCTATTTTTTAAGTGGCAGCACATCTGAACCATTCTCTCTACAGAAATCCTATACCAACTTTGTCATATCTATTTTTCCTTTCAACAAAACCAGATTGTGCAACAAATGCATTTAAAGCGAACTCAGAAATATGCTGGTTTCTAAACACAAATAGAACTTGAAACTTTTCGTAATATTACTTGAGTAGAATGTAAACTTCCAGTAGCTAACATATCCAGTGATTTTATAGGCAGTCAAGTACATTGACAAACTTGATCTTAAAATAGTTCTTGTAAGCATCACAAGATGAGTGTTAATTGTGATATGTGCCACTGATTCATATAAGCTCCAAGGAAAATAAACTGGGTATACCTGTAGATATTTGTGAAAATGTGTAGTTAACTGGTGATAACAACAATAGAATCTGCAACATGCACCTTACAAGATGTTCAAAGTACTGAGGCCAATTTGTGTTCATTTTAAATATAAAGTTTATTACTAACTATTTTGTAAACTTCAACTTTGCATGTGTGAAGAAGCAAAGAAGGACTAGAATCCCAAAAGATAGTGACCAAGACAAATCCAATCCACAAAAAAACTGTATAAATGATGACATTAATCAAGTGTCTCAGTAAATTAGTTAAGGAATACAAAGATTACTCCAATATCTTTCCAAAAGATGCAACTAAACACTCTAATTAATATACATATTTCATAATGCATATTATCTTTTTTAAACCACTTACATAATCTAACATAAATTCATATAAGCAAATACAAAAAAAAAACCAAAAAAAAAAACATATAAGCAAATGCAGGGTAGCTTAATTTCAATATGGCAAAACCAAGCTTTGAACATAATTATAAGACAAAAAGCACCCATAGTTGAAACCTTCACCGTCTTTGAAAATGAAATGATAACACCACTCTATTATATTGTCTCTCTTATTATACAGAATAAATTCCACAGAATTATAGTTTGCCAGCAACATGAAATCATCATTTTTAGACGTGCACAAGACCACGGGAAGGGGCGGAACAATGTAGTCATGAATATGAAATTGCTCGTAACTTATGTTCAGCAACTGAGTCCAAGAATTTTCAACTCCAAACTCCCTCATTAGCCAAAACAACAAAATGATTTCTCCTGCCATGATGAGAAAGACAAAGACAACCCTTCAAAACCTCAAGTATTATTACATCAGGAGGGTTTTCAGAAAGAGCATTAGGCATTGACAAATAACTGCAAGTCTTATCGTTTAGATCATACGATAAAATTACTAACTCGTCCATAATAACACTTTCCCATTCATAACTAGATTTCAAGTTGGGAAGTGCTAACCAGTTAACAGAGCAACTCACCGACGCTCCATCTACACTCAAACTCCGAAAAGAATGACAAGTTAAAGTATTTCTCCAGCAAGTGTCACCCAAACAGTGAACTCTGACATCCATTTTCTTCTGCGATTTATCATTATCAGCCAAAAGGATTACTTGGTAATTGTCACTCCAATCATCATACCCAAACCCAAACATATAACCGCTGCCGTTAACACGTATGCGTGGTGAATATTTGGACACGATTCTTGTGGCTGGATTCCAAAATTGAAACCAGTATTCATTAAATTCAGAATTGTGGCTTAAGCAAACCAAGCCATTGCAGACACCCAAGACAGAGACAGTGTCATCGAACTTGAACGGGTGGCAATTATCAAGAGTGGAAATTGGGTTCTTGAGTAAATCATGTATGGAACAGGGTGCGACGCAAGGACTCCACCCATCCCATTCATCATTGCCCGCGTCGAACGTTAATAGGATGTGAGTGTTTTTGGAAGACCTTTGAAGATGCAGTTTAACGAATGTAGGATCGAAGACGAGGGAGCGTAACCACTTGGAAACGCACTTGAATCGCATGAGATCCTTCACCGGAACCCTTGTCAGAATTTCCTCAAGGAGTTCCTCAGGAAGAACTGGACCAGACATCTTCGTTAAACAAAAATCAACTGATTTTCAAAACCCTACCCAACAGATGAATCGGAGAAGATAACCTATAACCTAAAATCGAAGGAAGGATGGAGCGAAATGTGTAACTTGGGGGAAGGGCAGCGATACGATACGACCATTTAAATTAAATTTATTATTTTGATTTAACTACTACTTTGGGATGTATTTTTTCTTTTGAAATTTAAAAATAATTGTTTTAGTTTTCAAATTGGATAAATTATTTTTAAAATTTTTAAAGTAATAAATTAACACTTTATCAATTATGAAACCGAAACGAAAAAACCTGTCTACATTCATAATCAGAAAATTATGTGAAACAAATTAAAAATAAAGATATAATCAGATATAAATTTGAAATAAAATATATGTTCATAATTAAAAAAATTATATGAAACAAATATCTTAATAAGTAAAGATATATATATATATATATATATATATATATATATATATATAATCAAATATAGATTCGAAACGAAATATCTTTGAATGTAATTAGAAACTATGTGAAACTTATATAAGATATTGTCATATGTCCATTGTAATGACCCACCTACTCGATTATTCTAAAATACTAAAACATACATAATTCTAACATAGTCCTATCATGCAAAACTAGATTATATATACATCTATAGGATGATTTTGTTTTTTCTATACAATACATGCCAAGACGATTGTACAACGTCTTTGTAGCGCTCTCTCTCTAATTCCTCAAGAAAACATCTTAGAAGATGATTTTTTTTAAAAAAAAATTAACATGTATTTCTAGGACGATTTTGTGTAAAAAAATCGTCTTAAAATGTGGTAATTCTAAGACTATTCTTAGAAGAATCGTCTTAGAAAGGAATTTTGTTAAACAAAAAAATTGTAAAAATATATATCTAAAGATGATTTTAGGAAAAATCATCTTAGATTTGTGTAATATTTTGTTTTTTAAAAAAAAACTTATCTAATACGATTTTTAGGTATAACCGTCTTAGATTGTAAACATTCTAAGACGATTTTCCTAAAATTGTCTTAGATAAACTTTTTTTAAAAAAAAAGTTACACTCATTTAAGACGGTTTTTAGGAATAACCTTTTTATAAAATATTATTTTTTTAAAAATGTATATATATATATATATTAATCATTTTCTACCTTTATTAGCTATATATAATTAGTTATACACTTGCATCTAGTTATGATATTAAATTGTAAAATATTTTAATACTAGAAACATATTTTAAAAAAATTATTTTTATCATATTTTAATGTTTTAGAGAAAAACCTTGAAATAATAGAAATTGTGCTATGTTTAATGCAAGGGTTGTGCATTGTTGTTATGTGAATTTCAATATAAAAAAAAAGACTGTAAAATTAACAATTTCCATGCTTCATATAGTTTTGACACAATTCTCATATTAAAAATTGAAAATTAAAAATACAAGCATTTTATGAAAAACATTAAAATTTTAGCATAAATGCTTGAGACACATTGCACTTTCCAAGTGAATGTCCAATTTAAAATAGAGGAGATGTTTGAATTGTAGTAATTATCTAATTATGGTAAATGCCTTAATTTGTGTATAGCTAAAAATATGCTTTGCGTGTATATATATCATTCTATACCTCGTGCATGTAAAAAGATTGACTCAGAAATAATAATTTATATATAGTTTTGTTATATAAAAAAATACAAGTATGTAAATTGTATAATTATTGAATTGTGATAATTCATAAATGTTTGAAGACTATTATAGTTAGAGATGTTGTAAGTGTTTAATTTTTTTAATATTTAATTTTGAGCATCTCATGCATTATGAATAAACATACTTAAAAGTAATATATATATATATATATATATATATATATAGTTAAGAATAAACATTGATGCATATAAGGTATGAAATAGAAATTAATAAAATTCATGTACATTCTCAAAATGATTTCTATGTTGGTTTTATTTTGTAATCAACCTTAATTGGTTAACTATTCCTATGATTAACTACCCCTTATCACAACCACTGTTAACTTCTCATTCTAACCATACACAGAAAACCACCTTTGATGGAAAAGGTCTATACAGTGGCGGACCCATGAATTTTAGTTTATGTCTGCACAATTAGTGGCGGGGGCTGCCCCCGAATTTGTTTTTTGTAAAAAAAAATTAAATCAATGCTTTATGTACAAGGTTATAAACCCGCTCAAAATATAGTTGTTTTTATAATAAGATGCAAGCAATAGGCAGACATAATGGAATGCTCAAAGGATATAGACAGGAGCACATACTAGCATGATTTTAATGATCAACTTTCCACATCAAAAAGTAAGCTAGGCCATCCTTTACAGTTAGGTTTCAAGGCAATCCTTGATTCCCTGCTCAAATTTGTCAAGATCAGATATGGTATCTGATACAACATCAGCTATCTTTTTCCTTGGGAAAAAGAATGATTTTAACGGCAAGCCATTGATATGATAATCTAGGTAACAAACACCAGAATATTAAATATGAGCATCACAAATTAAAACAAGCAACAATAACTTACAAAGATAAAACTTGAGCCTTTAATACTTTAAAAAGTAGAAACAAATCGAAACCAAGATAGGAAACTAAATCAAGAGGAAAAACACATATATAAATCCATGTGTCAGGACATAAAAGTGGTCTCTACAATTAAAGGGTAGCGAAACGACACTTTTATAATTGAATCCATATCCTTAAATCCTTCCAAACATTTATAAACAAACAGTTTAAAGAGAGGCAATAAAATCAAGTCACGGAAAACATCAGATGAAGCCCCCAATCAAAATGCAAGAACATCTTATTTGAATTGTTAAAAACAGGTCAATAAATCTTGAGAAGGATTCACTAATAAACCAAACCTACAGACAATTCCAGCAGTTTGAGTGTTGCTTTTCAGAAACTAAGCATTTGCATCCACTATTACTACAAACAAGTGAAAAAGATTTGGGACTCCATGACTTTGAAATTCATAACCCAACGAACATTTCCCCCCATAAAATTGGTAGTTCCACACTGTAATTTCACTCAAAGTGGTAATTTTTGCATTTACAATAATAGAAACTAGTCTTCTTCTCCTAGTAAATAAACAAAAAGCACACAGATCAGGGAGATCACTCCACTACTCCAGCATATTTGTTCACCAAAAAGCCTTTTACCTGGTGCAAAAGTAGGAGCCGACGAGGACGAGTCGGAGCCGATGAGGGTGTGGAACGCAGCGTGGCGACGACGCAGGAACACAGCATGACGGTGTGGCACAAGAACGGCGGACGACGGTGTTGCGCGAGAAGGCAAAGGAACCACGAGCAACGGTGGTCGAGGTCGCAGGTCGACGGTGGCAGTGGACTCGCGGGCCGCAGGTTGGCAGAGAAGGGTAAGATTTTTTTTTTGTTTTAAACATTTTAACACAGAATTTAAAAAAAAACCATATTTTAATGTCCACACGTGCGGACATGTGCCCACACGTGGGTCCGCCTCTGGGTCTATATATAGGTGTGTCTTCAATTTCTAGGGTCCCTGAACTCACTCACATATAAAGTGCATATACACCATCTAATGCAAATTGAGAGAAGAGTTTGGAAGACTCAAGAAATCACTTCATATTGCAGTACTACAACCCAATTCAAGGAACAATGGTGGGAGGTATTTATATTCTATTTTATTCTGCATTTATCTAATATTATTTGTGAAAATGATTAGATCATTAAGTATATAAAAATCTAACATTCCCAACTGGAAAATAAAAATGTAGAGGAAAGTATTTTTCTAAGATAATAGCAAAAATGATTTATTTAAGAACAAAGGGCTGAGAACAACACCTGTGCAAAAAAATAGAGGATTTTGACATCCTTAATTCAAAAGCTTTAGAATCTCATTTTATTGCGAAGTCTGAAGCAATATCCTGCATCAAGTGAACCTTTTACTCCAACGTAGGAAACCTAAGGGAAAATATGAAATGGTCCCATAAACTTAAGAATATTTAGACACTGCATATGTCCAAGCAATGCATATCAACATACAAAAAAAAAGTTCAACATGAACAAAAACTATTGGAGAACAATATTCCTAGTGCTCCCACTCTTATTAAAAGAATGCATGAAAAAATTATTTTGGCAAATAATCTGAAAACCAGCTCACAATAATTATGACAAAACATAACAAGCTGATAATAAAAGTTGCATTGAGTATAATATGAATATTTCTTGGCCATACTATTACTATTGGATATTATCATATACAACGTTTAGATAGATAAATTCAATTATATAACCTTGAGTGTTGAAATTTCAAGTATATGATCAATTATATACACTTAAAGCCTATATACATGCACATCCATGTAAGTATAGTGTTGTATGAATGAACATTAATCTTGTTTTATCTCACAAATTATGTAGAGAAATTACACTTGCCAACCACAAATCATCCAAGGTCATACAAGTTCCAATGGCTTAGTGAGAGTGAAAAAGTGGTGGTAAATTCTCAAGTGCTTATTCCTTTTTCTATTAATTCTTATAATGATGAAGTTCTTTGTGATATTGTACCAATAAAGGTTGGACATATTCTTCTTGGAATGCCTTGGCAATATGATAGAAAAGTTATACACAATGGCATGGAGAACACTTTTGAGTTTAAGCATTTAGGCAAGAAAATTATTTTGAGGCTTTTGACTCCTAGACAAGTACGTGAAGATCAAGTGAGGATGAAAGAAAAGAAAATTCAAGAGCTAAAAAAAACACTACACTTGATATCACAAAAAAGGCAAGAATAGTGAGCTATCCAAGAGAAAAACTAGTGAGAAGAAAAGAAAAGAGAAAGAAAATGAGAGAAAAAAATTCATGAGACTAAAGAGATTTTGTTCTTGAGTGAAAAGGAAATCAAGAGAGTGTTATTAGCAAAATAATCTCTTTATTATATGGTTCATAACTCTCTTTGTTTACATATTGAAAAGGAAGGAGAAAAATTGCCCAAAGCTATGAAAAGAGCATTAGGTGGCAGTGAAGCGTGTATTCTGTTATCTTCGTGGTACATCTAACCTTGAGTTATGCTATTAAGGCGTGAAAGACTCAAGGGGACAATCACCATTACAGCTAGAGTGCTTTATGGATGCTGATTGGAGACACGGTCAAGAAGTACCATGCATGGTTGCCCCCAGTCCTTTCTTGCTCTCGGTCCCACCCAGGATATGTTGCTTCTTCATTTCGTGGAGCTATTAGTTGGATGAGCAAGAGGCAAAGCACCATTGCATTATCAACTACTGAGACTAAGAACATGGGCTTGACACATGTTGTCAAGGAAGTTATTTGGTTGCAAAGATTATGTAGAGATCTTGGCCTTACACAAGGAGATATGACTGATGGGTGTGATAGTTAGAGTGCTATATTTCTGGCTAAAAACCCAGGATACCATGTGAGGACCAAGCACATAGGAGTCCAATATAATTTCATCAGAGAAAAGATTGAAGACAAGGTAGCAATGTTGAATAAGGTTGACACAAAGGAGAATAGTGCTAATTTTCTGACCAAGGCAGTGGTTTCAGAGAAGTTTGAATGGTGTATGATAAGTGCCATATTTAAGTTAAAACCATGTTTTAAATGTTGGCACTTATCTTTTGATTCCATTTAACTTTGCTTATAAACTTGCCTAAACCTAGTTAAAATATGCTTAGTACTTAAATAAAAGTTGTTTTGGAAGATTAATCCAATCATGTCTTGTATTTTGATAGATTCTGTGGATTTCTGAGGCTTCCGAATAAGCAAAGCAAGCAAAAAAGGCTTATATAGCAAGTATGGGAGGTGTAACAAGCAAACCAGGCCCATAATCCATCAAGGCCCAAAGCTTTCTTCAGAATTAAGACTTTAACTCGCCCAGGCGACCAACCATAGTGTATTTTGCTTGCCCAGGCGAGCTACAAGTACCAAGAAGATATGTTAAGCTCGCTCAGGCGACCAAAACATGAAGAAAATGGTGGCCTGGGCGAGTGGAAGCAGGCAGGTCATGATTTCTATAAATAGGCCACAAAAATTTGGAGTTTGGCATGATTTTTTGATTCCTTTTCTTGCTTAGGCTTGTTCCTTAGCTTAGGAAGGTTAAATAGTAGTATTAGGTAGGTTAAGAAAGTAAGAGAAGTGAGGATTTGTGGAGACTCTACCGAAGAGAAGTGGTGATGGGGCCCTTCATCAAATCTTCTCTTGAGGAGGTTCTCTCCATGCTTGACTAACTTCTCTGTGGATTAGATGTAATCTTCTTAACCCTATGCATCTCTTTTAATATTTATTTACACATTAATCGTTTCTATTCCTTGTTGGTAATTTCATTTTGTGCTTAATGCTTGATTCTACTTGATCACTAGTTTCATGAATTTAATCCTAAGTGAGACTGGAAAGTAATCTTAGGGTTTGAACCGAATGACTTTACTCATTACGTTACGTTGCTAGGAATAGGGCATAACGTTCTAATTGCATAAAGCATGTGATTATAATTCTTAATGCTGGGGTATTTACTTCATATGCGAGGAATCGATATTCGATAGATATTCTTAGAACTTGAATGCGAGAGATCGATTCAAGGTAAAAATAGTGTGCATCAATAAGGATAGATGATGATTTATGCATGGTAATATTAATTGGATATAAAAGGATAAGAATGATGAAATCCAATCCCACTTTCTCATAGATATATTTCATTTACTAAAAATAAGTAATTTTACGTTACTTGCACCACTAAATGAAATTCCGCTCAACCTACTTGTACATAACTATTGAACTGTTTAATTCTATTTGGATTAACTGAGTAAGCTCAAGTCTCTATGGAGACGATCTTATAAATTTTGAAACTTACAACGACAAATCGGTGCGCTTGCCGAAAATACTTAACAAGTTTCTAGCGTCATTGCCGGGGACTTGAGTCGCTCGCTCAGTTCTTTCAAATTTAATTTCTCAGTTGAATATGACTTTTTCTTTGCATCTGTTATTTTTAATTGTATAAATTCTCTTGTGTTTTATTTTTACTTTCCCTAACCTCGGTACTTACACATTATTCCAAGTTTGTTCGTTTTCCTTTTTGAGGTAAATTTCTTGCAAATACATGGTTATTAAAATTTTGAAATTACCAAAGGAAAACAAACAGCCAAAAAGCTACCGAGTAAATCTTCTTCTATTTTAATTCTCCTTCACTAGTAAAGCCACGTCTAAATATGGTTGATAAAGGGGGAGAGGAAAATAGACCACAAAGGAGGACTCTGGGTGACTATGCGTATCAACAAGGACCAAAGCATTACAACAACACAGTCATTCCTCCTTTCAGTAAAAAAGTTGTGGAATTGAAGCCTGCATTGCTCAGTCTAATTGGATCACATCCTTTTTCTGGACTAGATCATGAAGATCCATACACTCATTTCTCCACCTTCATGGAGCTGTGCAGTACCATGGGAGCCTCTGATGCAGATGCCGAAGCTATCTATTCAGAGCTTTTCCGTTCTCCTTGACAGGTAAGGCAAAGGTATGGCTTTAATCCCAACCTAACAAAAGTCTTAGCACTTGGGAAAAAGTGGAGGAGAAATTTATTGCCAGATTCTTTCCTCCATATAGATTCATAAATGCAGAATCAACAATTGCTACTTTTTCCCAAGGGTTTAATGAACCTCTCTGTGAAACATGGCAGAGATTCAAATCTTTACTGCGTAGGTGTCCAAATCATAACTTTGATGGTATTGCACAGTTACATATTTTCTATAGTGGTTTGAGACCTCAAACAAAGATGATTCTTAATGCCTCAGCTGGAGGTACCATGATGTCAAAGAGCTCGGAGGAAGCAATTATAATCATCGACTCGATAGCAGCTAGTGATTATCAATCTCATCATGATAGATCTCCTATTCAAAGGAAAGGTATAATGGAGCTGGCAAAAGAACCTAAGTGATATTTTTTTTATTAAATATTTACAAATAAGGGGCTGTTTCCAAAAATATTTACAGAAATGGGGCTGTGTAACATGCCTAATCCAGGCATGTTACAACTGCCCCAATTCTATAAATATGCCCCCCCCACCATTTCCTCATTTCCACCATCTCTCTAGAAGTGCTCTGCCTTCTCTCTAGAGTTTTTCGGTGGATGTTCTGTGCAGCGAAACTCTGCTGAATTGTGAAGTCTTTCAGAAAAAATCCTGCGACCAAGTAAGTGTGATAGAGGGTTTTTAGTTGAACATTTTTCTATCCTTCTTAGCTTATTTGACCTCTCTTTGACCTTTATTTTCCTATTCTAATTCAGTTTTTGGGCCTAGGCAAGTAAGTGGGCTTAATTGCTAATTGTTGCGTATTTTCGGATTTTTGCTCACTTGATGTATCTGACTTGTGCAGGACCTATAGGGTGCTACCGATCTCTGAATGGAGCTTTCTAGGAGTCCCTGGAAAGATAACGAAAAGATCTACAAGTTTGGTACAAATAGCCCGAGGCCAATTCTGTCATTTAAGGGGTCATTTTTAGCTTTGAAGTTAACGCCTTTGCACTTGTAATTTTGGGCTGCAAATTTGACTTTCATGGTTGTAAATAGCAAATAATTAGATTGTTGGGCTTGTTTGTGGCCCATTTCATTTTCAGAACTCAGTCACTACATATTAGTGACTTTAGTGAGACTTGGGCACCACTCTTTACATTTTTCAATAAACAAGTTTTATTTTTCTTTCCTTTAGTTTTTAGATCAAAACCCTTGCTCTCATTTTCTCTCTACTGTTCTTCCTTGTTCTTCATTGTTCTTCATTTTCGTTTTTCTGTTCTTCCATTTTCGTGCACTCAATCCAAGGAAGGCTAAATCACCAATTAATCCAAGGAACCAACCAAGGCACAAGGAGAATCGGAGTTCTGGTTTAGTATTTCGAATTCTACTTGAATGTTCATCTTCTTCTTCAATTGCTATTCTGTTTTTCATGATTATGAATGTGTTTAGGATTGAAAGCGGATTAGGTTATGGATTCATGCCTAATTTCGAATATTAATCACAGAATTAATTGGATGATATTTCAATTAGGGTTGTGGTTTCAATTAAATTAGGGGTTAATTCGATTGAACAACTTTTAATGAGATTGAATGGATGTTCATGATAGGATAAACTTCTGAGAATGATGATGATTCAAATTGCTTGGTTTAGTGAATTGGATTGATGCTTCTCTAATCTGTTTTACTCACTTGTTGATAATCTTGTTAATTTCTGTGTTGCTCTTTAATTTTAATTTACGTTTTTGCAAGTTTTACTTACGCATACAAACTGTTTGATCAAATTCCCCCCTTACTGTTACCATTGAATTGAAGCTAGAACCATATTGATCGTGTCTCTGAGTCGACCTAGGTTAGCTCTGTGCTACAGAATTAGCTTAGTAAAATTGTTTTGGTGCGTGTCGACAACGTGTTTATCAAAATTGGCGTCGTTGCCGGGGACACGGTTTATTGTGTGCTAGCTTTAATTTGCTATAAATAGTTCATAGTAGTAGTTATACATATATAAAAAAAAATTTTTTTTGCATACATTCACTGCGTAGATATTCTGTTGCATAATTGCACTTTGTCACATATTTGCATTGTTTCTGCTGTGCATTATGAAGCCTGATTGATATAGTTGATGTATGCTGTCAAAAAAACAGAGAAAACAGTAAAAAACAGAGCAAAAATAGAGAAAAAACAGAGTAGTAGTAGGGAGAGAGTTAGTGTAGTGTAGTTGTTTTTGTAGTGTCATTTGCTGTCCCAAAATTTTTCCCACTTGTGCAGTTTGACTTGCGATTTGTTTCCCAAGGTTTATCCCCCATTTTAAACAAAAGCAACCCCTTTAAGGGTTGGGTGTGGGTTCAAATTGGCAAAATCGAACTCTAAGTAGGAGTTTTGGACCAGTTTTTACAATTACCACAGGGGCGTTCTGGTAATTTCACAGCAAACTATCTCGGAATGGGCTGAAATTTTACCAGAAGGTGCGGAAAATTCATACATCAAGTTGAACATCAGGGGTCCAAATCGCCAAATTCCATCGTTTAGACCACTTTTTAGGCAATTTTCTAATTTCATGATTTTTAAAAATCACCAAAAAAATCACAAAAATCAATCATGATTTTTAGACATTCAATGTTATTTTTCTAGAATTTTTCAAAAATTTTTAGGGCAGTTTTCTAATTTCTATTTCATTTCAGCATATATAGTTGGTAGTGTCCTGGTAGCGTAGCTGTTTGATATTTCTGTGCTGTCTGTGTTTATTGTTCCTTATGCTCTGAACTGTGTATGACTAGGTCCACATCAAGTGAATTACATTCATTTGATCCTGAGATAGATAGGACATTTCACAGATTAAACAGACATAACCCTAGGTTAGATGACTTAGATGACTTTGATAGTGTAGTTTTAGACAATAGCGTAGTATCTTTTGACTTTGATTCTGAATCTGTTTCTACTCCTTCTACTTCTACACATCTTGATATCATGGCTGATAACAACCTAACTCTTAAGGAGTTAGCTACACCAGATGTTGTTTATCAACCTTGGTGTATTCAATACCCTGAGACTGAGGTCAGTTATGAACTGAAATCTGGATTAATCCATTTGCTTCCTAAGTTTCATGGACTTGCTGGTGAAGATCCACATAAACACCTTAAAGAGTTTCATGTGGTGTGTTCCACCATGCGCCCACATGATGTCCATGAGGATTATGTTAAGATGAAGGCATTTCCTTTTTCTCTGGATGGTGTTGCTAAGGACTGGTTATACCTTCAACCAGATCCTATCACCATTTGGACTGACATGAAGAGAAGATTTTTGGAGAAATTCTTCCCTACCTCTAGAACAACATCCATCCGACAAACTTTGCAAGAATTTGTAAGTACCGAGGTTAGTAAAATAAAACAAAAGATAATTTATACAAAATTCAAAAATAACGAAAGAAAAGAAAAGTCCTATTCAACTGATAAATTAAATCTAAAAGAACTGAGTAAATAATTCAAGTCCCCGGCAACGGCGCCAGAAACTTGTTAGACTTTTGGCAAGCGTACCAATTGTCGTTGTAAGTTACAAAATTTATAAAAGTTCGTCTCCACAGGGACTTGATTTTTACTCAGTTAATTCAAATTGAATTTTAACAGTTTAATAGTTTATATACAGTGAGTTTGAACAAAGTTGCATGTGATTGTGGATTACGTAAATTCAAAAGACCGTAAATGAAAAATTACGAATGATTACTGAAAATAAAACGAGTTTGATTAATTAAAAAGCGTAGGATTGGATTTCATCGTTCATACCCTTAGTATTCAATTAATATTACCATGCATAAGTTATTTTCTATTATTATTGATGCACACGTAAAATCATTCCAAATCGATTCCTCGCAATTGGAAATTCTAAGAATACTTATCAAATATTGATCCCTCGCATATAAGATAAATATCCCAGCGTTACGTTTATATTCGCGTGTTTAATTGCAATCTAAACGGTACGCCCTATTCCTAGTGATCGTAACGTAAAGAATAAATTTACCCAGTTC